>JAABOM020000007.1:10205489-10218990 GCA_011800125.2 Solanum clarkiae
TCTTCTATGATGAACTATTGGCACCAGTCCTACATTTTATCTCTGTGGACCTAGGAGAAAGGGGGCTCGGCGGGAAAAGGAGTGTACCATGAGAGAAGCAAGGAGGTCAAACTATTTCAAATATACAACATGGATTCTAGTAATGTAGTTGGACTCTCATGTCGATCCGAATGAATCATCCTTTCCACAGAGGTAAATCTTCGCCTGCTAGGCAAGCGGATAGCAAGTTCCAAATTCTGTCTCAGTTGGACATGTATTTCTATTACTATGAAATTCATAAATGTAGTTGTTAATGGTAGGGTTACAATTATCCTTTTTGTAGTGACAAATCTTGTATGTGTTCCTAAGAAATGGAATTTGTCCATTTTTTGGGGTCTCAAAGGGGCGTGGAAATGCATAAGAACTCTTGAATGGAAAAGAGATATAACTCTAGTTCTTTCGGAATCGGTAGTCAACCCTATTTCCAATAGTGGAAGTTGACAATTGAATTCGATTTTGATCATTATTTTCATATCCATAATAGTGCGAAACGAAGGCCCAACTCCAAGTTGTTCAAGAATAGTTGCGTTGAGTTTCTCGACCCTTTGACTTAGGATTAGTCAATTCTATTTCTCAATACGGCGGGGAAGGGATATAACTCAGCAGTAGAGTGTCACCTTGACATGGTGGAAGTCATCAGTTTGAGCCTAATTATCCCTATGCCCAATGTGAGTTTTTCTTGTTGGATTTGCTCCCCCACCATTGTTCAATGAGAATGGATAAGAGGGTCATGGGATTAACGTGAGGGGGCAGGGAAGGTTATATTTCTTGGAGCCAACTCCGGACGAATATGAAGTGCATAGATACAAGTTATACCTTGGAATGAAAGACAATTTCGAATCCGCTTTATCTACGAACAAGGAAGCTATAAGTAGTGCAACTATGAATCTCATGGAGAGTTCGATCCTGGCTCAGGATGAACGCTGGCGGCATGCTTAACACATGCAAGTCGGATGGGAAACACAGGAAATGGTGTTTCCAGTGGCAGAAGGGTGAGTAGCGCGTAAGAACCTGCCCTTGGGAGGGGAACACCTGCTGGAAATGACTGCTAAAGCAAAAAGAGGAATCCACCCGAGGTGGAGGTAGAAGACCCACGGGTCATGAACTTCTTTTCCCGGAGAACAAGCAATGACGGTATCTAGGGATAAGCATTGGCTAACACTATGCCAGCAGCCATAGTAATACAGAGGATGCAAGCATTATCCGGAATGATTGGGCGTAAAACGTCTATAGATGGATTTTTAAGTCTGCCATCAAATCCCAGGGCTCAACCCTGAACAAGCGATGGAAACTACTAAGCTAGAGTACAGTAGGGGCAGAGGGAATTTTCGGTGGAGCAGTGAAATGCATAGAGATCGGAGAGAACACCAACGGTTAAAGCACTCTGCTGGGCCAATACTGACACTAAGAGACGAAAGCTAAGGGAGCTAATGGGATTAGATACCCAGTAGTTCTAGTCGTAAGCGATGGATACTAGGCGCTGTGCATATCGACCCGAACAGTGCTATAGCTAATATGTTAAGTATCCTGCTTGGGGAGTATGTTCGCAAGAATGAAACTCAAAGGAATTGACGAGGGCCCACACAAGTGGTGGAGCATGTGGTTTAATTCGATGCAAAGCGAAGAACCTTACCAGGGATTGACATTCCACGAATCCTCTTGAAAGAGAGGGGTGCCTTCGGGAATGCGGACACAGGTGGTGCATGGCTATCGTCAACTCGTGCCGTAAGGTGTTGGGTTATGTTCTGCAACGAGTGCAACCCTTGTGTTTAGTTGCCATCGTTGAGTTTGGAACCCTAAACAGACTGTCGGTGATAAGCCGGAGGAAGATGAGGATGACGTTAAGTCATCATGCCCTTTATTTCCTGGGCGACACACATGCTACAATGGCCGGGACAAAGGGTCGGGATCTCACAAGGGTAAGCTTACCCCAAAAACCCGTCCTCAATTCAGATTGCAGGCTACAACTTGCCTACATGAAGCCAGAATCGCTAGTAATTTTCGGTCAGCCATACGATGGTGAATTCATTCTCGGGCCTTGTACACACCGCCTGCCACACTATGGGAGCTGGCATGCCCAAAGTCGTTACCTTAACCACAAGGAGGGGGATGCCGAAGGTAGGGCTAGTGAGTGGAATGAAGTTGTAACAAGGTAGCCATATGGATGGTGCGACTGGATCGCATCCTTTTCAGGGAGAGCTAATACTTATTGGGTATTTTTTGTTTGACACTGCTTCACACCCCCTAAAAAAAGAAGGGGCTCTGTCTGAGTTAAACTTGGAGATGGAAGTATTCTTTCCTTTCTTGACGGTGAAGTAAGACCAAGCTCATGAGCTTATTATTCTAGGTCGGAACAAGTTGATAGGACCCCTTTTTTTACGTCTCTATGTTCCCCCTGTGTGGCGAAATGGGGGCGAAAAAAGGAAAGAGAGGGATGTGGTTTAACTTCCTAGATTTATCAAACCTAGGTTATGTGGGATTCAAGAATATGGCATTATAGTTCTCTTGCATGGGTTTTCTACCATCTCTTGCGATAGCTTTGGATTCTTTCATCGTCAACCCATCGTGTCTATATGCATATTAGCAAGAAATGCTTAGCATACACCGAGAGTCGGAGTGTCTTTGTGCTGCGCGTTGGGCTAATCTTAAAAGGCTAAATTTCTAAGTGGATTAAACTCACATCAAAAGACTCAAAGCTCGAGCTGATCATGCTTCTAGACTAAAATGGTCATTTTGGAGCCGATGGAACTATTAGGATTCCGTTCTAAGACCATTTACCCAAATATTTTACAAAAGTCAACTTTTCAAGTTAGAAAGGCCTCGAAGTATGAAAATTGCACAAAATCTAAATGATTGACCAAGCTATTAAACTGTTAGTGCCAGTAAGTCATAAGTTACTTGGGGTCACTATGGGAAAGCTCTAAACATTGAAAAAAAGGAAGTAACATGAAAATGATTTAGAGGATTATTAAAACATCCATTACTACAAGAATTTTCATTTGCAAAAGTAAGAAGGAAGATATACCGGAGTTCTCAAATAGGTTTGGGTACTACTCCCACAACTCCCGCTTGAACTCCTTGGTAGCCTTTTTGACTAGATGATGCCTCCACAAAACCTTAACCACTGGAATGGCTCTCGAGCGAAGCTATCTGATATCTTTGTCTAAAATAGCAATCGACACCTCCAAAAAAGTTAGATAATCACCCAACTAAACCAAGTTATATTTGGAGGACATGAGACTCATCTTGAATTTACTGGCGCCCGAGACATAGAAAATTGGGTAGATGGATAAAATTGTTGGAGGTAGGTCTAAATCATAAGCAACATCACCAACTCTCCTCAGAATCTCAGAAGGCCCTATATACCAAGGACTAAGCTTACCCCACCTCCTAAATCTTATCACATCCTTTAAGGGCAATACTCGCAAAAACACCCAATGACCAACTCCAAAACAAAAAGGACGACATCTATAGTTAGCATAACTTTAGTGCCTACTCTGAGCTATCCTCAATCTATCCTAGATCACTCAAACATGGACTAAAACCTCCAAAAGTAAATTTGTATTGTGAGGCCTAGGCTTTGAAGACTCAAACCAACCAATCTGAGAGCGACAATCCCTACCATATAAGGCCTTGATGGGGCCATAGGAATACTTCAGTGGTAGTTATTGTTGTATGAAAACTCTTCCAAGGGAGAAAACTAATACAACTAACCCTAAATTCTAGTACATATACCCATACTATGTACTCTAGGACCTAAATAGTATGCTTTGATTGGCCATTGATCAGTAGGTGGAAAGCATTGCTGAGATCAACTCGAGTACCCAATTTTATGTTAAAAGCCCTCCATAATCTAGATGATAAATGAGACCCACGATCTAAAATAATAGATACCAGCAATCCATACAGGCGAACAATCTCCTGAATGAAAATATAGGTCAACCGTTTTACATTGAAAAAAGACCAAATCAGAAGGAAGTGGGCTGACTTGGTCAATCAATCAATGATGACTCAGATGTTGTAAATACCCCAAGGCAGTCCTATCACAAAGTCTAAAGTGATACACTTCCATCTAGGAATGGTAATCTCTAGAATTCTTCACCAAGCTCCTAATGCTCAACCTTTACCTGCTGACAACTCAGGCAACAAAATACATATCTGCGTATCTCTCCTCATACCATCCTATCAGTAATACTTCCTTAAATCACGACATATCATCCCAGTGCCCAAAGGAATAGAATATCTAGAACCACAAGCCTCATGAAGAATTAACTAAATCAAACATCCAACTCTAGAAACACATAGATGATCATCAAACCACAAAAATCCATCCGAATCTATAGTAGCTTGTCCACCACCAACCTGTAATACTAGGTCTCTGAGAGCTTCCAATAATTTGTTCTTGAATTGTCTGGCATGAATCTGATCAAGTAGTGAGGACTAAACCCCACAAAGGCCAATACTTGCCTAGAGTCTAAAATATCTAATTTTGATTATCCTATTGGCTAAAGACTAGATGTCTAAAGACAGGGGTCGCTCCTCAGTAGGCAAGTAAGCTAGATGCCCAAACTTCCCCTCTTTTGGCTCAAGGCATTTACTACTACATTTGCCTTACCAAGATTATAGAAAATAAAAAGATCATAGTCTATCAAAATCTCCATCCAGCAGCGCTGCCTAGAGTTAAGATCTCTTTAACTCATAATGTACTATAGGCTACAGTGGTCGGTCTAAATCTCATAGTGGACTCCATATAAAAAATGCCTCCAGATCTTGAGCGCAAAGACTACTACTGCCAACACTAAGTCATGATTGAGATAGTTGTGCTCATGCACTCTCAACTACCTCGAAGCATATGCTATCACGCAGCCCCGCTGCATCATAACACGCCCTAAACCAATATTAAATCTGTCACAACGCATAATAAAATCCTCTCCTTCAATTGGATAAGTTTGAATAAGAGTAATGGTGAGCAACTCCTTGAGCCTCCAAGAGCGTATCTCACACTCAGGCCATACAAAGAAACATCCTGGTGAGTCAATTGATTCAATGGTGATGCAATTGTTGAGAAGCCCTCAATAAGCTATCCGTAATAAATAACCAATATGATAAAACTCTGAACTTCTATAACAGATGTAGGCCTAGCCCAACCGTGAGTAGCCACCATAATGTCATCCTTGGACACTACATGTCCTAGAAATGTCATCGACTCGAACCAAAACTCGTAGTTTAAGAACTTGGCATAAAGTTCTTGATCACTCAATGTTTGGAGCATGATCCTCTCTGCTCCCTATGTATACTAGAATATCATTAATAAAGACTATAACTAAGAAGTCAAGATAGAACCTATAAAGATGATTCATCAAATCTATAAGTAAAGTAGGGGCATTAGTTAGCCCAAAAAACATCACAAGGAACTTATAATAGTTGCAGCGAGTTTGAAAAGTAATCATAGAGATGTCTGCTTCTCTACTCCTCTAGTGGTATCCAGATCTCAAGTCAATCTTAGGAAATACTGCACCACCCTAGATTTGATAAAAATAGGACATCAATATAAGGCATGGCATAACTATTCTTGACTGTCACCTTATTCAACTACCTATAATCAACACATATTTGCATGGCCTTGTCCTTCTTCCTAACGAATAGGATGGGATCACCTTAAGAAGATACACTGGGCCAAATGAATACTTGATCTAGGAGACCCTAAAATTGAACATTGAGCTTCTTAAGTTTTATAGGGGACATCCAATAAATAGAAATACTCTTAGTGCCCTACTTCAAATCTATGGTGAGAGTATGCTAGATGTTTAGTAAAAAATGAACAGAGTCAACAAAAGAAGCCTTGCTAGCGACATCCTGAACATAAGCCAAATAGACTAAGCACTTGTGAGCTACTAACCTCTAGGCTCAAACATAAGAGATAATCTCAATCTGTTGTGACTATAATACCCCTGCCACACCACTGTTAATATCCCTAGCATGGATAATATAATGATCTTCGCATAATAAACCCAAACCATATTATGAAGAGATAGCCATTCCATGCCTAGAATAGTATCAAAATACAAATATCATGCAGAATAAGATCATCTTGAGTATTCTGCCCCTATAAAGTAACCCTACAATATCTATATAGTTAATCCACAACTAATGAATTACCTGCCCAGGTTAAAACAATCAAATGCACTGCTAATGGCTCAAGACTCAAGCCTAGTCGAGAGAAAAATATATATCCACATATTAATAAGTTGAATCCAACTCAAATAGAGTTAGAGTTCACGGTTAACAGAAAAGAATTGTACCTATTATAACATTATTTGATGCCCTAGCCTCTAAGCTCGCTGGAGCCACATAGAAATAGCCCTAACGATCTCTACTTCAAGCACCCCCTCTACCACCTGACTTGCCTCTTTAAGAACTTCCTTGAGCACCTTACTAACCACCCCGATGATTTTAGCCTTGATCCCTACCTCTAGATAGAGGTGCTACTACTAGAGGTTATGAAACTATCTAAGAAGTAAAAGGTCATGGAGTTTTTCGTTGGTAATCTTTATACTAGTGGTCTTACTATAATCGTAGCATCATTGGGAAGATTGCCCCATAAAATGATGACTACCATTACCTTAGTATCCAAATTTAAGACCATGGAACTCTGACCTACTGAATAAGATGAGCCAGCCTGACTCGAGGTATCCAATGTGCATCTATCACTTTATGTCCTATAATATAAGAAGGACAGCCCTAATTTGAGGTGCCTACTGGTGTCGATCATCTTCTGAAGTTTGAAGTAAGGCCTATGCCGGTCGTTTAGCTCGTTAGACCCATTTTTATGGCATATCATACTAATCATCGGGTTTGTAATAGCGGACAATGTAGCTACCCTCATATTGAGCCCTCTTACTGCTGCCCCCTTGGGTCTCTCAATGGAGGTGCTCAATAGTATGGGCATGATCAACTACATCCTAAAAGGAATGATTTTTTGTAACCAAGGCATGTGTCTCAATTCACAACTAGGTCCTCAAGCCACATTCAAAACATAAAATCCTCTCATCTGATGTAGGCAAAATCATGGTAGCATTTATACTGAGTCATGGAATCTAGCTTCATCCTCTGATACTATCATAATGCTTTCTCCAGCCTCAAGAACTGCTCAAGGAACCTGTACTTGAGACTCGAGAGGAATAAATCTTGCTAAAAAGGCCTCTGAAAACTCCATCCAAGATACTAGAGTATGAAATCACACACTACAAGAAGTGAGAAACTCATGGGCATCCTCCCAAACTACCCCAAAAAAACTAGAATTCCAATTTGAGAAAGAACCTAAGGATCGTTTTCTCTTGGAATGGCATAACATTACTTCCAATATTTGGATGCGCAGTCATACGTGTGTCGGGGCAGAATGAGCCTTCTAAACTAGAGCTATAGCCTAAGTCTATGGTGAGGTCATGGATGGGGCTACTATTAGGGCCTATTGTATACCCCCTGAAACTGTCAACAATTGAGTAATAGCCACTTGCAAAACTAGTATTATGGTAGGCACATAGTGGTTGTGGTGACTAGGGAGGAATAGGAGTAACGTGATCCTCTATCTCTAGCTACAAAATTTTTTCTTTATGATGGTTTGGTACTGCAGCCTTAGCACGGCCTCGTGATCGGCCTCTACCCATAACTGAGGCCCTATCTACCAGGTTTAATGGCCTTTTAGGTCATTTTTGTGTTAGTTCTAACATTTTATTAGTTAGAGCTTTCCGATTATGACTTTAATTCATTTATGACTTGCTCTGACAGTTTAGTCGTCTAGTCATTTGCTTCAATTTTGTGCAATTTTTAGTACTTTGAGGCCTTTATAAATTGAAAAGATATTTTCAATCAAACTTTAGGGTAAACAACCTTAAAATAGAATTATCAGAGATCCACCAACTCTAAAATGCCCATTTTAGGCTACAGACATGGTCAGCTAAAATTTTAAGGCTTTCATTGCGAGTTTAAGCAATTTAATGTTTTAGCCTTCCAAAATATGCCCAAGTTTGGCATCGGTCATCTTTTTTGGAAATAATACTTGAATGAGAATTCTAATAGTACGGTTAGCTTTAGAACATCAAGTTTGGTCTAGATGACCTTTTGTTAGTTTTTTTAGGCTTTCAAACTCATTTTCGAGCCCTTGATAGATTTGGTGAAAATGACCCTTATGAATAGACCCACTTTTTGGTGAGATAACCTTGTACGAAAATTGTGACTACATCATTGAGTCCAGAGCACTAAATTTGATACAGTACCATAGTTCATTTATGCACTTGTGGTTTCAAATGAATTTCAAGCACCCCACTGGAGTTTTGGAAATTATCCTAAACCAATAGAAAAGCATCAGCTGGGGAAGACCTTTTTTGTTCTTCATGATTGCATCTAGGGTGTCATACACAAGGAGGTTGGAGTACTTAACCTTCATTATCATGGACCAAGGGTCATATTCCTAGAGGCCTTGAACCTTGACCATCGCGATCATATACCTCAGGTTGCATTCAAAGGAGAATTGTTGGGACCTTCATGATCATGGGCCACAATGGTCATGACCATGAAGGTCATTTCATTGGCCTTTTTAAAAGAGTTTTAGGACGAAGTAGCTCATTTGAGAATTTTACAATGCGATTTTTTCCTCATTTTAGCTTTAGTGATTCGGATCTTGAATTTGTAGGGAATTACTCGGGGAACACATTGGAGTGGTCGAAAAATGTTGTCCCTAGTATGCTTCTTAGCTCAAATTACGAATTTTATTACATGGCTAATTTTTGGTGTTCTTGAGCATCGAATTATGTTCCATTTTGGGACACAAGTTTGGTGAACTATTTAGGATCTTTTTATAAAGTTAATTCCAGAATTTTTGTTGGGTCCCACATTCTCATTTTGAACTAATAAAGTTGGCTCGTTCTCTTTTTTGTTCTTGTAATATCTAAATAACTTAATAATTGTGATCCTATTTTTAATAGAAAGACAGTATTTTAAGGCACCTATGAAAAGGGAAAGCTCTGGCATTATGATTTGGAGCATGTATGATTAGCCTATAGGTAGGCTATGGCTTACCACTTCTTAGACTAAGCTTGAATATGCAAATGCTTGCCGATTAGTTGGACTTTGGATTGGGTAGCTATTTGATCAAGCTTAGGAGATTAGAAATCATGTTTTAGGTCTGTTTCTAGTAATTTTGGGTACTTGTAACCATGTGCTTATTGCTAATGATCTTTCATGCCTTGTATTATGTTGAATGCTTGTATTTTTAGTCTAATCATATTGGCCTTAGTTTGGGATGACTACTTCTTACTTAGAACCTTCTATGTGTGTAGCAAACTTGATTCTAGTTGTTGGGCCTTACCTAGGCAGTAACCTTGCTCTAGTAAAGACCCTATCCATAATTTTCTAGTTTTGCAGCTTGTGAAACTTGCTAGTGATATCAAGGTCCATTTGCGATTTGAGATCGGTCTTTGGGCTAGGCTCAGATAGTTGTATTATTTACTTCGTATGGAGACATTTCATGGTGACTTCCAACTACAGTTTTTTATGAACTTTCTCAGCATCGCTATTTCATTTCCAGTGAGTGTCCAAATTCAAGTTTGATTCTCTGCTACTTGGATACTTTCAGTAAGCATCCAAATTTGAGGTAACGACCTCTTCTTACTAATACTTTTAGAGAGAATCTAAATAATAGGTTCAACCTTGTCCTATTGATACTCTCGACGATCATCTAGATTCAAGTTTTAGCCTCGATCATACTAATTTTTTTATTGAGCATTCAGTTTCGGGTTCAACCTCGGTACTCTGTATCCTTACTGGTCCGGAATAAAGGTTTTGATTTTACATTTTTAGATTTTAAAATTCGTAGGTTCCTAATCTCTATATCATTAGCCATTTTGTGTACTTGGTGGGTTTATGAGGGTCCATTCAAGTTTTTAAGTTAAATTCCACATCTTTTGGGCTTATGGGGACCAAGTCAGCAGTAATCAGTCGTAATTTTCTTAGCTTAGCTCCTTCTATTCTCGAGTGCTCTACTTACTTACTTACTTTCCCTTGTAATATTCTATTGAACTCTATTTTGATTTACTTCTTGTTTTCATATTTCCTTTACTGTTCCTGCTCTGTCAACCTATGATGCCTATTGGGTACCTATTTTCTTGGTACTCATATTACACTCTGTATCTATTTATGTGATGAAAGTTCGAGCACCAGTTACCATCATTGAATCTTCGAGCATGCAATAGCCTGATTCAGGATGAGAGTGAGCTCACAACATTTTGGATCATTTCTATCTCCTTCCGTTTGTGTGGCCATCTTTTGTTATTTTGAGACTATTTAGATATATTTATATTTTGGTCCATTTTTCAGACTTGCGTCTATTATGTAGTAGCTCTGTACTTGTGACATTTAGGTTCTGAGAGGGATCATTTTTAATTGTATGAGTTTCAATTTCTCTACTTATTTACTTTATTAATCTTTAAAATGTTGATTCTTGTCTAGTTTCTTTCTTTAAACCCATTACTAGAAATTCTGAATTACGGATTGACTTATCTATCGGTGGATTATGATAGGTACCATCATGATTTGAGAAAATGAGTCATGACACTGGTCTAGGTTGGTTGTCTCTAGTCGTAGATCTGCACATGTGAGCCATCCTGCGAAAGAATGAATCAAGTAAAATTTTAGGAAATTAATAGAACATATCTTGCCACAAAATAGTGAACATCCCTAATGGAACCCTATAGCCTCCCAAAGATAAGACATAGATGTCTTTGCTCCGATCCACAGTACTTTACTAGGTGTTGGCTCTGTAAAGGTGAGCCCAATAAATTTAGGGCTCTGATACCAACTTTTCATGAGCTAAATTCTCATACCATGATGGAACCTGCTATATTCCGCAAGTAGGTAAGCCAACTCGAAATCTGAAAGAGCTAATAACAGGTATATAGAAATTAAACAATGATGATAACAGAAATAATATAAGACAAGACAAAAGTATATAAATAAATGAAATCCTACTCAGAACCTGAAAGCCATAAGTACAGAGCCACCAAAAACATAGTAGACACAAAAGTGGACCAAAAATATATACAACTATATAAGTCCTATCTCAATAATAAAAGGACAGGCCACAAAATTTACAAAAGAAGATGGTAATGATCTAGATTATTGTGTGCTCATCATTGCCTCTGAACACTAGTTGCTACTAGCTCATATGACAACAGTGGTAACTGATTCTCAAACTTGCATAATGAAAACAAATGTAGAGTGTAATCTGAGTACCAAAAAATATGTGCCTAGTAGGAATCATAGGTCGACTGATAAGAAATATAAATGTAACAGAAAATATTAGAATAAATCATAGACAAAGGTCTAGAGAAGAAAATAGTAAAAAAATATACAAACGTGTGTAAAAGAACAAACAAGACCAAAAGAAACTAAACCTAATTAACCCCTCATAAGCCCAAAATGAAAACGCATGCGCACGTTAATGTAAAAATTTGAACGGACCACCATAAGCTCAAAGGTACATAAAACAGCTAAGATAAGGATAAAGAACCCAGGTAGCACTAAATGAGGGAAAGCATAGAGCCAGAGCTTGAACCACAACTGAATCTCTGTTGCCTCCCAGCATACGCAAGTGCACGTGGTCAAAACAAGTAATATCGTGGCCTTATTTTAAGGACCAGATTATCGTACCCAAGAGATTTAATTTAAATTGTAATATTCCAAGTTATAATGTTTGAAGTACGATAAAGATTTAATTAATTCAGTTGTGTATTAAATAACTTAACTTGAAACTAAACTATTGATTTTGTAATAAATAAGATTCTATTTATTTTGTATTTTGAAAATCCAATATAGCGAGATTCCGATATTGTAACTTTAACGACGTCTTATTAATCTTAAATTTAATACTTATGTTTAGGCAGTGAATTATTGATTCGCAGGGTTGAAATTACCTAAACAGGGATGCATACCTCTGTCGGCCTATTCTTATTATTTGCCTAACTATATCGTTGAGCGGGGATAGACAAGTAAATAAGCATGTATTAACATTTTCTTCCTGTATTTTTAAATCAAGCTTGGTGTATAAATAGTTGTCACAATTCTCTTACACACAAATCAATTTAACAGTTTAGTTGAACAAACGCCTTACATTATTGTGTTCTTATGCATTCCAACATCTTTCGAATTCACAATGCATAACATATTCATTCCATAGGTGATCAAGCTAAGAAATGCAGATTTAAAAAATGTAAGAACAATCACAAAACCCTCTCATAAGCATCAAAACTCAAAGATTAAAACATTGTCTATAGTTACAATCTCAGAAAATGGAAAGATTCGTGACATATGCTAATCTTACACAACAAGAATATAGTAAAATACATCAACTCACAAAAAAATGAAAATTGAACTAACCCAGAACTGTCTCTACAAGTAACAGCCGCCTCCAAAGCTTCTCTTTATCAAACCTTAGACAAGAATTGGTTAAACAAGCTACCCATGACTTTTATAGTCCAAAAGTCTGACTTTTAAAGTGTTTTCCCTTAAGTTCGCGACGCGGACCAGTATTATTTTAATCAAATTCTACGTATAATGTTGATTGGACAATTCTTTCAACCTTTTCACACTAGTCCTCGATGCGGACTAGTGTTATTTTGGTTTCTTTTTCCACCTACCACATTGAAAAATAATTTTCCATCAATTTAACATTGGTTCGCGACGCGCCTTGGTCGCAGACCAAGTGTTATAATTTTTCGTTCATTGTTTTCTTGTGTGGATTGTCTTTCTTTGCTCCGGGTCTCATTCCAGAACCTCTAAATCTTATAAACAAATCTATGGAAACACAACCACGAGGCATAATTTGACCAATATTAACAACACCACACAAAATCCTATAAAACTACTAAAACCCTACGAATTTACCCTCTGACTCAACTCTAATTATGGAACTTTTGCTTATTTAGGCATATAATTATGCCTAAGATAACCACCCCACACTTAGAGGTTTGTTCGTCCTCGAGCAAATCAAGACACATGCATGCAGATACCTAGATAGTATGTATAACAAACTTCATATGAATAACCCTTTTCAACCCAAGACAAGCATTTTTCAAAATTCCTAGCAACATCAACTTTAATAAATAATTTGATGAATCAATGCGGACTCATGTAGAATTTCCGTTACAACTTCACTTAGTTGCCAACCTTAGAAAGGATCACTTAGATCTTTTATTTGGTTGTAATATAGGCTTAGGGCTTGGTAGGATATATTTTCTCGATATAGCTATCAAGGTTCATTTCCCGAGCGCTTAAAGCTTACACTAACCCATTTTCCACTTCTTTTGACTTTAATCCTTTCCATTCCAACATCCTTTATTTGTTTTCCTAATTTACACATTCAAAATTATTAGCAAATCTTTACAAAGACTTTATTGTTCTGTTTTCT
>JAABOM020000007.1:10219090-10271590 GCA_011800125.2 Solanum clarkiae
TTATTATTATTATTATTATTATTATTACTACTACTACTACTACTACTTTAGTAATAATAGCATTTGTTATTGATATAATATTTATTTTTATTATTTTTAGTGTCATATCTAAATATAATGTTTACCAATTTATTTATTAATTTTTAATTTTAAAAAATAATATTTCATATTTTTTACACAGTTATTATATTACGTATTTTTCTTTATGTAAAGATTATTATTTTAAAATATCATCTATGTACATATTATAATTTAATTAAATGGCAAACAAGTCAATAGTTATCCCAATTGGTTTAATTCGTAGCATTTGTTATCAAATTCATTGCGATTCTAGTCAATTTTCTTGAAATTTATTTCAATTCTAGCTAATTCCTACGTAATTTCTTTCAAATCTAGCCTAAATTGGGTCAATTTAGGGCCCAATTTTATATCTCCAACTCAATTTTGTATTAATTCAATCTGGATTGCCCATTTAAGATCTGAATTTGTCCCACCTTCTCAAGAATTGATTTGGTGCGTTAATCAATTTCCATCCAACGGTTGAAATTTATTATATTTTTCTTTCCTATTTTAACATAACACCCCTAAACCTAATTTTCATTATCATTTTTTATCTCCCTTTTACAACAACAGTCACTTCTCTCTTTAAGCCGCGGACACCGGCTCTTTTCCCTGGAAACCAAAGACCAACGCCACACCCTTCTCCACCTTCGCCGGTGAACCCCTTCACCTCCCATTTTCCTCTTCTTTGCTATCTCTGTTCGACGCCAACAACAACCACCATGCGACCGTCAACCACACCCCGAAAACAGCCTCGCCGGTAGCCCCCATCGACCCCTTTTTCGTCTCCTCACCTTGACTAGAAAACCCATCTTAAAACCACCTCTGAAAACCAAATCCATCGTGAAACCCCATGGTCACCGCCACAGCCACCCAAAGCCCCCCTTATCTCTCTCTCTCCCCTTTTCCATCCAACCAACCACCCCCTCTTCTCCCATGTGCAGACCAAAACCCCGACAACCCCAAGACCCTGTTGTTGTTTTCTCTCCACTGGCGCCGCTGCTTGGCAGGTGGGACAGCCAGCAACCGATGCCACCCTCTCCCTCCATTTCCCAGTGCCAATCTCTCTCCTTAACTCACCGAAAAATCCCCCAAAAAAATCCTTCTGCAAACACCATGAAAACCCCAAACAAAAATAGCCCCAAAAAGATCACTTTCTCATTGGAAATGACTCACCAACAACCACAGACGATAATAAGCACCTGGGAAAAGTTTAGACGATAGAAACATTGTGATCTTACTTTTGTAAAGAAGTATCTATTTAGATCCGTCTAGGTTTGCTTCATTTTAATTAACCATCTCATTGTGAAAAACATACGATTACCTACGAACTTCTTTTAGTTAAAAGCGCTAGTTTTCTTATGCGTGTTTAACCCTTATGTGAAAGTATGCAAGTATGAATCTTGAGTGTTTGTTTTTAGTATGGTATATCACGTGAATTCATTGCAATTTTGAATTGGGTTTATCAATTTTCTGATTAATTCATCTTTTTGGTCAAATTATGTTGATATATTTGGCCAATTGACAATCTGTAAGATCTATTTTTGGTAAACTTTGTTGCTAATTTTTTGGCCTTAATTTGATTAGGACTGATCTATGAAGGTATCATTATTTTGATTTTTTTAATCTTGATTATATTTTGTGTCATATTCATTGATTTTGTTAACTTTGTTAAAATTAGAAAGAATAGCATAATAATTTTTATTGAAAATATGAGAACTTAATCTTGATTATGGATGCTGTGTGAATGTATTTTGCCTCAGCAAGTTATAATTTAATTTCTAGATTTTCTTATGTTTAATAAAATTTGTTTGGTACTGAATAATTCCCAACCTTTAGTAGATATTATAATATTAGTGACGTTCAGAAATTAGTATATCTTTGTCTTAATCGGACTGATCTTGCTCAAATTACGTGGAATACATGGAAAAGGATATATTTCAAGTTTATTTGATTTTATATTCTTAGTTTATTTACTGTTGATTAGTTGACAGTATTAACTTGTTTTGATTTCCTTTCCAAATAACTATTCTTGCAATTTGAATTATTTTTTTTATTTTTGAAAAATTCAAACAAAATTAGTGTAATTGATTTGCTCTTCTTTTTATGGTAATAAGTAATTTGTGTGATTAATTTACTTGCCTTTTGTTTCCCTCTCCACTCTACTATATAATTAGACCTTTTTCACAAGGGATATACACTTTTTTCCATACGAACATACAAACTCTCTCTCTCTCTCTCTCTCTCTCTCTCTCTCTCTCTCTCTCTCTGCTAATAAAATAATAGTCATATTTTGCTGAACGTTCTCGGCACGTTTCCTATTCAGATTCTCTTGCTGCTTATCTTGACTGGTGAGCCTTTTTATAATATTGTTACTTTTGGTACACTATTTTGTTTTTGTTTATTTAGTAGGTTTTTGGAGTCCTAGTCGGGATATGGAAGAGTTGCTAGAGAATAGGATGAATTCAGAGGTCAGAATGATGTATTTTACTTTTATGCAAAAGATCGATATAACAATAATATAGTGGAAACGGGGATCTAGTTTAGGGGGGAGGGGAACTACGTGCTGATTGCTTTTCTCTCCTTTCTTTTTAATTTTTCTATGCTGTTTTGTTTGACCATGGATTTTTAGGCAAATCTCGATCTAGGTTTCAATATTAAAATAATCCATACTTCAAAAGGTTGTCAAAAAAAGCATTTATTCTAATGATTTTCCTCTATTTGAATATGTTATTTTTTAGATACCATACCTATAGATGACACAAACATTATTTTTTTTTACTTTAAGCATGATTTGTGTGTTCTAGATATCCTGCCCATAGTTTTTTTTATTCCCTTTCAAATATGTTTAAAATATGTTTTAGATATCCTGCCTATAGGTTTATCTTTAAATTTGTTTCCTGTCAAGTATGTTTCAAATATATTTTAGATATCCTGCCTATAGGTTTATCTTTAAATTTATTTTCTATGAATTATGTTTTATATATGTTTTAGATATCCTGCCCATTAGTTTATCTTATTTCCTTCCAAGTATGTTTTAAATGTGTTTTAGATATCTTGCCTATAAGTTTATCTTTAAAATTAATTTCTTTAAATTTATTACCTTCCAAGTATGTTTAAATGTGCTTTAGATATCTTGCCTATAAGTCTTTTCATTTAAATTATTACTTTCAAAAATGTCTTAGATGTCATGCCCATAGGTTCTTTTTAGAAATCATGCTTTAGGTTTAAATAATTCTCTCGCATATTCTTGAAGTTATAGAAATCATGCCCTTAGGATTTTATTATTTCTTGATATTATGTTTGCAATAGAAATCACATTTATAGGATTGCGTTTAAATGTGTTTAACCATTATTTTTTTTTTGTAGAAAGCATGACTTATGAATTATTAATAGGCTAGAAATCTTGCCTGTAGGAAACTTTCTTTCCCAATATGATACACACACATCATATATTTTGTACTTTTGTTTGTGTTTTCAAGCATGTTAGATAAATATGTTTGGAGGCTATTTGAGCTTTTTATGTGCTAATTGTTATCCTCTATGTTTTGTTTGACGCGAGGTCCTATAGGAGCTGTAAATTCATTTTTAGTATATAACCACCAAAACTAGAAAAGTCCATTGCCTCTTGGACATTAGGAGGGATGTTAGGTACGTTAGGAAGACGATTAGATTTTTTTTTCATTTTTTTAGTGCGCCTTCAAGTTAAAAAATAAATAAATTAACTTAGGAAGGGGGTAGTGGTATATAGGACCCTCGAAAAGGATGATTTAACACTCGAGCTTAATAGGAACGAAACCTTGATTTTCATCCTTAGGCTTAAATAAGTTAGGCGAGCTAAAAGGATAATTTTGTCTTCCAAAAAATAAAGCCGAGTAAACTGATTCGAGTGAAATTAATATCACTTAGCTTAATTTTCTCTCTCTTGTTTGCTTTTAATTATTTGGGATAGTTAGTTTATTTAATTTTTTAATTTATTTATTTGCTTATTTTATTATCTTATCACCTAGAATTAATTAGAACAATTTTTCTGAATAAAGGAGAACTTTATTTGTTAACCCCCACATAAAATATGAGATACGTTCGAGACCCACAATTGTGGATCTTGAGATAACTTGAACCCGTACCTGATCTCTAGTGGCTTTAGACCCTTGTTAGTTTTATGTTAGAATGGTGTCCTAATGCACCTCAAATCATTAGGTGGCGACTCTTCCTCTTCAATATTCTGAAATCCCAAAAATGTCGGTGCCACGACGTCGTTCAGGTTCCCGTCTTTTCGTGAGGGAAAAATTAGGCACAATAATATTACCTATGGGTATCTCTTATTATGAGTATAAATTATATTGGAGATTTATGAAATATTGATTGATTATGCATGACTATCGATTTCAAGTTTATACCATAATTTGATTATATCTATTGAGACTACGTATGTTTTGAGCTATGAAACTATGGTCTATTATGAGTTTTGATGATGGATTTCAAGGTACTCTACATGAGGGTTTTACTACATGTTGGTGGGTTGATTTGCATTAAGTTTTCTCATCTTATTTCACTCTCGAATTGCATGATTTTGAACTAGTATCATGAATCCACCAAGTGTTTGATAAAATGTTAAGTCAAGAATTCTCAAGTTATTGATGATATATCTCATGATTTATGTCACGACCCAAGCCTAGGGCCTAGACGTGATACGGCGAATGGGAACCTGAAGGGACCCAAACAAGCCTCTTAGCATATCAATTACACATCCTTGGTCACAGAAGCAAAGGTAATAACAAAAAAAATAATAAAAACAAGGGAAAAAGGAACTAAGGGAAGTCTTGACATTTATAAAACATAAAGAGTCAAAGCTCAAAGCATAGATACATCAGTTGCTCCAACAACACCTTTAAATATAGATTGGGCGATAACCAAGACACTTTTTGGGCTCACCCTCGTAGTATTAAAGATCAACATGGAGAAATAACATAAGCAAGAGTAGCATAGCCAGTGTCCCCTTACTTGAAGACACCAAAAGATTATCTTTAGGATGCCAAAACTAGCCACGTGGAGGATGATCGTGAGGTGCTCTGGTTCCTACATGGTAACATTATGTAGCATAGAGTATGCATTAGTACATTTGAATGCACTAAGTATGTAGGATGCAATGCAATAACATATAGACAACATAATCAAAATACATAATCATAAGCAATGGACAATATAGTAACAATATGACATGCATGATCAATATTTGAACTAAAACATGCTTGTAAACATATAACTTAAGGATATAAATTACATGTGTAGGAAGAGACCATCATCATAGACCAAGCAAGTTATTACTTAGACTCAAAGGCATACCACCCCTTGGAAGGTGATCGAGGTATCTACCATAACACCCCCCGTCAAGGTATATTCCCCTCAACATGGTAGATGGGCATAGTACCCCTCATCAAAGTTGTCAAGGTATATACCCCTCAACATGGTAGATGGACATAGAACCCACATCAAAGTGGTCAAGGTATATACCCCTCAACAAAGTAGATGGGCATAGCACCCCCCATCAAAGTGGTTGGGGCACGTCACCCTCTCAACAAGGTGTGGTCAACTTGTAATTCTATAAATACTTTTCATGCATTCAATACATACATACAATCCCTTCATCATAATAGAGTCACTTGATTCATAACTCATACAATAGATCATCAATAGCTCAAGAATCCTTATAAATATATTTTATGAAACACTTGGCATGTGTACAATACTAGTTCAAAATCATAATTTAAGAGTAAAATAATGTGAGAAAACTTAATGTAAATTCACCCGCCATATCACGCCCCAAAGTCCCGATAGGGCAGACTAGTGCTCGTTGCCGATAAGACTTGGTAGAACCAACCTGTATCTATGCGCTTTTTATATATATTATGAGGGGTTTCTATGCTTGACATGCCTTTAAGAAAATAAACAATGATAACAAAATAAAAGGAAATGCATATGACTAGGCCATTGGGGCTACGATGTCTAAAGTACGAGACATGACCACATTTTAATTTACATAGTCTGCAAAGCCTCTAGATAAGAGAAAGTATTTGATAAGGGTCGGGACAGGCTCGCCTCAACTAACTGTATAATATAAACATATAAGATCTAGACATACACAAAGCCCTGGAGCAACCTGGAGCTTGGTATCAGCAGCTGGATATCTTGTACTCCTACTGGGGAGATCTACTAGCATTTGTACCTGCAACATGAAATGTAGGTCCCCGTTAAGGGATGTCAGTGCCAGATAATGTACTGAATATGTAAGGCAGGATATACTGTATGTGAAGTAATAACTCAAATGAGACCATGCACTGGTGCAAGATTAGAGACCACCTTTAGTTATACTTTGGAATCATGTACTTTATGTTCTTTATATTATTTTACCTTTACTGTATAATCTGTGCACAACTATAATACAAATAACCAACTGATCAGTAGGTTCTTCCTTAACCCCTTGGGCTACCATCCGTGATAGGATCGTCCCTGGCTAGGTGATTCTTCCACCCCTCGGGCTACCACCTATCAATAAACAATATACTTTACCTTTCAATTACCTTTGAGATGGTTCTTTTGGTGGTCATAATATTGGAGCTGTAGGACTGTATATGTAGCATGTGACATGTAGATAATCATACAAGATAATATGACAATGAAAAAGAGTACGTTACACAAATAATGAAACGCGTATGAAATGGAACAACTTGTGAACTTTGCTTAGTAACAAGAACCCATGTAACTTGGTATCCAAGCATGTATGTAGATTTGAAGATGACTATGTATGGAAGCATGTGAACATGTCAAAGAATGGAGATATGGTTAATAGTTTTGTTAGAGTTGGCAAGTGACTTTATGTGCCAATGAAGGATCTAGATTTCATGCCAAGTAACACGAAATCAAGTAGCCTTACATACCTCGTTGTATAACCTCGTTACTACCTTGGGTTAACCTTGCCGTCCTCCAAATATTTATCTATAACATGGTAGGTTATAAAACTAGCATTAGAAGCCAATAGATATATCTTGGCAGCCCAATCACTTAAAAAAATAACACACGGGCAGCAAGCGGGTATTTATAAAATCGAGCGTATTCTTTCAGCTTTTTCGCCTCTAATCATATTTTTTAATACACATTCACATGTACACATTATGTACAGCCTGATTTAGTGCTAGAACAGTCTTACAACAGCCTACAAAGCACAACACATAACAATTCTACACAATCTACAAATGGACAACATAATGTTACCTCCCTTCATTACATTTCGACGTCGACAATTCCAAACCTATTCTAACTCTAACCAAACTGTTCCAATAATATTTACACATACAAATAGTACGAAAATTGTCTTAGAACAGCACCCAATAATTCATGAAGGATGTGAGCTAATAACCTTCCATCCAACAACCTACAAGTTCCAATCAACATTACATTACGATAACACAATAAAACACGTTTGTTATTTGAAATCAAAATCAGGGAAGCAACCTTAGGGTAATATTTATACCTCAAACTATATTAATAACATCAATATCTCCTCATAATATAGCCCATAAACCATATAGAAGTTACTAAAACAAAAGGCAAGTGTGCAACAACTTTCTAAATACATGCTGTCCTAAATTTCCAGCACAAACATACTAGCATATACTTGTTGTTTTTCATATGAAAACTATACTAAACACATGTGTAAACTTACTTACCACTACCTTCAAGATGTAGGGCTTCTCCAAAAACCCTAGAAGTTCCTTTTAGCTACTTTACAAAGTCAAGATTCATTGAGAGAAAACTTGGAGACAATCTATTTTTTTTTATTGGTCAAGTTAACAATGACTTGTGGGAGCTGCTTTAACCCTTTTTAAAGTGAGATTTTGGCCTCCTTACTAAGGCATTCTCAGCCTTATTTCACCAAGATGGTGATGCAACTCCTTTCTCCTTTCATTTGGGCTTGTTGGGGCTCCAAATTAGTTGGGCCTTTGCTGCCCATTTTCAGCTTCCTTTTTAATTAGCTTGGGCTAAAGTATCCAAGAAATTGTGATGTATTTGGGCCCTTTTAATATCCTCCTTGGGATGAACATATAGTCCATTTATGATGCAAAAATATGGGCTAAAGTTACACTCTTTACACGGACTTTATTCATAATCGGACTTGGACAAATTCGACGTCGAGCCTTATCTCCGTTTAGCTAGCAATTTAAGCTAGGCAAGTAGGTAACTCACCTTCTAGCTTCTTAAGTTCTATAAGCACCTAAATTCTCTCACTTTATTTAAGGCCGTGATCTGCTCAATTTGACACAAAATATGTATACACTTGACCCTTTTAAGCGTTAGACGCACATATCCCCCTATAATATGAGATTCGAGCACTTTTAAAAATGGGTGCTAATTTGACCAAACCATATATTGTTTCATTTGTATTGTACTGGTATTGTTAGGTGTGGGGTGTTACACGCTAGAACATCATAAAATCCTTATGTAAGATGCATTAAAATCCTCCATCAAATCTCATAGTAGTCATAGTTTCATGGCTCAAAACATGCATAGTCACAATAGACAAACCATCTCGTAGTATAAGCTTGAAATATGTAGACATGTGTTTCCAATCAACATCTCATAAAACCCAAACATAATTCATAATCATAATCCATAATAGGTAATACCCATAAGTAACACAACTTGAAAATACACAAGTTTCATAAAAAGGAACATCGGGCACCATGGGTGAAATAACCCAATGGTTGAAACCCACATACCTTGAATTTGGAAATTTCTTTGATGTAGATTTGAATGAGATCTTGAAGTTTGAATGAAGTTCTTGAGATCCAGAATTAAGCTTGGGACACTTGAATTTGGATGAAATATTTGGTTAAGTGTTAGAGAGGGTTTTAAGAGTGTCTTGAGTGATATAGAGTTGAAAAATGGTTAAGTATAGGTATTTTTACGCGTAAAAGGGCATGTGGCCAACACCCCAATGCATTAGACCAAAATAGGAAAAAATAAGGAGTCACAACACTACTCCCGATGGGTCCGATCCGCGGAGCCAACATGGATGCACAGTGGAAATTGCAAAGTTGGCGAAAATAAAATTTTGCTATGGGTCCTCTAAAATCGGGGTTATACCCATTTTTCACTAAATTTTTTCCTTCGTCAGATTTTTGATATCACGTACGGATTTTGAGATAAATGGAATTATGATTACGGGCATTTTCGAAATACATTTTTTGGGTGTTATAATTATACAAGTCAAGTAACTGTATGATGATTAAGGGCTTTCAGATGATTAAGGGATCAAGTACGTATTGAATTCATGAAAAGTATCTATTATGTTACAAGTATCAAGTTAAGCCCCATTTTAAGATTTTTACCTCTTGTGAGCCATTCATATTAAAGCAAGGGTTCATGTATGATTATGATCTACTCTCATGTTTCAAGTTAGGATCATCATTAGAGGTCAAGCATGTTTATGTCATGTTCTTACAAGCTATTCATGTTATGATTGAAGTTTGATTATTTCAAGTATTACGTGGGACTAGACTTAGCACCGATAGATTGGATGTTGGCGTGAACGGGTCCGTACTCCTTTTCTCAAATTATGTACCAACATACGATTACACTTTATCCTTGCTATACTAGTGGATCCATTTAGTGCACTTTATCATGAAATCCACCCCGTTATGGGACAAGTTCCCGTAAGGGGGTTTAGTTCTCCGAAATGGGACGGGCTCTCATGAGGTGAAGTATGATTTACCTTGGCAAGTAGACCACCTCTTTACCGATGAGGGGTAATCATCAGGGTTTCAAGTTGTAGCTCACTTGGTCTTACTCATGTTGATTAGTGTCTTTTCCTACACATGTATTATGTTCTATGCAAGTTGAATGATTTAAAAGCATGCTTACTTAAATCATTGATTATGTATTCCATATTGAGATTACACTTATCAATTGCTTAATATTATTATGCATTTTGACTTATTGGCTTATGTCTTGTATATTGCATCCTACGTACTTAGTACATTCAAACTTACTAACACATATTCTATGCCTATATGATATTACCATGTAGGGACCGGAGCACCATTTGATCATCCTCCACGTGGCTAGTACGATCCCTTGAAGTAAGCTTCGGTGAGTCCTCAAGTCCTAGGACACTATCTTTATTTTTCACGACCCAAGCCTAGGTCCTAGACGTGACACGGCACAAGAACAACCCAAAAGGACCCCAAGCAAGCCTCTTAGAACATCATTACACATCTTTGGTCAGGGAAACAATAGATACAACATAAAAGAATAAGAATAGGGGCAAAGGGACTAGGGGAAAGCTTGCACAACATCATAATCAAGAGACAAGAGACAAGCTCGTATCATAGACATCAAGAACAAGAAAGTCAAGGCTCTTAGCATAGATATATAACACGTCCAACAAACACTTCTATACATAGATAAGAACGGGGGCCAAGACAAAGTAACCGAGCTCACCTCATGGTCAAAATAGATAATAAAGAAGAATGTCTCAATATATAATAGGAGAATTAGAGACTAAGGTCCTCGGAGTGGAGGACTCACCAACTAGCTTGAATAGCACCGAACTAACCACGTGAAAGAGGAGGATGATCAACTTGGGCACCAGTTCCTACATGGTGACATCATATAGGCATAGAGTATTCATTAATACGTTTTAATGTAGTAAGCATGTAGGATACAATGTAAACAAGAATTGAGCATCATAATCAAAATGCATAACAATAGGTAATAGGCATACTTATAACAATATGACATGTATGATAAATGCATAAGTAATTCATGCTCATATAAAATATCATATGTGTAGAAGAGACCAAGCTAGATTTCCAAAGTACAAACCCATTGGTAGGTTAGTGATGATAGCACCCATAACCCTAGTATGTGAGGTACAAAACCCTCATCGAGGTTAATGATGATAGCACCCATCATCCTAGTGTGTGAGGTACAAACCCCTTATTAAAGTTGGTGATGATAACACCTATCACCCTAGTGTGTGAGGTACAAACCCCTTATCAAGGTTAGTGATGATAGCACCCATCACCCTAGTGGTTGAGATTTGACTCCTCAACTAGGTCCCCTGGATTGGGCATGGTCTAATGCAACACTTTATATAGAATATACAGTATACATAAGCTCATTTCATCATCATATAGTCAATCATATCATATCTCATGCTTTGGACCTTCAACTCCTCAAGAAACCACATCCAAATATTTTATCAAACACTTGGGTATGTAATGCTAGTATAACACCATGAAATATAGAGACAAAACCATGCAAGAAAATCCATTGTAAAACCATCAATCAACACTTTGCAACACCCTCTAGAAATATACATCAAAATCCCTTCTTAATTCTTATAATAGACCCAAGATTTATAGCTCAAAACATATCAAAACAGTCACAACTTTACATAGCTTTAACATAGTGTACAGTGAATTTCATAATAATCAAGACCCATTTGTAAATCAACTTTAAATCATGCAATTTGAGTAAAAGGAGGTTTGGGTATCATGGTTGAAAGGAACCGATGAAAGAAACCCATATTCCTTAGCTTAGAGATGAACTTGGTGAAGATTAGATATGGAGACTTGAAGCTTGAAGAATAACCTTGAAGGAGAACCTTAGTTTGGGATGAGGGTTTGGGACTTAAGTTTGGAGAGTGAAAATATGCCTAAGTATTTGGGTGAGTATTGGGAAATGTTTAAGATGATATGAGGGTGAAATTTGGCTAAGTATAGGTAAAAACAAATTTGGAAACACTTAGGCCCAAAACTTAGAAGTCTTGAACCGAACTAAAAGAAAAAACAGTCCCCAAAATATACTGGGGCGCGTCGCGAGGGCAACGCAGAAACCCCACTGGAGTTTGCATTCTTGGAATTTTACAATTGCTAATATTTCACTCTTAAATCGGGGTTAGACCCTTTTTCACCTAATTTGGATCCCCTGAACAAGAATATGAATTTGAATTTTTGAAATAGCAGACAAATTTTGAGATATATGAAATTTAAAATTCTGAGCATTTCGAGGTACGTTTTCGGGCACTTTTTGGGGTTGTTTTAATATCTCTCCCTTGGGAACATTTGTCCCCGAATGTAAAAGATATGTACAAGCCAAGAATAATCATTAATAAATCAGCCCCAAATAGAATACAGCATCACATTTAAAACACCATTTTCAAAATCTCAACATGAGTATAAAATCATCATGACTTGCCAACTTAAGCATGAATGCATATGAATGACATAGGGGCTGAAACATAAGACTTGAAATCACATACGGGACTTAGAATCAGTACCTTAGGCTTGATTGGAGTGGCATAGGTAAGGATACCGCTTTTGTATGTCCGTTTCGACCTCCCGAGTAGCACTTTCGATTTGATGGTTCTCCAAAGGACCTTAATGGATGCCACCTCCTTGTTCCTCAATCTCTTCACTTGCCTATCCAAAATCTGTACGGAACCTCCTCATAAGTCAAGTTATCCTCAACAACACCCACAACATCAAGAGGCACAATAGCATTAGGATCACCAACACATCTCCTCAACATTGAGACATGGAACACCGGATGAACCAAATTCATTCCACTAGGCAACTTCAATTCATAAGCTACCTTGCCAACTCTCCTCAAGACCTCATAAGGACCAACATATCTTGGATTCAACTTCCCATTTTTACCAAAATGGACCACACCTTTCATTGGAGAAACATTCAAATAAACTCAATCACCCACTTTGAATTCAAGGTCTTTTCTTCTCACATCGATGTAAGATTTTTGACGACTTTGGGCTATTCTCAACCTTTCCCTAATCGTCCTAAACTTCTCAAGGACTCCATAACCAGATCTGGTCCCAATAAGGCCACCTCTCCAACCTTAAACCAACCGAATGGTGATCTACAATGTCTCCAAAAAGAGCCTCAAAAGGAGCCATACCGATTCTAGAGTGATAGCTATTGTTATAGGCAAACTCAACTGAAGGAATATGGACATCCCAACTATATTTCAACTCTAATACACAAGCCCTTAGCATGTCCTCAAGGGTTTGAGTTTTCCTTTCGGCTTGGCCATCCGTTTGAGGGTGGAAGGCCGTACTGACCCCTTTGAAAAGACCTCCAAAAGTGTGAAGTGAATTGTTAACCACGATCCGATATGATGGACAAAGGAACCCCATGCAACCTTACTAACTAATGGATGTACAATCTTGCATACTTTTCAACTCCATATATGGTCTTAACCGGTAGAAAGTGAGCCGATTTAATCATCCTATCAACTACCACCCAAATGGAATCAAAATCTTTTCTAGTCTTGGGCAACCCAACCACAAATCCATATTAATCACCTCCCACTTCCAAGTGGGAATCTCTATGTCTTGGGTTAAGGCACTTGACTTTTAATGTTCGGCCTTGACTTGTTGATAACTATGTCAACCGAAAACGAATTTAGTAATGTTCCTCATCATGCCTCCCCACCAATACATACCCTCAAGTATCTATACATTTTGGTGGAACTAGGGTGGATAGAATAAGGAGAATTATGGGCCTCATCAAGAATTTTCTCCCTCAAACCATCAACACAAGGCACACACAACCTACCTTGGTGCCTAAGGGCACCATCTCCCCCTTAGGAGAAAACCTCTACTTTGCCCTCTTTCACCGAGGCCTTCAATTCAAGCAAGGAGGAGTCAAGATCTTATTTTGCTATCACCTCATCAACCATAGAAGACTTAGACCCATCAACAACCACAACACGTTTACCCATTTTCTCGAACCTAACCCCCAACCTAGCCAATCTATGCACTCTTTAGCCATTTCCCTATCACCACTATCAATATGAGCTAGGCTACCCATTGATACCTGACTTAAAGCATCCGCCACTAGATTTGCCTTACCCGGATGATAATTCACACTAATGACATAATCTTTGAGAAGTTCTAGCCACCTTCTTTATCTCAAGTTGAGATCTCTTTAAGTGAAGACATATTGAAGGCTCATATGATCGGTGAAGACATCAACATGCACACCATAAAGGTAATGACGGAAAATATTTAATGCAAACACAATGGCAAGTAACTCTAGATAATGGGTAGGGTAGTTTCTTTCATATACCTTGAGTTGTCTAGAAGCATAAGCTATGACCTTACGATTTTGCATTAGCACAAAACCCAAAACAACTCTAGCTGCATCACAATAAATAACAAAAACCTCAAGCCCATCTGGTAGTGACAATACAAGAGCAGACACAAGCCTCTCCATCAATGTTTGGAAGCTTCTCTGTGACAATATAGGAGCAGACACAAGCCTCTCCATCAATGTTTGGAAGCTTCTCTGACATTCATCGGTGCCCACAAACTTAACCTTCTTTTGAGTCAATTTTGTCATATGGGAAGAAATGGAGGAGAACCCATTCATAAATCTTCTATAGTAACCTGCAAGGCCTAAGAAGCTCCTAATATCTGATGGGGTCAATGGTCTAGGCCAATTTCTAATCATATCAATTTTCTAAGGATCTACTTTTATACTATCCCGCGACACCACATGACCCAAGAATACAACCTCCTTCAACCAAAACTCACACTTGTCATATTTTGCATACAATTTCTCCTCCCTCAACCTTTGCAACACAATCCTCAAATGACCCATATGCTCCTCTTTACTGTGTGAATAAGTCAATATATCATCAATGAAGACCACAACAAAGAGATCAAGGTAAGGTTTGAAGACCCTATTCATTATATCCATGAATATGGCCGGTGCATTAGTCAACCCAAAAGATATCACAACAAACTCATAATGTCCATATCTAATATGGAAGGCCGTCTTGGGAATATCACACTCTCTCATCCTCACTTGATGATATCCGAACCGAAGATCATTCTTAGAGAAAAAGTTAGCCCCTTGCAATTGGTTAAACAAGTCATCAATCCTTGGAAGAGGATATCTATTGTTTATAGTGGCTCTATTGAGTTGCCAGTAGTCAATACACATTCTAAGTGACCTATTTTTATAAAATCTGAGAATATTCATGAAAATATCAAAATAGATTTGACAAATATGCTACTAACGACCTTTGAATTATAGAAAAATCTGAGAGAAGCATTAAGGAAAAAATAGATTTGTACCCACATTACTTATGAAAAAAATTATGTTTCTTTATATTATTCATATTTTATTTGTAATTGAAATTTGTTTCTATCTTTTTAAAATTTATTTTTAAAAAAGTAGAAATTACTATAATATAGTACAATAAGTAAAAGAATAATTATAAGCGGTGGAAGTAGCCAGGTTCTTTTCACAAACAACACCGGAGCACCCCAAGGTGATTGACTAGGTCTAATAAATCCCTTTTCTAACAAGTCTTTCAATTGCTCCTTTAACTCCGTCGGCGCCATATGGTAAGGGGAAATGAAGATAGGTTGAGTATCGGGAAGGATATCTATGCCAAAATCTATCTCCCTTTTAGGAGGGATGGGAAGGTCATTTGGGAAGACATCAAGAAACTCGTTTACAATGGAGTCCGACTCAATGGAAGGGATTTTGGACTCCATATCTTTAATCCTCACAAGATGATACAAACATCCTCTAGAAATTAACATATGAGCTTTAATGCACGAAATGAATCTACCCTTGACCACCACATCTTGACTTTCCCATTCAAGGACGGGTTCATTAGGAAATTGAAACTTGACCCTATGGGTTGTACAATCAATACACGCATAGTAGACATGCAATCAATCCATCCCAAGAATGACATCAAAATCTACCATGTCTAATTTAACAAGATTACAAGGCAACAACCTATGCAAAATGCAAATAGGAAAACTTCTATAAACTTTCCTAGAAACAATAGAGGCAATAATAGGAGTAGACACTTCATATGACTCATGCAACAACTCAAGGGCAACATGGAACTTTTTAGCAACAAAAGGGGTAACAAAGGAAAGAGTGACACCCTGATCAATCAAAGCATACACATCAAAGTCAAAGATTTTCAACATACCGGTAACAACACCGAGGACCTCACCAACCCCTTGCCTCCCATGTACTGCATAAAATCAGTTGTGCCTTGGGGAACCACCTTGAGGACCATCTTTACCTAATGGAACCACATTTGCACCCCCTCCCTTGCCACAGTTTCTTGGACAATCTACCTTCTTGTGACCAAGCTCCCCACATTCATAACAACATTAGAACCCTTCAAACATGGGCCCTTATGACCCCCTCCATATTTAGGATACACATCAATGGGAGCCACAACACCAACACCTTGAGGCCTAGGGAGGTCATTGGCAAATCTCCTATTAGTAGAATGGTGAGACCCTTAGCCTTGATAGAACCGACCACCCCTTTGGAACTTACCCCCAAGATGGGCCCTTTTGGCCTCATGCCCCCTCCTCTTCCTCAATTTCTCCTCCTCCATTTTCTCGGCAAAGGTCATCAACCGAGACAAGTCCATGTCACTAATTAGCATAGCGGACCGGTATTCTTCACTTATCAAGTTGGAGACCCCCATCACAACTTGTCCATCCTAGATCTAGAATCGACCACCAAATGAGAAGCATACTTTGAAAGTTGATTAAATCTGAGGGCATACTCCCTTATACTTATGGCATCTTGTTTCAAGTTCATAAACTCCACCAACTTAGCTTCCCTAAGCTTAAGAGAGAAAAACCGATTAAGGAAAGCCAATTTGAACTCCTTCCAAAACACCACATTACTAACACCGTTCTCACCCTTTCATTGATCATACCATATTTGCGCTACCCCTTTGAGTTGGTATGCCACCAACTCCACCTTTTCATTCGGCCCAACACCCATGATATTCAAGATTTTGTAGACCTCATCAATAAACTCTTGTGGATCTCCATCCATCTTTGACCCATAGAAAACTGGAGGATTCTTCCTCATGAAGTCTCCTACCCTAGTTCCCGAGGTAGTAGCATGAGAGGCTTGGCCTCTTGGTTGACTTGATTGGCCACAACTTGGGCAAGCATAGTGAGAGCATCCCGGAGCTCACCATTGTTAGGTTGCTCCTCGGGAGTTTAGACCCTTTATCCTCGAGTGTTTGGCATGATCTAGCATAGCAAAGAACAATCGTTAGAGGAAAAACTTACCACAACTCTATAGCATGACTTAGAACATGAAGAAGTGAAATATTTCCTAAAATGTCTCATAGCCTCTATTTATAGTCATGCGCGCTTCACAACCATGAATAGGACTCTAATCGACGCGGTGTGTTGGATTCCGAGGATCTATAAACCTAATGCTCTAATACCAAGTTTGTCATGAACCAAGCCTAGGGCCTAGACGTGACAAGGCTCACGGGGAACCCAAAGGGACACCAAGCAAGCCTCTTAGAATATCATTACACATCTTTGGTCGTGGAAGCAATAGATACAACATAAAAGAGTAAGAATAGGGGCAGCGGGACTAGGGAAAAGCTTGCACAACATCATAATCAAGAGACAAGAGACAAGCTCGTATCATAGACATCAAGAACAATAGAGTCAAGGATCTTAGCATAGATATATAAAATGTCCAACAAATATCTCTATACATAGATAAGAACGGGGTATAAGACAAAGAAATCGGGCTCACCCTCATTGCAAAAATGGACAATAAAGAAGAATGTCTCAATACATAATAGGAGAATCATAAACTAAGGTCCCCGGAGTGGAGGATTCATCAAATAGCTTGAATAGCACCGAACTAACTATGTGGAGGAGGAGGATGATCAACTTGGGCACTGATTCCTACATGGTGACATCATGCAGGCATAGAGTATGCATTAGTACATTTGAATGTACTAAGTATATGGGATGCAGTATAAACAAGAATTGAGCATCATAATCAAAATGCATAATAATAGGCAATAGGCATACTTATAATAATATGACATATATGATCAATGAATAAGTAAAACATGCTTAAGTAATTCATACTCATATAGAATATCATATGTGTAGAAGAGACCAAGCTAGCTTTCCAAAGTAAAAACCCCTCATCAAGGTTAGTGATAATAGCACCCATTTCCCTGGTGTGTGAGATACAAACCCCTCATCAAGGTTAGTGATGATAGCACCCATCACCCTAGTGTGTGAGATACAAACACCTCATCAAGGTTAGTTATGATAGCACCCATCACCCTAGAGTATGAGGTACAAACCCCTCATCAAGGTTAGTGATGATAGCACCCATCACCCTAGTGGTTGAGATGTTGACCCCTCAACTAGGTCGTCCGGATCGACATGGTATAATGCAACACTTTATATAGAATATATCATATACATTAGGTCATTTCATCATCATATAGTTAATCATATCATATCTCATGCTTTGGACCTTCAACTTCTCAAGAAACCACATCCAGATATTTTATCAAACACTTCAAGGGTGTGTAATGCTAGTATAAAACTATATAATATAGAGATAAAATCATGCAAGAAAATACATTATATAACCATCAATCAACACGTTGCTACACCCTCTAGAAATATACATCAAAACCCCTTCTTAAATCCTACAATAGACCCAAGATCTATAGCTTAAAATATAGCAAAATAGTCATAATTTTACGTCGCTTTAACATAGTGTGCACTGAATTTCATAATAATCAAGACCCATTTGTATATCAACTTTAAATCACGTAATTTGAGTAAAAGGAGTCTTGGGTATCATGGCTGAAAGAAAACCATGGAAGAAACCCAAATACCTTAGCTTAAAGATGAACTTGGTGAAGATTGGAGATGGAGACTTGAAGCTTGAAGAAGAACTTTGAAGGAGAACCTTAGGTTGGGATGAGGGTTTGGGACTTGAGTTTGGGGTGTAAAGATATGACTTAATGTTTGAGTGAGTATTGAGAAATATTTAGGATGATATGAGGGTGAAATTTGGCTAAGTATAGGTAAAAACACATTTAGAAACAGTTTGACCCAAGACTTAGAAGTCTTGGAACGAACTACAAAAAAATAGTGCCTAAAATACACTGGGGCGCGTCACGAGGGCAATGCGTAAATCCCACTAGAATTTGCATTCTTGGAATTTCATAATTGCTAATCTTTCGCTCTTTAATCAGGGTTAGATCATTCATCACCTAATTTGAACCCACTGAACAAGAATATGAAGTTGGACTTTCGATAAAGCAAATGAATTTTGAGATACATGGAATTAAAAATTTTGGGCATTTCAAGGAACGTTTTCGGGCACTTTCTCGTGTTGTTTCATTATTACTATTGCTATTTGAGACTTCTCTATGCTGAACATTTGTTACTATGAGGGTGAGCCCGAAAAGTGTCTTGACCCCCACTTCATTCCATGTTAGAGGTGTTGTTGGACATTATGATGTACTTATACTTAAGTTTGACTCTTTAATGCTTTAATGATTGTTGAAGACTTCCCTTAGTCCCGCTTTTCTTTTTATTATATCTTTTTTTGTTGTTTACTTTGCTTTTTCAACCAAGTATGTGTGATTGATATGCTAAGAGGCTTGTTTGGGTCCCTTCAGTTCCAATTCGCCGTGTCACGTTTAGGCCCTATGCTTCGGTCATGACAAACTTGGTATTAGAGCACTAGGTTATTAATGGTCCTCGAAATCCAACACACTGCCTCGATTAAAACGTGTCACAACTATGAATGGGAGGCTATGAGTAGTTTTAGGAAATGTTCACTTCTTCATGATCTATGTCATACGGTAAAGCTAAGTCCTCTAAGGCTTATCACTGATTCCTAACCATTACATTTTAGAATATCTCTCTAGTTATTCAGAATGCTGGATAGGATGGTGACCATCTTTCACTTGACGGCCAACTTCCCAATGGTGACATATCAAATGCGAAGGTTCGTAATGGTCTATGGGTATAGACCAAGGTTGTAACTACTCAACTCAATCAACAAGTGGGTACTCCCAAGACTTCAAGGGATACAAGGAAGGAGAGGGAGTCTAAGAGGGACCGAGTTAGTGGTGCCTCACCTTTTACTAGTCTACTAGTTCCTAAGTACAAGAGAAAAGGATCCTTTTTGCCACTTTTCTAGGGTATGGCAAGAAGCTTCAAGGAAGGTACTTGGTGGGAACCGAAGATGTTTCAAGTGTGGTGATTTGGGCATAGGATGAGGAATTTCCCGGCGGCCTCAAGGGAAGGGAGAAGAAGGGCTCAATTTGAAAGTAGGCTTTCATATGCTAAGCCCGGTGGCAATAGTAGGGTGACCTATCCTACATGTCCAAAGTGTGGGAGGAATAATAGTGGCATATGTTGGAGGAACACATGTGCATGTTTTTGGTATGGCATAGGCCACAAGATTATCGATTTTCTATATGCTCAGAGGAAAGGCAAGGATGTTAGTGTTAAAGCTTCTCCTATGTGCCACAAGTGTTGAAAGTAACATCCGGGAGATTGTTTGGGCGATTGGAGTGCATATTTCAAGTGCAGCGCAAGGATCATATATCGAGACATTGTCCATGGGTTGCTAGGGATTATGAGGATGACCATCGATGTTCCTAACCAAACGTCCCAGTGGTCACTTGACTTGGTATAGTACTTCACAGATAAGTTAAAGGTTTTGATTTTGATGTGTATGCTTTGATAGACCCGGGAGCCACTCTTTCTTTTATTACTCTTTTTGTTGCCATAAAGCTTCATGTTATCCTGAATTGTTGTGTGAACCTTATGAAGTGTCTACCCCCATTTGTGAGTCCACTGTTGTTAAAATAGTCTATAGAAATTGTCTCGTGTTCATATTGCATGAAGTATTGACTTGTGATTTTGTTGAATTATATATGGTGGATTTTGATGTCATTCTTGGGATGGATTGGTTGCATGCATATTATGCTTCTATTGATTGTAAAACCTGTAGGGTTGAATTCCAGTTCCCTAATGAGCCCATCCTTGAGTGGAAAGGTCGTGATGTGGTGGTCAAGGTAGATTCATTTCTTGTCTTAAAGCCCAAAAGTTGATTTCTAAGGGTTGTCTCTATCATCTTGTGAGGGTTAGGGATGTTGAGTCCAAAGTCCTTACTATTGAGTCGGTTCTGTTGGTTAATGATTTCTTGATGTCTTTCCCGAAGAGCTTCCCAGTCTTCCTCCCAAAAGGGAAATAGACTTTGGTATAGACCTTCTTCCTAATACTCAACCCATTTCTATTCCCCCTTACCATATGGCCCGGCGGAGTTGAAGGTGTTGAAGGACCAATTGAGGGATTTGTTGGAGAAAGGTTTCTTAAGGACTAGTAAGTCACCTTAGTGTGCATCGGTGTTGTTTGTGAAGAAAAAGGATGGTTCTCTTAGAATGTGCGTTGATTACCGGTAATTTAATATAGTCACCGTAAAGAACAAGTACCCTTTACCAAGGATTGATGACCTTTTTTGATCAACTTCAAGGGGTTAGTCACTTTTCCAAGATTGATCTTAGGTCCGGGTATCACCAACTGAAAGTAAGGGAGTGTGACATTCCCAAGACGACTTTTTGGACTAGGTATGAGCACTTTGAATTTGTGGTTATGTTCTTTGGGTTGACTAATGCACCAACTATATTTATGGATCTCATGAATAGGGTCTTTAAACCGTACCTTGACTTATTTGTGGTGGTTTTTATTAATGATATCTTGATTTATTTCCATAGTGAGGAGGAGCATGTGAATCACTTGAGGGTGTTGTTGCAAATATTGAGGGAGGAGAGGTTGTATGCTAAATATTATAAATATGAGTTTTGGTTGAAAGATGTTTCTTTTCTTGGACATGTGGTATCGGGTGATGGCATTAAGGTGGATCCTAAGAAGACAGATGTGATTAGAAATTCGCCTAGACCTTTGACTCCATTCGACATTAGAAGTTTCTTGGGTTTGGCCAGTTATTATCGGGAGTTTTTGAATGGCTTCTATTCTATTGCTTTCCCTAAGACAAAGTTGACCCAAAAGAAGGCGAAATTTGTGTGGACCGATGAATGTGAAAGGAGTTTCTAAACTTTGAAAGGTAAGCTTGTCTTCACTCCTATCTTGGCTCTACCGGAAGGGTTGAAAGGTTTTGTTGTATATTGTGATGCCTCAAGAATTGGCTTAGGGTGTGTTTGATGCAAAATGTAAGGTGATAGCATATGCCTCTAGGCACCTTAAGGTGCATGAGAAGAATTATCACACCCATGATCTTGACTTCGCAGCCGTGGTATTTGCTTTGAAAATTTGGGGTCACTACTTGTATGGGTTTCATGTTGATGTGTTTTCCGACCATAAGAGTCTTCAATATGTGTTCACTCAAGAATATCTTAACTTGAGACAAAGAAGTTGGTTAGAGCTCCTTAAAGATTATGATATGAGTGTGCATTATCACCCTGGCAAAACTAATGTTGTGGCCGATGCTCTAAGTAGAGTGTCCATTCATAGTCTAGCTAATGTTGATGATGGTAGAAAGGAGGTGGCTAGAGAGGTTCATCGGTTGGCTAGATTGGGGGTTAGATTGGATGAAGTTGATAATGGTGGTGTAGTGGTGGTTGATGGTTCTAAATCTTCCTTGATTTGAGGAGGTAAAGGAAAACTAAGATCTTGACCCTACCTTGCTAGAGTTGAAGGCCTTGGTGAGAGATGATAAGGTGGAGGTTTTCTCCCAAGAGGGAGACGGTGTCCTTAAGTACCAAGGTAGATTGTGTGTGCCAAATGTGGATGAATTGAAAGAATTGATCTTGAAGGAGGCCCATAATTCATCCTATTCCATGCACCCCAGTTCTACAAAGATGTATAGAGACTGGAGGGAGGTGTATTGGTGGGATGGTATGAAGAGAGACATTGCCAAATTCCTATCCGGATGTCATGATTGCCAACAAGTCAAAGCCGAGCATCAAAGGCCGTGTGGCCTAGACCAAGATAGAGATTCCTACTTGGATGTGGGAAAAGATCAACATAGATTTTGTGGTTACGTTGCCTAAGACTAGGAAACATTTTGACTCTATTTTGGTTATTGTGGGTAGAATGACAAAGTTAGCTCACTTTCTACCGGTCAAACCACTTATAATGCCAACAATTACGCCACGTTGTACATACATGAGTTGGTTAGATTGCATGGGGTGCCCTTGTCTATCATTTCGGATCATGGTGCTCAATTTGCTTCTCACTTTTGGAAGTCCTTTCAAAGTGGTCTTGGTACCAAGGTTAAGCTTAACACGACCTTTCACTTTCAAACGGATGGTCAAGCTGGTAGGACTATCCAAACTCTTGAGAATATGCTTAGGGCGTGTGTTTTGGAGTTTAAGGGTAGTTGGGATGAATATCTTCCACTCATTGAGTTCGCTTACAACAATAGCTACCACTCAAGCATTAGTATGGCTCGCTTTGAGGCCTTTTATGGTAGACATTTAGATCCCCGGTTGGGTGGTTTGAAGTAGGGGAGATGGCTTTGCTAGGTTCGGATTTGGTCGTGGAGGCCATGGAGAAGGTGAGGTTGATAAGGAAGAGATGGAAAACAACCCAAAGTAGACAAAAGTCCTATTCCAATATGAGGAGAAGAGATCTTGAGTTTATGGTTGGTGATTGGATTTACTTGAAAATCTCACCCATGAATTGAAACACCAAAAAAATGCCCGAAAATGTGCCTCGAAAATGCTCATAATAGTAGTTTTCATATATCTAAAAATTCATGCGTCATAACGAAAATCATACTTTATATTCATGATCAGGGTGCAAATTAAGTGGAGTATGGGTATAAACCCAATTTTAGAGGAGCCATAGCGAAAAATGTTTTTCCAAAAATTACGAATTCCAGTGGCAATCCACGCCCTGGCCGCGATGCGCCAGGGGCGCAGATTAGTGTTATTTTGTGCTGCAATTTCTGTTTTGGCCCAATGACCTTAGGGTCATATCCCCATGTCCTCTTATGCGTAAAAACACATATACTTAGCCATTTTCAGCTCTATATCGTTCAAGACACTCTCAAAACCCTCTCTAACACTTAACCTAATATTTCATCCAAAATTTAAGTGTCCCAAGCTCAATTTCGGACCTCAAGAACTCTCTTCAAGCTTCAAGCCTCCTTCAAGTCTACATCAAGAAAACCCAAGTTTGAGGTATGTGGGTTTCAACCATTGGGTCTTTTCACCCATGGTGTCCAATCTTCCTATCTTTTGAAAATTGCATGTTTTCAAGTTATATTATCTATGTATAACTTTTACTATGGATTATAATCATGAAATATGTTAGGGTTTTGTGAAATGTTAATTTATTATACATTACTATCTATTTCAAGCTTGTACTATGTTGGGTTTTGTCTATTGGGACTATGCATGTTTTGAGCTATGAAACTATGATCTGCTATGAGATTTGATGATGGATTTTAAGGTATCGTACATGAGGGTTTTACAATGTGTTGGTGGGTTGATTTACATTGAGTTTTCTCATATTATTTTGACTCTTGAATAGCATGATTTTGAACTAGCATTACACACCCGGCAAGTGTTTGATAAAATATCTTGACAAGGATTCTTGAGTTATTGATGATCTTTTGTATGTCTTAAGAGTCAAGTGACTTTATGATGATTTTGGGCTTTCAAAAGATGTATTGAATTCATGAAAATATCTATGATGTTGTAATGCCAGATTAAGCTTTTTTCAAAGATTTTACCTCTTGTGAACCTTTGATGTTAATGCAAGAGTAATGTTTGATGATGATCTATTTGTATATTTTAAAGTGTGGCTTACCATAAGAGGTCAAAGATATTTTAGAGCTACTCGTGTTATGATTCTATGTTCATTACAAGTTACTAAAGATATGATTATTTCAATTATTCTGTGGGATTAGGCTTAGCACCGATGGATTGAGGGGATGCTCTCTTTCCTTGAACTATGTTCCAACATAGGATTATGTTATACCCTTCATTACTAATGGATCCATTTAGTACACTTTCTCTTGAGAGTCTTCTCAAAATTGGGTCTTGTTTTAGTAAGGTGAAGCTTCTTATGAAATCCTTTCTGAAATTGGGTCATGTTCTTGTAATAAAGGTTTCTTCATACAAAATTGGTTCATGTTCCCATAAGTTTGAAGTATGGTTTGCCTTGGTAAGTAAACCATCTCTTTACCGATGAGGGTAATCATCGGGATTCCAAGTTGTAGCTCGCTTGGTCTTATTTTTTGTCGGTTGAGATATCTTCCCACACATATGTATTATGACTTATACAAGTTGAATGATTTCCTAGCATGTTTTACTTCAAGCATTGATCATGCATGTCATATTGAGACTATACTTATCTATTGCCTATTACTATTCATTTTGTCTATATTGGTTATGCCTTGTTGTATTTTATCCTACATACTTAGTATATTCAAATGTACTAATGCATACTTTTACCTACATGATATCACCACGTAGAGATCGGAGATCCTCTTGATCATCCCTTGCATGGCTAGTGAAATTCTACGAAGATAAGCTTTGGTGAGTCCTCATGTTTGAGGACACTATCTACCTTTCTTTCTATTTCTAAGACTTATTTATGTTGAATATTTGACATTATGAGGATGAGCCCGAACAGTATCTTGCCCCCCACTCCATTCTAAGTTTAGAGGTGTTGTTGGAATATTACGATGTATTTATGCTATAAGCTTGATTCTTTATGCTTTTATGATATCAAAAACTTCCCTTAGTCCCACTTTCCTTTTTTTTTATATTATCTCTTGTGGTTGTGTACTTTGCTTCTGTGACTAAGGATGCATGATTGATATGCTAAGAGGCTTGTTTGGGTCCTTTCGGGTTCCCATTCGTTGTATTACGCCAGGCCCTAGGCTTGGGTCATGAAATGAAGGGTGTGGTCTGATTTGGCAAGATGGGAAAATTGAGCCAAAGGTTTGTGGGTCCTTATAAAGTTGTAAGGATAGTGGGTAAGGCTGCATATGAGTTGGAGATGCCTATGGAAATGAATATGGTTCATCTGGTCTTCCATGTGTCCATGTTGAGACAGTGTGTGGGTGACCCAAGTGCTATAGTGCCCTTAGATGTTGTGGGTGTTGTTGAAGATAATTTAACCTATGAGGAGGTCCTGGTGGAAATTCGTGATAAACAAGTAAAGAGGTTGAGAAAAAAAGATGTGGCTTCCATTAAGGTCCTTTGGAGGAACCAACAAGTTGAAAGTGCCACATGGGAAGCTGAGAGGACATAAGAAAGTGATATCCATATCTCTTCTACTATATTCAAGCCGAAGGTACTAGTTTAAGTCCCCTATATAATTTCAAGTCTTAAGTTTCAGCTCTTATGTCATTTTGTATGCATTTATGTTCATGGTAACAAATTTATTGTGATTTTTGACACTCATGATGAGACTTTTCAAAAATGATGTTTAAATGCGTTTGCTACATTTATGTCAGGCTGAAATCTTCATGATTACTTCTCTTATGCATATTTTTTGACATTTGGGGACGAATGTTCCCAAGCGGGAGATATTGAAATGCCCCAAATTGTGCTTCGAAAATGCCCATAATTATAATTTTTATATATCTCAAAATCTGTGCGTGATATCGAAAAATCTATGAGTGAGAAATGGGTATAACCCAGATTTTAGAGGATCCATAGTGAAAATAAATTTCACTAATTTACAATTTCCAGAGAGCATTTGTGCCCTGGACGCAATGCGCCAAGGGCGTGGAGCAGTACAAAAGTAGCTTGCGTGATGGGTCTGCGTCGTGCCAAGGACGCGAACCAAAGTTTGTTTTTCCTTGGTTTTTCTATTTCACCTAAGTGCACTGGGTTCTTAGCTCCATGCCCACTTATGCATGAAAAACACCCATACTTAGCCATTTTTCAACTCTATATCACTTAAAACCCTCACAAAAACCTCTCCAAGACTTAACCAAATATCTCATTCAAATTTCAAGAATTTCAAGCTTAACCTTGGAACTCAAGGATTCTATTAAAGCTCTAAGTTCTCTTCAAGCTCATCTCAAGAAAATCCAAGTTTGAGATGTGGGTTTCATCCATTGGGTCCTTTCACTCATGGAGCCCACTCTTCTTTTTTATGAAATTGTATGTTTTCAAGTTGTATTACCTATGAGTATCACTTATTATGAATTTTGAGTATAAATTATGTTGGGGTTTTATGAAATATTGATTGATTATGCATGACTATCTACTTCAACTTTATACCATGATTTGATTATATCTATTGAGGCTATGCATGTTTTGATCTATGAAACTATGGTCCATTATGAGTTTTGATGATGGATTTCAAGGTACCCTACATGAGGGTTTTACTACATGTTGGTGGGTTGATTTGAATTAAGTTTTCTCATCTTATTTCACCTCGAATTGCATGATTTAGAACTAGTATCATGAACCTACCAAGTGTTTGATAAAATGTCAAGTCAAGAATTCTCAAGTTATTGATGATGTCAAGTGACTATATGATGGTTAAGGGCTTTCAAGTACGTATTGAATTCGTGAAAAATATCAATGATGTTACAAGTATCAGGTTAAGCCCTATTCAAGATTTTTACCTCTTATGAGCCATTCATGTTAAAGCAAGAGTTCATGTATGATTATGATCTACTCTCATGTTTCAAGTTTGGCTCACCATTATAGGTCAAGCATATTTATAAGCTACTCAAGTCATGTTCTTGCAAACTATTCATGTTATGATTAAAGTATGATTATTTCAAGTATTCTGTAGGATAGACTTAGCACTGATGGATTGGATGTCGGCGTGGACAATCTTCTAGGGTCCATACTCCTTTCCTCAAACTATTTGCTAACATAGGATTATGCTTTACCCTTGCTATACTAGTGGATCCTTTTAGTGCACTTTATGAAGAAATCCACCCCGCAATGGGACGGGTTCCCGTAAGGGGAGTTACTTCTCTGAAATGGGACGGGCTCCCATAAGGTGAAGTATGATTTACCTTGTTAAGTAGACCACCTCTTTACCGATGAGGGGTAATCATCAGGATTCCAAGTTGTAACTCGCATGGTCTTACTCATGTCAGTTAGGGTCTCTTCTAACACATGTATTATGTTGTATGCAAGTTGAATGATTTACAAGCATGTTTTACTTCAAGCATTGATCATGCATGCAATATTGAGATTACACTTATTCCATTGCTTTTTTTATGCATTTTGACTATATTAGCTTATATCTTGTTACATTGCATCCTACTTAATATATTCAAAAATACTAACGTATACTCTATGCGTACATAATATTATCATATAGGGACCGGAGCACTATTTGATTATCCTCCACGTGGCTAGTACGATCCTTTGAAGCAAGATTTGGTGTGTCCTCAAGTCCGAGGAAACTATCTTTATTACTCCTGTTATTTGAGACTTCTCTATGCCGAACATTTGTTACTATGAGGATAAGCTCGGAAAGTGTCTTGACCCCTGCTCCATTCCATGTTAGAGGTGTTGTTGGATATTATGATGTACTTATACTTGAGTTTGACTCTTTAATGCTTTAATGATTATCGAAGACTTCCTTTAGTCCCGCTTTCTTTTTTATTATATCTTCTGTTGTAGTTTACTTTGCTTCCATGACTAAGGATGTGTGATTGATATGCTAAGACGCTAATTTGGGTCCCTTGGGGTTCCCATTCGTCATGTCACGTCTATGCCCTAGGCTTGGGTCGTAACAATTTACCCCTCTCATGTTCCTTATTGTTGAATTCTATGATTTTAAGCTTAAATACATTTACCCAACATGTTTTGACTAAGTTATGTGAAAGATCTCTTATGTGATGAAGGCTTATGGTAGCACATGTGATTTATGAATGTTGTTGATGTTGAAGGGAAATTAAGCATGCTATGAGTTTATGGGAATGTTATAAATATTATGAATGATATGAAATCCTTTATTTAATATTATGATGTTATGGTTTGATGAGCTAGTTCATGATTGTTATGGAAGATGTGGTATATCAAGTATTACATGAAATTCGTTGAAATATTATGAAAGCTACATGTTATTGTAAAGCCCTCCTTATGATGTTATGTTATACAAACAGAGTATGCCATGATTACCTCATGTTTGTATGTCCAATGGGGGACTAGTCTTATGAAATTTAGCATGAATGAATAAAAGAAATATGAGTCCCCACCTAGTTATGATCATGAGACTATGATGACCCGTTAATAGAGGGATAGGAAATGATGACCAGTTAGTGAAGGGATATAATGATGATGCTAGCCTATAATAGAGGCTTAGCCAAGATTATGGTGCTAGCCAATAGTAGAGTCTTAGCCAAGATATAGAGCTATCCTTATGATGATGATTAATATTCAAAATGTTTATGGGATGGGTTAGTAGAATTCCCCTCCATTGTTTTATAAGGCTTATGGGATGGTTCGTAAAATACCTCTCCACTATTAGATTTCATGATTCCTCCTTATGATTATTCCATAAGAGTTTACTTAGCACCGAGTGGACCTTGGGATGGATGCAGAAGCTCCCCTTAGAAGAGGTGAGAGACCGTTAGTAGAATCCCATTGTCCCATAACTACATGCCACTGTAGGAAATAAGAATCACCTGCTAGTAGAGGTTGATTTCTAGACCAATCAATAGTAGAGATTGCTCAATAGCAAAGCTTTTATGGATCCACATAGGCATCATAGGAGATCACCTGGGCAAGTGACATCCCCCTTTCCTCCGGTGTAGGAAAAACATCGGGACTCCATGGCTTAGCTCACATGGTTTATGTCGGTTAAAGGTTGCTTTCACACATGTTCAAGTTCTCCTTATGGTTCTAAGTTGGCCCTCTTATGATGGTTAAAAAGTTCCTTTATCTTATGCCCAAAGGTGATTTAAAGTTCCTATGATTCTTTGTTTCACAAATTCAAATGGTATTTTTCCCTAAAGGTACATGATGATTTCTGTAGGTGTTCTCCATTATGATTGCCAATGTTCCTTGCATAATAAAATAGTCTTTAATGTAAAGTGATGTATTTTTCACCCAAGAATATTAATACTTTAGTTATGTATGACACATTGTATTTCTATCTTTTATGAACTCCCCAAAGCTTTATGGTATATGTTATTCTTGATCCATGGTTTTCCTTATATATGCTCATGTCCCCCACATGTCCCCAAGATATTCTCTTATGATGATTTATGATGGTTCTTTATTATTATGACCTATGCAATGTTCCTCACACTCTAGTACAAGGTATATGGACGAGCTACTTATGCCACTTTATTAAGCTTTTTATGAGTTATGCAAGTATGATTACCTCCATATATGTTTTACCTTAAGCATTGATCATGCATGGTATGTTGAGCTTACGTCTTTGATTATGTTTATGCATTTTGATTACTATGGCCCGCTTCCCTTGTTGCATTGCACCCTACATACTTAGTATAGGCCTACATGATTTCACCATGTAGGGACTGACATTCATCGATATCCTCTACGTGGTTAGCTTTGGATCATTGAAAGAAGAGAGTTTGTGAGTCCTTAATTGGGGGACGATACCCGATTTTTATCTTACTTATATTGAGACTTTATTCCACTTTACTTTCTAGTTTGAGGGTGAGCCTTGAACATGTCTCGACCCTCGTCGTATTCATGCTTAGAGGTGTTGTTGGATACTACGCTATGTACTTATAATTTGATGTTGAGGTTTTATAGAGACTCATCCCTTAGACCCTATCCCTTATGTGATGCTATTGATTATGGTGGAAAGTGATGAAAGTCCCAAGTCCCTAAATGCCCCCATATAGTGAGTCATACTTATCCGCCCCTTAGACTTATTTACTATGTGATTCATGTTTATCCTCTTTCTTATAAGATCCCCGTAGTGTGAGTCCAAAGCCCCACTTCCCTTAGAAATTATTTGCTATGTGCTTATTTATCTTTTATTATTTTCGCAAAGCCAAGGATGTGCGAACGATATGCTAAGAGGCTTGTTTGGGTTGCCTTTGGGCTTCCCATTTGCCGTGTCACGTCTAGGCTCTAGTCTTAGGTCATGATAAAGGGAATAGTGTATCAATTTCCATAAGGAGCATGATGTATGAATATGAAAATACTTCATATTTACATTGAGGATGGGACCATAACCGACACAAGACCAAGTGAGCTATCCCTTGGAAAAATCGTTGTCTCTCCCACAACAGATAAGAGGTGACCTACTTGCCAAAGGTAGATCCTTAACATTCTTTCCCCCTTAGGGCATAAACATAAACCTAGGTTACGCACGTAGTTTAAAAAAAGGAGTATGGACCCTTGGGGATAGCCCAAGCTGCCTCCAATCCATTGGTGCTTGGTCGTTATCCAACTAGAATACATACATATACATGCTAGTAAAAGAGGCATAAGGCTCTAAAATCATTTACATGGATAATTAGGCTTAAAGGCCAAAGCACATTCTTCAAAATCATGCATAATAGGCTAAGAAGAAAAAACATCTTCATTTAATACATTTCATCCATAGGATTAGCTCCTCTGAGGCACCTTCTTGGGAGATAAGTATGGACCCTTGGGGAGAGCCCAGCCTGCCTCAGACCTCAATCGATGCTCCTAGAAACATAGTGGTGTAAATACCCATAATTGCTCGTTCAGCCATTAAGTTAGATATATATGTGATCACATTCTTATCATAATTATAATCTTGTCAAAATCATATACATAAACATCATTGGGTCTTGACCCACTTCATAAACTTCGTAAAAACCATAGTCATGTATGCATATGCCATGAACAAGAGGAGAATAGCATGGGTAATAGTTATTTAAACTTAAATCAACAATACATTATGAAATTCAAGTAAAAGCATAAGTAAAATTCACATTTAAATCATAATATAGATTACCTATCACCATAACTTCATAACTTCAGTGCATTTCATCAGATTAGGGCTTAAATCACTTTAAAATCAACATTAAACATAGCTCATACATCAATCGAATTTAATAAACAATAATATTGAAAAACTATATTTAATGTAATCTTTCATGAAAATCACTTGAAAAGAGTTTAGGTCTTCTTGGTTGAAAGAGACCAAGAATCAAACCCACATACCTTAGCTTCAAGAAGATTCAAGAAGAAATTTGGTGACGAAAGAGACCTTCTTTTATTCCCAAGCTTAAAACTCACAAAAGTTCTTTGAAAGAGACTTAAGAGTGACTTGAGAGAATTTCAAATGTGAGTAATGAAATTTGAATGAGAGGAATATAGTTTAGGTCATTTGGAGGTTTTAAGATAACATCGGAAGTCTTAAAAGACCCTTGAACCCACAATTAGAAAAAACCATTAATAAAGCAAAATTTCATTGCTTGCCAAGGGTCCTGTGAGGAGGTCTCATGATACGTACAAGGTTTCATAGACCGTGAAACCCTCCCGTGAGGCTTCACTTACACAAATTTCAGGAAACACTTCACAGAGGGGCTATACAAAAATGGGCATAACTTCTTGATTCGAACTCAGAATGAGGTGAAAATGGATGCATTGGAAACTAATTCAAAGAGCTTCAATTTGATAGGTTGTGGGCCACCCAATTCATTTTGAGCTATGAGATATGCCCCTTTAAAGTTGACCCTTCTATCCGTTATTGTGAAAAACTTAGCCAATGGAATTCTTTTGAACTTGGCTTAATCAAGGAGGCCCATGATGACTTTAAGCCACATAAATAAGCTTGAATTGAAGGCTTGGAAGTGAGCTTAGAGTTTGAAGATTCCATACTTCAAAAAATTCGAGGAAAGCACTCAACGGTTGGTCTCACGGTCCGTACCAAGCTATACAGACCGCGTACCCCTCCATTCCACCTCACCTAGAAAAATTCTTCACACAAGGCTCCGAGATAGTGATCCAATACTTAGAAAATATATACAGGTGGCCACATGGAGCGTACCACTTCACACAGGTCGTGTACTTGGCCATGCCACTACACTTGGTTTCAAAATTGTTGGATTTCAAACCAAGGCCACCACACAGCCCACCACACGATCCGTGAAGTGTCCCATGGACCATAAGGGGCCAAGTACCATGTGCCTTATTTTAAAACTCCACTTTTAAGGGGCAACCCTCCTCCATAGGCCAAGGGCCACTTCAGGAGGGTTCCACATGGGCTGTATGACCTTACATAGACTTTGAGGGATCCCATGGAGCGTCACTTTGGTCCACAACTTCCCAAAACAAAAATTTCAATCTCCAATGAGATGGTACAATGTTCGGGTCCTTACATTATCTCCCCCTTGGAAATATTCATCCTCGAATGTGCTAAAACAAGGCTTGAAAGGCTTGACTTAGAATATGAAAAAGTCAAACACAAGATACAATGCATATTTTATCACTTGAAAATCATAAAGTCAATAAAACTCATCTCAAACGTATTTAAATCAATCAAAACTTGTTAAAAATCATCTTCGTGTACATGTATGCATGAAACTCAAGAGTAAAAGAATTAGGACCGCTTGGGAAAGGAAGAACCTATTACCATAGGCTTGAGTAGATTGGAAAAAATGGGGCTACCGTTTCATCATGACCAACTCCGCCTCCCATGTAACACTCTCCACATGTTGATTTCTCTAAACTAACTTAACCAAGCTGCATCCTAGTTACAAAGTCGCTTCACTTGTTCATCCAAAATCTAAATTGGAAATTCCTCACAGACAAGTTCTCCTCAACCTTAACACCTTCCAAAGGCACAATAGTACTAGGATCACCACCCAAGTTCCTCAACATAGACACATGGAGAACCAGATGAATAGAACTCAATTTCAAAAGCAAATCTAACCTATAAGCCACATTCCCAACCAGCTCAACAATCTCATAAGGGCTTACACACCGGGGACTTAGCTTGCCCTTCTTCCCAAAACATATCACACCCTTCATAGGTAAGAGCTTCATATACATCCAATCTCTAATACGAAACTCAATATCCCTCTTTCTAGCATCCAAACAAAACTTTTGATGACTTTGAACCATCTTCAACCTTTCCCTAATCAATTTCACCCTTTCCATAGCCTCCAACACTAAATCCGGGCCTATAGATATTTTATCTAACTTAAACCACCCCACCTGAGATCTAAACTCCTACTATATAAAGCCTTAAATGGTGCTATACCAATGCTAGCATGAAAGCTATTATTATAAGCAAACTCAATAATTTGTATATGGTCACCCCAATTAACCTTGAATTCCAACACACAAGACCTCGAAATATCCTCCAAAGTTTGGATCATTCTCTTGGCTTGCCATCAGTTTGAAGATGGAAAGTGGTGCTTAACTTCACCTTAGTACCAAGTCCTCTTTGAAATAACCTCCAAAAATGAGTAGTGAATTGGGTACCACGATCCGATATGATAGACCTGGGCACACAATGCAACCTCACTAACTCTTGGATGTATAACCTTACATAATCTTCAACACCAAAAGTAGTCTTGACCGGTAAGAAATGAGTTGACTTAGTCATCCAGTTGATAGTAACCCAAATGGAGTCAAATTGTTTTCGGGTCCGAGGCAACCCAACCACAAAATACATGTTAAATCCTCCCATTTCTGAGTAGGAATCTCAATGTCTTGAGTCAAACCACCAGGGCTTTAGTGTTTTACCTTCACTTGTTGACAAATAGGGGCAGTCGAATACAAACTTAGCCATATCCTTCTTCATATCGTGCCACCAATACACCTCTCTCAAGTCCCAATACATTTTAATAGACCCTGGATGAATAGAATAATGAGAGTTATAGGCTCCGCTCCATTCATGATCTCCCTCCTAAGATCATCCATGTTCAGAATATATAACCCATGTTGATACTGAAGAACACCATCTCCCCCTTGGGAGAAGACCTCAATCTTCATCTCAGCAACCAACTTCTACAATTCAACGAATGATGGATCTAAGTTTGTTTAGTCTTTACATCAATAGCCATCAAATATTCGGCCCCATTTGAACAAGAATACCACCATCATTGGAGTTGGCTAACCTAACACCCTTCTTCAATTCAACGAATGATGGATCTAAGTCATGTTTAGTCTTTACATCAATAACCATCAAACATTCGGCCCCATTTGAACAAGAATACCACCATCATTGGAGTTGGCTAACCTAATACCCAACAACCAAATAGTGGACATCCTTTGACAACTCTTTCTTCCCTTTATCGACATGAGCCACACTTCCAATAGATAAACTACTACGAGCATCGACTACCACATTTGCCTTTCTTGGATGATATTACACACTCATATCATAGTCCTTAAGAAGTTCCAACCATCTCTTTTGCCTCAAGTTAAGGTCCTTTTGAGTGAACACATATTGCAAGCTCTTGTGATTGTGAAAACATCGACATGCAGCCCATACAAATAGTGTCTCCAAATATTCAAAGCAAATACCACCATCGCCAATTCAAGGTCATGAGTCGGTAATTACGGTCATGCACCTCAATTTTCTTGATGCATAAGCTATAAATTTACCATGTTGCATAAGCACACACCCCAACTCTTTCCAAGAAGCATCACAATACACCACAAGTCCGTCCAAGCTATTCGGTAGAGTCAAAACAGGAGCCGATGTATGCCGATCCTTCAAGGTTTGAAAATTTTTCTCACATTTATCTGTCCATACAAACATAAAACTTCTTTTGGGTCAACTTAGTCAACAGAGATGCAATAGATGAGAACCCTTTAAAAAATCTCCCATAATAGCCAGCCAACCCAAGAAAATTCCGATTATCCGAAGGAGTAAGCTTGTCAAACAATGTGCATCCTTCACAAATGTAACACCCCACATCTTGCAATACTAGTACTATGCAAATGAAACATGATATGGTTTTTCAAATTAGCGCCAATTTTTAAAGGTGCTCGAATCTCAAATTAGAGGGCGATAATGTATGTCTAATGATGAAGAGGGTCGAGTGTAAATGAGTTTTAAGTCAAATTGAGGAGATCGCGACCTTAAAAAAAGTGAGAGAATTGAGGTGCTTGCAGGACTTAGGAAACTAGCAGGTGATTCATCTACTTGCTTAGCTTAAATGTGCTAGCTAGATGGAGACAAGGCTCGACGTAGAATCCATCAAAGTCCAATTATGGATAAAGTCCATGTTAAGGATGTAACTTTAGCATGTGTTTTAACATCATAAATGGACTTTATTTTCAGCCTAAGAAGAATATAAAAAGGGCCCAAGTACATCACAAGCCACTTGACTATTTGGGCCCAAACTAAGTGAAGCGAAATTTGGAAAATGGGCAGCCAAGGCCCATCAAATTTGGAACCCAATTAGGCCAAAGTGAAAGGGCCAAGCTGCTGCATCACCACCTTGATAATATGAGGCTTTAACCACATAACAAAGTCGGCCAAAAACTCCTTTAAAAAGACTTACAAGTACCACCTTTAAGTCATTGTTAACTTGGAAAAATAATCAGCTTTCACAAAGCTTTCTCTCTTCACTTTCTTAACCTTGCAAAGCAACCACAAGGAGTCTTTTAGGGTTCTTGGAGAAGCCCTACACCTTGAAGATCAATATCGAGAAGAAGGTAAGGTTTTCTAAAGGTAATAGCGAGGTCGTACAGCGAGGTATGTAAGGCTACTTGATTTCGTATTACTTGGTATGAAGTCTAGATTCTTCCTTGGCACATAAAGGCACTTACCAACTCCGACACAACTATTAACCGTGTCTCCACTCTTTCACATGTTCATATGCTCCCATACATAGTCACCTTTAAATCTACGTACATACTTGGATACCAAGATACACGAGTTTGTTCTACTAAATAAAGTTCATGTGTTGTTTTACCTCACATGCATTTCATTATTTGTGTAACTTACTCCTTTCATTATGGTGTTGTCTTTTGTGATTATTTACGTGTCATATGTTGTATCTATAATCCTATAGCTCCAATATTATGACCACCAAAAGAATCATCTCAAACACAATTGACAGATAAAGTAAAGTATATTACTTATTGATGGGTGGTAACCGGAGAGGTGGAAGCATCACCTAGCCAGGGTTGATCCTATCACGGGGGGTAACCCAAAGGGTTAAAGGAAAAGCCTAGCCAGGGCTGATCCCGATATAGATTTACCACAGATCAGCTGGTCATTTGTATTATATGCTGTGCATAGATTATACAATAAACTTAAAGTAATAAAAAGCACATAAAGTACATGATCCCCCAGTATAACTAAAGGTGATCTATCCTACACCAGTGCATAGTTGCATTTAAGTTGTTACTTCATATACAGTATTTCCTGCTTTACATATTCAATACATTATCTCGTACTGACGTCCCTTACGGGGGACCTGCATTTCATGCTACAGGTACAGGCGCTAGTAGGTCTCCCCAATAGGAGTACAGGATATCCAGCTGTTGTTACCAAGCTCCAGGTTGCTTCAGAGCTTTGTGTGTATAGAGCTTATATTTTTGTATTATATAGTTAGTCAAGGCGAGGCTTGTCCCGACCTTTATCAGATACTTTTCCTTATCTTGAGGCTTTGTAGACTATGTAAATTAGTGGTCATGTCTCGTACTTTAAACACCGTGGCCCCAATGGCCTAGCCATATGCATTTCCTTTTGGCTTGTTATCACTATTTATTTTCTTCAAGGCATGTCAAATGTAGAGATCACTTATAGTATGTATAGAAAGCGCATGGATACAGTTTGGTTCTCTCGAGCCTCATCGGCAATAGGTTCCAGTCCACCCTAATGGGACTTTGAGCGTGACAACAAACTCCCTTTTGACCTCATTTATAAGATCAACTACAACATTTTCCTTGCATGGATTGCATTATGCTCACATAGTAACTCTCCCTATTTGGTAGGGAGGGATGGAGATAAGAAATCTTAAGATACACACCATGGCACAATATAAATAATGAAAAAGTGAGACATTTCCCAAAACGCCTTGTAGCCACCTACCCATAGATGTGGCACACTTCACATCCATAAATAAGACTCTACTTAATGCAACATGTTGGGCTCCGAAGACCATTTATAAACCTAGTGCTCTGATACTATCTCTGTCACGACCTGGGCCTAGGGCCTAGGAGTGACATGGTGAATGGGAATCCAAAAGTCCCCAAACAAGCCTCGTAGCATCCATTCACATATCATCGGTTTGAAAGCGCATATAAAAAATGAACACATAGTTCAAAGGGATGAGAAAGTAGGGTTCACACTATAGGGATGTCATAGGGATAGGGATTAACATGGATTCACATAGCACATAGCACATACGAACTAAGAGGCGAGTAATTTAAGTATGACTCACTCTATGGAGGAGATACGAGACTTAGGATTTTGCACATATCCACATAAAATGTACATACATATCATAATTCTCATAATCAATCCATGATAGCCATATACTATAGATAACCGTGATCATAAACTCCAAAATACAACACATAGCATATAGATCCTATAAGAGTCTACAAGATGTCCAATAATGCCTCTAATCATAAGATAGGGCGTAGGCCAAGACATACCTTGAGCTCACCCTTAAAGTAAATAAAATAAATAAAACACCATAGGTAGAGGAATGGTGGTTTGTCCTTGGAGGATAGGACTCACCACGACAAGTATCTCAAGATCCAATCTAGCCGTCGTACGGTGGATGAAGGTAAATCTCCGGTCCATACATGGTTCAATCATGTAGGAAAAGTATGTGTAAGTGATAGGATTGAGGTTAGAAACAACACTAATATGGAGTGAATACTAGAATGCGGAAGCAACAACAAAAAAGAAAGAGATAAACTAATTAAAGATATGGGAAATTCAAAGAAAAGATCCAAGAATTTCCAAGAAATTGATATTCTAAGTCCTTGATAAGATCCAAGTAACAACGTAAAGATTTATTGAAGAAATCTAACGCCTTTACTTGAGAAAATGAATCAAAACATCATATTAAGATCTTGACCGCTTTATGAGTAACTAAAGACAATAATTAGTATGTAAGCTAATCACCTTCTAAAGAGTACCAAAAAGAAATCAAAGATATCATAATAAGAAATTACTTTATACCTCAAAGTATGAACTAGTAAAGGTTTAAAGATAAATTCTCAAAGAACAAGTCACAAAGGTTCAACAGAATTCTCTCAAATATTATTAATATTAATCTAATTGTCCTTAATGACAGAAAAAGGACTCTATATATATTATAGGGTCGTTGGACATCCAAGACTCCTTATCTTAGGTCCAAAGAGTATCTAAAACCTAAAAAAAAATTACAAGATAAATCCTACACTAGAGAGGAAATAAAGTAACCTTAACTAGGAATAGACCTAATAGTTCTAGGAAAGCCTTAAATGTAATAGGATACCATAAATAGAACAAAGAAAACATTAAAAACCTATATATAAATAAGTAAATAAGGTAAAACCCAACTAGGAAAAGAATCTTGACAATTTTGGAAAGTTTGACTAGTCTTCTCTCCAAACTTGGACATAAAGCAACCTTTTTTGTGGTTGATTTTGGACTCTTCCTGGTCTTACTTGCATGAAATTTAAACCTAAAATTTTTCTTCTTGGACTTGAATTTGGGCCGCCAATTAATTGTAGCATTTGGACAATTCATCCTTCTTGGACTTTAGCTCTTCTTCCCCAACAAGACACCTTTGGATCTGCAATTGAAGCCCATTGAGCTTTTCATTAAACTCCTTAGCTTGAGATCTTGTTATGGGCCTCCTTTGAGCTTCTAAAGATTCATAATTTTCATCATTTTCCTTCAATGGAGTAGAGGTTTGTATGATGATATCATTCCCTCTTCTTCCAGGAAATTCATCCTCAAATTCAAATCTGCATCGAAATGGGAAAGATTAGAAACATTAAATGTAATACTAACTTGGAACTCACAAGGAAGATCAAGTTTGTAAGCATTGTCTCAAATCCTTTCAAGGACATTGTACAGGCCACTTCCTCTAGGATCTAGCTTGGTCTTTCTTTTGGAAGGAAATCTTTCCTTTCTCATATGCACCCAAACTAGATTCCAGGTTTAAATACAATATATTTTCTTCCTTTATTCCTTCGCAATGCAACTTCCTTATTTTTTTTTTCAATTGCAAGTCTTGGTTGTTCATGAATCTTCTTCATCGTATCAGCCTTCCTTCTACCATCAAGACTGGAAAAATCATTGCTAGGTAAAGGTAGTAAATCAAGAGGGGTAAGGGGGTTGAATCCATATACAACTTCAAAAGGAGTCTTACCAGTAGAAGAATGAAAGGTCCTATTATAAGCAAATTCCACATTAGGCAAGTAATCTTCCCAATAAGTCAACTTTCCTTTGAAAACAACCCTCAACATATTCCCCAAAGTTCTATTAACCACTTCTGTTTGCCCATAAGTTTGTGGGTAACAAGATTTGAAAAATAGCAATTTAGTCCCTAATTTTCACTAAAAAATTCTCCAAAAGTGACTTAAAAACTTGGCATCCCTATCACTAACAATAGTTCCAGGTATTCCATGCAATTTAACCACTTCTTTTACAAACAAGTTATCCACATGAAATGCATCATTAGACCATTAAGAACATATATTTTTGTTATGATTTAAGCAATTAATGGATCTGAATAGGCCTTAAGCATTATGATCTAGAACAGACTTATTATCATTAGGAGATATTCTTGTGTGGATAATATTCACACCCCTCTATTCACAATCACAAACCACCAAAGAGTTACGCGGTTCTAGAACACCCTATTTCTTAGGGTTGCTGTCTACTTCCTGGACCAGGCTTCCGGATCAAAATGTATTGAACCCCTTTATTATTCAATAAAATGGCCTGGAGGCCCGCAATTTTTAAAAAAAATAACCACCAACACTAACCACCTTTGTCATCACCATCACCACCACCACCATTGTCAACCATCATTACCATCGTCTACCATAAACCACCTCTGTCATCACAACCACCATCATTGCTAACAACTATTATTAGCTACTACCCCACTTACATCCTCCATCATTATGATTATATCATTGCCACCATCTCCCCGTCTATTTAGAGGCCGCCACCTCTGCAGCCACTATCAACCACTTTCATTACTATAGTCAAGTCTTACTATCAATAAACTTTGTATCACAACTAGCATTACTACCAACTACTACCATACATTTTGCTGTTAGCACCAACACTGTCACTTCCACTGCCATCATTGTGGTCAATCTTTACTACCAACCACCTCCATCATCATAACTAATACCACTGTCAACTATCACAAACACATCACCAACCACCTCACATTCTTCAGCCATCATCATCAACACCACTAACTGCTAACATCAACCAACTTCATTATTACAACTACTAACGCCACTACCAATCACCACTGTTATGATTATTACCACAATACCAACTACCTCGTCATATTCATTACCACCATTATTATTAACCATTAAAAATATTTATTACCATCACCATCACCACTACAACTATATACACCATCACTAATAAATATAAATGTTCTATTTTTAAAGAAATAGTGATATTTTAGTTAATATTTTTTAATAGTTGATTAATTTTTATTTGAATTGTATATTTATTATGTATATATAAATAAGTTATGTTCATCCAAATATTGAAAAACAGATCATCTTAATAATTCAGTATTCAGATTTGGAGATAGTATTTTAATTATTTAGATATATATATATATATATATTTAGATTCAGACGTTTTAATCTTAATGAAAACAAATGAGACTTGTACATTCAATCTCTAGTTAACATCACTTTTTTTTCCCTCTTCATAAGAGAGCCTAATGTACGATCTCATGAGAGGAAAAGAGAGAGAATATGGTTAACAAATATTTTACATGTTTATATTAGTTTATATTATTAAATATAATGTTTGGATTGTTAGAAACTTTCAATAAATAATACATAAATTGTAAAATAAAATTATCTTATTTTATATGTGATACAATGCGTAATAAGAGAATGCATACAAATAAAAAAAATTAAACCAATAAGAGCATTTATCATGCACAACTTTTCAAAATAAGATGTTTCTAAATCTTTTTAACAAATATTATGATATATTATATTCCATTAAGATTTTTTTCATAGCAAACAATTCTATAAAGTTTACTTGTACAAATATAAAGCTTATTCTTGATTGTGTTATCTCCCTGTGTACGAAAAGTCATCTGGTAATTGAAATTGATGTAGTTATTAGGGTACTATTTATCATTTAATAATTAAATATTCTAGTAATTATAATGACCTATTTATTTGTCACAATATAATTACCAAGCAATTGTAAGTGTACAGTTTGGTTGCATAGTATAGCCATAAAGTTTTATTAAATTTTAAAAATAAAAGATAATTATCTAACATTAAACATTTATATTAGACAAATAAAAGCCTTTATAAATGATATGAAATTAGATATATAAGGTATACATTATCTTTTGAGAATATATTAATTTGATAAATTTGTGTTCTTAACTAATATCATAAAAAATAATTGATTTATATTTTTCAAATTAGTATTTTTAATAATTAATCATTAAAATTAAAAGTAGAAAATTTCTATGAACATCATGAAATGCATGTTTGATAAAATGATTAGTAAATATAACATCATAAAATTACTAAAACATTAGGCAAAAAGATAACCTGTCTAGTCTAATTAAAAAATTAGCTTATGATATAAAATATAGAGTCAATACTCATAAAACAAATGAAACTAAAAATATAACATAAGTGCTAAATTCAAACAAAAAATTTACATAATACTCTTGTTTCAAATTTTAAAATAATGTACACAATTTGATATAAAAGAAAGAAAAACTTAAGTTTATGACCTTATTCAACTACGAATTCCACTTTAGTTTAAAAATTAAAGTACTAACAAAATTATGCTAATGAAAACAAATGTCATGACCTGAAATTGAGTGTGATGACATTTATCTTTAACCCATCAAGACAAGTCAGTCTAAGCAAGAATACAACACAATTAAGCGGATGTATAATCTATATAACTAAGGTAACCACATAAGAGAAGAGTCACAATGCTAAAACCATCCCAAGACAAGTTTCAATGTTCTTGATTCCCGAATAGAACTAAAACATGTAAGTAAATATAAGTTTGAAGAGTTCACTGAAATAGACAAGATGCCACCTCTCAAACTATCTCAAAGCTCGATCCAAAATAAGAATGAAGCGTCAACTGGAACCAGGTTCACAACCTACACACAAGTGTAGAGGTAAGAGTGAGTATCAAACAACATAGTGCCCAACAATAAAATCTAAATGTAGGTAGAGACTAAGAAAAACGTGTACTCCTTCGTACCAATTGAACCTCCATAACTAAACTTACACTCAAGAAAACCAACATACATAATACACATATCCACAATCCAAGTATATAATATATCTAACAGATTGTATTCAAATAATTTACAGAGGCATGTGCAAGCCCCATCTAATGGCCTATGGAAGCAGATGATTAGTCATCTTTTTCCGAAAGAAACCTGAGACTTTCTTTGGAATCCTGCAAGATCTGTTTATTCTTTTTTCTCTGATAGATGGTCAGAACTTCATCTGAGTTTGAATTCTACTGAAAGGTCCACTAGAGATAAAAAATTATTGAAAAAACAACACAATCTTGCTTTTGTCCCTTCCGGGTAATCGAAAATTAAAGAAATGGTTAATATATTTAAGATAATTATGTATTTACAAAATACCATCTCAATTCATTCTATTTCATCAGATACGAGATGTGATATGGTTTCGAAGGATGAACCGGATATGGACAGTTCCAATAAGATTTCATTCTTGAACAAAAATTCATTTTTTGATTTATTTCATCTATTCCATGACTGGAACATGGGAGGATACACGTTACACTATGATTTTGTATCAGAAGAGAGATCTCAAGAAATGCTTGATCTATTCACTCTATCAATAACCGAGTCGAATATAGTGTATCATAAGGGATTAGCCTTTTCTATTGATTCCTACGGATTGGATCAAAAAAAATTCTTGAATAAGGCCAGGGATGATCGAAAAAGAAATCTTTATTGGTTATACCTCCTATTTTGTATGAAGAGAATGAATTTTTTTCTCGAAGGATCAGAAAAAATGGGTCCGAATCTCCTGCGGGAATGACTTGGAAGATCCAAAACCAAAAATAATGGTATTTGCTAGCAACAACATAATGGAGGCAGACACTCAATATAGATTGATTTGAAATTTGATTCAAATCCAATATAGTACCTATGGATACATAAGAAATGTATTAAATCAATTCTTTTTAATGAATAGATCCGATCGCAACTTCGAATATAGAATTCAAAGGGATCAATAGGAAAGGATACTTTGAATCATAGAACTATAATGAAATATATAATTAACCAATATTTATCAAATTTGAAAAAGAGTCAGAAAAAATAGTTCGAGCCTCTTATTTTGATTTCTCTAACTGAGAGATTCATGAATTGGGATCCTGATGCTTATAGATACAAATGGTTCAATGGGAGCAAGAACTTCTAGGAACATTTGGAACAGTCTGTTTCAGAGCATAAGAGCCATTTTCAAGTAGTGTTCGTCGATTACGTATTAATAAGTATTTGATTGATTGGTCTGAGGTTATCGGCAAAAAAAACTTGTCTAAGTTACTTCATTTCTTTTTGTCCAAGTCATTTCATTTATTTTTCTCCAAGTCACTTCCTTTTTTCTGCGTGAGTTTCAAAAATATACCCATTCATAGATCCAAGATCTACATCTATGAATTGAAAGTTCCGAATAATCAACTCTGCAATCAGTTGTTAGAATCAATAGGTCTTTAAATTGTTCATTTGAAAAAATTGAGACCATTCTTATTGGACGATCATGATACTTCCCAAAAACCGAAACTCTTGATCACTGAAGGAACAATATTACCATTTTTGTTCAATAAGATACCAAAGTTGATGATTGACTCATTCCACACTCAACATAATCGCAGGAAATACTTTGATAACTCGAATTCCTATTTCTCAATGATATTCCATGATCAAGTCTATTTCATAGAAGTTTATTGATATATTCTTTTTATAAAGTAAATCAACTTCGATTTTTGAATAATCCATATCACTTCTGCTTCTATTGGAACACAATATTCCCTTTTTCTATGGAAGAGGCCCGTATCAATAATTTAGATTTTATGTATGGACAATTTCTCAATATCTTGTTCATTAGTAACAAAATATTTTCTTTGTGCGTTGGTAAAAAATATACTTTTTGGGGGAGAGATACTGTTTCACCAATCTAGTCACAGGTATCTAACATATTCATACCTAATGATTTTTCACAAAGTGGTGACAAAATTTATAACTTGTACAAATCTTTCCATTTTCCAAGTCGATCCGATCCATCCGTTCATAGAGCTATTTACTCGATCATAGATATTTCTAGAATACCTCTAACAGAGAGGCAAATAGTCAATTTTGAAAAAACTTATTGTCAACCTCTTTCAGATATGAATCTATCTGATTCAGAAGGGAAGAACTTGCATCAGTATCTCAATTTTAATTCAAGCATAGGTTTGATCCACACTCCCTTTTCTGAGAAAGAATTATCATCCGAAAAAAGGAAAAATGGAGTCTTTGCTAAAGAAATGTGTTGAGAAAGGGAAGATGTATAGAACCTTTCAATGAGATAGTTCTTTTTCAACTCTCTCAAAATGAAATCTATTCCAAACATATATGCCATGGTTCCTTACTTTGACAAGGTACAAGTATCTAAATTTGATATTTTTAGATACTTTTTCAGCTTATGGGTTTTGAGATGAGGGTTTTAGGAAACAGCCTCTCTACCTCATTGAGGTAGTGGTAAGGTCTGCGTACAATCTACCCTCCCCAGACCCCACTTGTGGGATTTCACTGGGTATGTTGTTGTTGTTGTTGTTGTTAGATACTTTTTCAGACGTATTGCCAATTCTAAGTAGCAGTAAAAAAATTGTATTCATTTTTCCTGATATTATGCATGGATCAGGTGTATCATGGCGAATTCTTTAGAAAAAATTATGTCTTTCACAATGGAATATGATAAGTAAGATTTCAAGTAAGTGTTTATATAATCTTCTTCTGTTCGAAGAAATGATTCATCAAAATAATGAGTCACCATAGATATCGACACATCTGAGATCGCCAAATGATCGGGAGTTCCTTTATTCAATCCTTTTCCTTCTTCTTATTGCTAGATAGCTCATTCGTACACATCTTCTCTTTGTTTTTTGGGCCTCTAGTGTGTTATAGACAGAGTTCGAAAAGGTCAAATCTTTGATGGTTTCATCATCTATGATTGAGGATCACTGATTAGTCGAATGAGCCCCTCTCTCTGGCCTATCATTTGTTGGTCGATCCATTGCGAAAACTTTTGGATAGGTATCCTACATCTGAACCGAATTATTTCTGGTTAAAGAATCTTTTTCTTGTAGCTCTAGAACAATTAGGAGATTCTCTAGAAGAAATACGGGGTTCTGCTTTTGGTGGCAACATGCTTGGTCCTGCTTATGGGGTCAAATCAATATGTTCTAAGAAGAAAGATTGGAATATCAATCTCATCGATCTCATACCAAATCCCATCAATTGAAATACTTTTTGAGAAATAAGAGACATATAAGTCACACAAGTAAATAGATTTATTCATTGATAAGAAAAAAAATGTGAACGGGGATTGCATTGATGAGAAAATCAAATCCTGGGTCGCGAACAGTGATTCAATTAATGATGAAGAAAAAGAATTCTTGGTTCATTTCTCCACCTTAATGACAGAAAATAGGATTGATCAAATTTTATTGAGTCTTACTCATAGTGATCATTTATCAAAGAATGACTCTAGTTATCAAATGATTGAACAACCGGGAGCAATTTACTTATGATACTTAGTTGACATTCATAAAAAGCATCTAATCATTATGAGTTCAATCCATCCTGTTTAGCAGAAAGACAGATATTCCTTGCTCATTATCAGACAATCACTTATTCACAAACTTCGTGTGGGGAAAATAGTTTTTATTTTCCATCTCATGGAAAACCTTTTCGCTCCGCTTAGCCTTATCCACCTCTAGGGGTATTTTAGTGATAGGTTCTATAGGAACTGAATAATCCTATTTGGTCAAGTACCTAACGACAAACTCCTATGTTCCTTTCATTATGGTATTTCTGAACAAGTTCCTAGATAACAAGTCTAAAGGTTTTCTTCTTCATGAGATCGTTATTGATGATAGCGATGACATTGATGATAGTGACAATCTTGATGCTAGTGACGATATCGATCATGACCTTGATACGGAGCTAGAACTGCTAACTAGGATGAACGGGCTAACTATGGATATGATGCCAAAAATAGATCGATTTTATATCAACCTTCAATTCGAATTAGCCAAAGCAATGTCTCCTTGCATAATATGGATTCCAAGCATTCATGATATGGATGTGAATGAGTCGAATGCCTATCCCTCGGACTATTAGTGAACCATCTCTACAGCGATAGTGAAGATGTTCTACTAGAAATATTCTTATTATTGCTTCAACTCATATTTCCCAAAAAGTGGATCCCGCTCCAATAGCTCAGAATAAATTAAATACATGCATTAAGATACGATGGCTTCTTATTCCACAACAAGGAAAACTCTTTTTCACTTTCATATACTAGGGGATTTCACTTGGAAAAGAAAATGTTCCATACTAATGGATTCGGGTCCATAACCAGGGTTCCAATGCATGAGATCTTGTAGCACTTACCAATGAGGTCCTATCGATTAGTATTACACAGAAGAAATCATTATAGACATTAATACAATTAGATCCACTCTTCATAGACAAACTTAGGATTTGCGATCCTAGGTAAGATCGGTTCAGGATCATGGAATCCTTTTCTATCAGATAGGAAGGGTTGTAGCACAAAATATACTTCTAATATCATGAATTAGTAACTGCTTCCAATTTCCAAAAAAGTACCAATTGTGTCGAACTTTCCATTTTTGGAATAGTTACGAAATTTCCATGAATAGGATCAAACCTTATTCCATGGTATTTACATGAGGTTCCTCTTTAGAAAGTTCCCGAGAGGGCTTAGTTGATCCATGAGTTTTCTTTCATCTTTCGTTTCCTTTTCGTTTGTTTCAAGAAATCTATTGATAAATTTCAATTTTTTCTTTTTCTATTGATTCTTTTCCGATCGAGATGTATAGATCCTGTTCATGGATTAACAAAAAATGTGCAAAAGCTTTATTTTCCTCTGCCATTCTATGAGTCTGTTCTATTTTGCGTATGACATCACCACTCCCTTTGGCCGCATCCACTAATTCAGAACTTAATTTTAAAGCCATATTTCCATCCAGACATTTTTGGGACGTCGCTAATAACCAATGAATGGTAAGTGCTTTTCCTTATATGGATCCTATTTCAATGGGAACTTGATGAGTTGATCCACCTACATGTCTTGCTTTTAGTGTTATATCGGGAGTTACTCCACGTAATGCTTGACGTAAAATGGATAGTGGATTTGTTTCTGTCTTTTGCTGAATCTTTTTCACGGCTACATAGATCATTTGATAAGCCAATGATTCTTTTTTGTGTTTTAGAATACGGTTAACTAACATGTTAACTCATCGATTATGATAAATTGGATCGAATTTTGCTATTTTTTCTGCAGTACCTCAATGTGACATGAGTGTGAAAGGGGCTCAAGAAGCCATTTTCTTTTTATAAGGGCTAAAATCACTTATTTTGTCTTTTTTACCCCATATTGTAGGGTGGATCTTGAAAGATATGAAAGATCTCCCTCCAAGTCGTACGTATGACTTTCATCGAATATGAGTTTCCGCAGAATCCTATATGTATCTATAAGATTGAGTATGGAATTTGGTTTACTCACTTTAAATTGAGTATACATTTCCCTCCCTTTCCTTCAAGGATTGGAAATCCTGTATTTTACATATCCATACAATTGAGTCCTTGGGTTTTCGAAATAGTGTAAAAAAAAGTGCTTCGAATCATTGCTACTTGACTTGGACCTGTTCCCAAAAAGTCGAGGTATTTTAAATTGTTTATTGGCACAGACAAAGACAGGAAAAACCTCTGAAATTATTTCAATATTGAACCTTGGACATATAAGAGTTTCGAATTGAATCTCTTTAGAAAGAAGATCTTTTGTCTCATGGTAGCCTGCTCCAGTCCCCTTACGAAACTTTCGTTATTAGGTTAGCCATAGACTTCACATGTTTCTAGTGATTCACATGACATTATCAAATGATTCAAGTCTTAGATAAGAATCTAAAACGCACTAGAACACCCTTGTTGACGATCCTTTACTCTGATGGCATCTAGGGTTCCTCTAACAATATGATATCTCATACCGGGTCAATCCTTAACCCTTCCCCCTCTTACTAAGACTACAAAATGATCTTGTGAATTATGGAAAATACTAGGTACATAAGTAGTGATTTCAAATCCAGAGGTTAATCGTACTCTGGCAACTTTACGTAAGGCAGAGTTTGGTTTTTTTGGGGTGATAGTGGAAAAGTTGACAGATAAGACACCCTTACTGCCACTCTACAGAACTTTACATGAGATTTTCACCTCATACGGATCCTCGTTCAATTCTTTCGAATTCATGGGATCCTTTTCCAAGTTCGAGAATCCCCCCTTCTTCCCCATCGCCCAGAAGAGTAACTAGGACCAATTTAGTCACGTTTTCATGTTCCAATTGAACACTATCCATTTTTTATTATTCTCAAAGGATAAGATTATTCTCTTTATCAAACATACACGGATCCAATCATGATCTATATAAGAAGAATAAAAGATCTTTCTAGATCAATCCCTTTGCCCCTCATTCTTCAAGAATAAGGAAGATCCTTTTCAAGTTTGAATTTGTTCACTTGGAATCTGAGTTCTTCTACTTCATATTTATTTAATATGAATATTTTCCCTCATTTTATTTTATATCATTCCTTAAGTCCAATAGATTTGATCCTTTAGAATTTGACCCATTTTCTCATTGAATGAAAGGTACGAAATAAATTAGATTGATAAAAGTACCATGCGAAATCTTCGATTTTTCCCCTTCCTCGATCCCCATCCCATAGGTACAGTGTTTGAATTAATAGAGAACATTTTCTTCTGTATGAATCGACATTATTTCATGCTAAATACTTCCTAATACCTCCCAAGGAAAATATCTAATTTGGATCCCAAATTGATGGGTTAGTGTGAGCTTATCCATGTGGTTATGCACTCTTTGAATAAGAATCCATTTTCTAAAAGATCCTGGCTTTCATACTTTGATGGGTCTCTGAGATCCTTTTGATGACTTATGTTAAATGGATATCTATCTAATCTGATCGATTGTGTAAAGCTCACGGTTGCAACTGAATCGGGAAAGTATACAAAAAAGGAAGTCCTTTTCTATTATATTAGTATTTTCTATTATATTAGATATATTAGACTACTATATGAGATTAGTATTAGTTAGTGATCCCGACTTAGTAGTCCTTTCTTTCGTGATGAACTGTTGGCACCAGTCCTACATTTTGTCTCTGTGGACCAAGGAGAAAGGGGGCTCGGTGGGAAGAGGAGTGTACCATGAGAGAAGTAAGGAGGTCAACATCTTTCAAATATACAACATGTATTTTGGTAATGTAGTTGGACTCTCATGTCGATCGAATGAATCCTCCTTTCAATGGAGGTAAATCTTTGCCTGCAAGGCAAGAGGATAGCAAGTTCCAAATTCTGTCTCGTTAAGACATGTATTTCTATTACATGAAATTCATAAATCAAGTAGTTAATGGTAGGGTTACCATTATCCTTTTTGTACTGACGAATCTTGTATATGTTCCTAATAAAAAGAATTTGTCCATTTTTTGGGGTCTCAAAGGGGCGTGGAAACGCATAAGAACTCTTAAATGGAAAAGAGATGTAACTCCTATTCCATCGGAATCGATAGTCAATCCTATTTCCAATAGGGGAAGTTGACAATTGAATCTGATTTTGGTCATTATTTTCTCATACGTAATAGTGCAAAAAGAAGGCCCGGCTCTAAGTTGTTCAAGAATAGTAGCGTTGAGTTTCTCAACCCTTTAACTTAGGATTAGTTAGTTCTATTTCTCAATGGGGTGGGGAAGGGATATAACTCAACGGTAGAGTGTCACCTTGACATGGTGGAAGTCATCAGTTCGAGCCTGATTATCCCTAAGGCCAATGTGAGTTTTTCTAGTTGGATTTGCTCCCTCCCCCCCTGTCGTTCAATGAGCATGGATAAAAGGCTCTTGGGATTGACGTGAGGTGACAGGGATGGCTAATTTCTGGGAGCGAACTCTGGGCGAATATGAAGTGTGTGTATACAAGTTATGACTTGGAATGAAAGACAACTCTGAATCCACTTTGTCTATGAGCAAGGAAGCTATAAGTAATGCAACTATGAATCTCATAGAGAGTTTGACCCTGGCTCAGGATGAACGCTGGCGGTATGATTAACACATGCAAGTCGGACGGGAAACATGAGCAATGGTATTTCCAGTGGCAGACGGGTGAGTAACGCATAAGAACTTGCCTTTGGGAGGGGAATAATAGTTGGAAATGACTGCTAATACCCCGTAGACTAAGAAGCAAAAGGAGGAATCCGCCCGAGGAGGGGTTCACATTTGATTAGCTAGTTGGTGAGTCAATAGCTTACCAAGGCGATGATCTGGTCCGAGAGGATGATCAGCCACACTGGGACTGAGACATGACCCAGACTTTTATGTGAGGCAGCAGTGGGGAATTTTCCGCAATGGGCGAAAGCTTGATGGAGCAATGCTGCGTGGAGGTAGAAGGCCCACAGGTCATAAACCTCTTTTCTTGGAGAAGAAGCAATGACGGTATCTGGGGAACAAATATTATCTAGCTCTGTGCCAGCAGCCGTGGTAATACGGAGGGTGCAAGCGTTATCTGGAATGATTAGGCGTAAAGCATCTGTAGATAGCTTTTTAAGTCCGCCATCAAATCCGAGGTCTTAACCCTGGACAGGCAGTGGAAACTACCAAGCAGGAGTATGGTAGGGGTAGAGGGAATTTTTGACGGAGCGGTGAAATGTGTAGAGATAGAAAAGAACACCAACGGCGAAAGCACTTTGCTGGGTCGACACTGACACTGAGAGACAAAAGCTAGGGGAGCGAACGAAATTAGATACCAGTAGTCGTAAATGATGGGCACTAGGCGTTGTGTATCGACCTATGCAGTGTTGTAGCTAACGCATTAAGTATACTCCCTGGGGAGTACGTTTGCAAGAATGAAATTCAAAGGAATTGACGGGGGGCCGTATAAGCGGTGGAGCATGTGGTTTAATTTGATGCAAAGCGAAGAACCTTACCAGGGCTTGACATGCCCCAAATCCTCTTGAGAGAGAAGGGTGCCTTCGGGAACATGGACACAGGTGGTGCATGGCTATTATCAGCTCGTGCTGTAAGGTGTTAAGTTAAGTCACGCAATGAGCACAACCCTCATATTTAGTTGCCATTGTTGAGTTTAGAACCCTGAACAG
>JAABOM020000007.1:10275150-10307216 GCA_011800125.2 Solanum clarkiae
TTTGAATTTGTTCATTTGGAATCTGGGTTCTTCTACTTCATATTTATTTAATATGAATATTTTCCCTCTCTTTTTTTATATCATTCCTTAAGTTCAATAGGTTTGAGCCTGTAGAATTTGACCCATTTTCTCATTGAACGAAAGGTACGAAATAAATTAGATTGATAAAAGTACCATGTGAAATCTTTGATTTTTCCCCTTCCTCGATCCCTATCCCATAGGTACAATGTTTGAATCAATAGAGAACCTTTTCTTCTGTATGAATCGATATTATTCCATTCCAAATCCTTCCCGACACCTTCCAAGGAAAATTTCTAATTTGGATCCCAAATTGACGGGTTAGTATGAGCTTATCCATGTGGTTATGCACTCTTTGAATAGGAATCCATTTTCTGAAAGATCCAGGATTTCGTACTTTGGTGGGTCTCCGAGATCCTCTCGATGACCTATGTTAAAGGGATATCTATCTAATCCAATCGATTGCGTAAATCCTATAGTAGCAATGGAACCGAGGAAAGTATACAGAAAAGATAGTTCTTTTCTATAATATTAGTATTTTCTATTATATCAGATATATTAGACTATTATATTAGATTAGTATTAGTTATTGATCCCAACTTAGTGAGTCCTTTCTTCCATGATGAACTGTTGGCACCAGTCCTACCTTTTGTCTCTGTGGACCAAGGAGAAAGGGGGCTCGACGGGAAGAGGAGTCTACCATGAGAGAACCAAAAAGGTGAACCTTTTTCGAATATACAACATGGATTCTGGTAATGTAGTTGTACTCTCATGTCAATCCGAATGAATCATCCTTTCCACGGAGGTAAATCTTTGCCTACTATGCAAGAGGATAACAAGTTCCAAATTCTGTCTTGGTAGGACATGTATTTCTATTACTATGAAATTTATAAATGAAGTAGTTAATGGCAGGGTTAACATTATCCTTTTTTGTAGCGACGAATCTTGTATCTGTTCCTAAGAAAAAAAATTTCCATTTTTTGGGATCTCAAAGGGGCGTGGAAACGCATAAGAACTCTTGAATGGAAAGAGATGTAACTCCAGTTCCTTCGGAATCAGTAGTCAATCCTATTTCTGATAGGGGCAGTTGACAATTCAATCCAATTTTAATCATTATTTTCATATCCGTAATAGTGTGAAAAGAAGGCCCGACTCCAAGTTGTTCAAGAATAGTGGCATTGAGTTTCTCGACCCTTTGACTTAGGATTAGTCAGTTCTATTTCTAGATGGGAAAGGGAAGGTATATAACTCAGTGGTAGAGTGTCACCTTGATGTGGTGAAAGTCATCAGTTCGAGCATAATTATCCCTAAGCCCAATGTGAGTTTTTCTAGTTGGATTTTCTCCCCCACCATCGTTCAATAAGAATGGATAATAGGCTCGTGGGATTGACATGAGGGGGCAGGGATGGCTATATTCTGGGAGAAAACTTCAGGCGAATATGAAGTGCATGGATACAAGTTATGCCTTGGAATGAAAGACAATTCCGAATCTGCTATGTCTATGAACAAGGAAGCTATAAGTAGTGCAACTATGAATCTCATGGAGAGTTTGATCCTGGCTCAGGATGAATGCTGAAGACATGCTTAACACATGCAAGTCAGACGGGAAACATGGGAAACGGTCTTTCCAGTGGCAAATAGGTAGTAACGTGTAAGAAACCACCCTTAGGAGGGCACAACAGCTGGAAACGACTGCTAATACCCCGTAGTTGAGGAGTAAAAGGAGGAATCCTCCCGAGGAGGGGCTCGCATCTGATTATCTAGTTGCTGAGGCAATAGTTTACCAATGCGATGATCAGTAGCTGGTCCATGAGGATGATCAGCCACACTAGGACTGAGACACGACCCAGACTCATACGGGAGGCAACAGTGGGGAATTTTCTGCAATGGGCAAAAGCCTGACAGAGCAATGCCGTATGGAGGTAGAAGGCCCACGGGTCATGAACTTCTTTTCCTGGAGAAGAAACAATGACAGTATTTGAGGAATAAGCATCAGCTAACTCTGTGCCAGTAGCTGCAGTAATACAGAGGATGCAAGCATTATCCGAAATGATTAGGGTAAAGCGTCTATAGGTGGCTTTTTAATTCCGTCGTCAAATCCCAGGGCTCAACCCTGGACAGGCGGTGGAAACTACCAATATGGAGTATGGTAGGGTTAGAGGGAATTTCTGGTGGAGCAGTGAAATATGTAGAGATCGGAAAGAACACCAATTGCGAAAGCACTCTGCTTGGCCGACACTGACACTAAGAGACGAAAGCTAGGGGAGTGAATAAGATTAGATACCCCAGTAGTCCTAGCCGTAAACGATTTATACTAGGCACTGTACATATCGACCCATGCAGTGTTGTAGCTAACGCATTAAGTATGCCTGGGGAGTACGTTCGCAATAATGAAACTTAAAAGAATTGATGGGGGCCCGCACAAGCGGTGGAGCATGTGGTTAAATTTGATGCAAAGCAAAGAACCTTAACAGTGCTTGACATGCCACGAATCCTCTTGAAAGAGACGGTGCCTTCGGCAATGCGGACATAGGTAATGCATGGTTGTCGTTAGCTCATCCCATAAGATGTTGGGTTAAGTCCCACAATGAGTGCAACCCATGTGTTTAGTTGTCATTGTTGAGTTTGAACCCTAAACACACTGCCGGTTATAAACCTGAGAAAGGTGAGGATGACGTCAAGTCACCATGCCCTTATGCCTTGGGCGACACACGTTCTACAATGGCCGGGACAAAGGGTCGCGATCCCGCGAGGGTGAGCTAACCTCAAAAACCCATCCTCAGTTCGGATGGCAGGATGCAGCTCGCCTGCATGAAGCCGAAATTGCTTGTAATTGCTAGTCATCCATACGGTGGTGAATTCATTCCCGGGCCTTGTACACACCGCCCATCACACTATAGAGTTGGCCATGCCCAAAGTCGTTACCTTAACCACAAGGAGGGCGATGCCGAAGGCAGGGCTAGTGATTGGAGTGAAGTCGTAACAAGGTAGCCGTACTGGAAGGTATGGCTGGATCACCTCCTTTTCAGGGAGAGCTAATGCTTGTTTGGTATTTAGGTTCGACACTGCTTCACACCCCCCCTTAAAAAAAGGGAGCTACATCTGAGTTAACCTTGGAGATGGAAGTCTTCTTTCCTTTCTTGACAGTGAAGTAAGACCAAGCTCATGAGCTTATTATCCTAGGTCGGAACAAGTTGATAGGACCCCTTTGTTTACGTGCCTATGTTCCCCCTGTGTGACGATATGGGGGCAAAAAAAAAGAAAGAAAGGGATGGTGTTTATCTCACTTTTGGCATAGAAGGCCCTTAGTGTGAGGTTTGCATGATGAGCTATTAGCTCAGTGGTAGAGTGCACCCTTGATAATTGTGTTGTGCTTCCAAGGTTGTGAGGGCTCTCAGCCACATGGATAGTTCAATATGCTCACAGGCGTCTGACCCTGTGATGTGGATCATCCAAGGAACATTAGCATGGTGTACTCCTCCTATTCAAATCAGGGTTTAAAACTAAACTCCTTCTCAAGAGGATAGATGGGGTGATTCAGGCGAGATCCAATGTAGATCCAACTTTCAATTCACTCGTGGATCAAAGCGGTCCGGGGGGACCACCACGGCTCCTTTCTTCTTGAGAATTCATACATCCGTTATTAGTGTATAGATAGTTATCTCTCGAGCATAGGTTTAGGTTCGGTCTCAATGAGAAAATAAAATGGAGCACCTAATAACACATCTTCACAGACAAAGAACTACGAGTTCACCCCTTTCATTCTGGGGTGACGGAGGGATCGTACCATTCGAGCTGTCTTTTCTGGACTCAAAATTGAAATGGGAGAAGGTTTGAAAAAGGATCTTAGAGTGTCTAGGGTTAGGCCAGGAGGGTCTCTTAACGCCTTCTTTTTTTTTCTCATCAGAGTTATTTAACAAAGACTTGCCAGGGTAAGGAAGAAGTGAGGGGAGCACACTGGAGAGCGCAGTACAATGGAGAGTTGTATGTTGTGTTCAGGAAGGATGAATTGCTCCAAAAAAGGAATCTATTGATTCTCTCCCAATTGGTTGGATTGTAGGTATGATGATTTACTTCATGGGCGAGGTCTCTGGTTCAAGTCCAGGATGGCCCAGCTGTGCCAGGGAAAAGAATAGAAGAAGCATCTAACTACTTCATGCATGCTCCACTTGGCTCGAGGGAATATAGCTCAGTTGGTAGAGCTCCGCTCTTGCAATTGGGTCATTGCGATTACAGGTTGGATGTCTAATTGTCCATCCAGTAATGATAGTATCTTGTACCTAAACTAATGGCTCAATTTTTCTAAGTAATGGGGAAGAGGACCAAAATGTGCCACTGAAAGACTCTACTGAGACAAATATGGGCTGTCAAGAACGTAGAGGATGTAGGATGGGTAGTTGGTCAGATTTAATATGGATTGTACATGGATGGTAGTTGGAGTCGTTGGCTCTCTAGGGTCCCCTCATCTGAGATCTCTGGGGAAAAGGATCAAGTTGGCCCTTGTGAACAGCTTGATGCACTATATCCCTTCAACCCTTTGAGCAAAATGCAGCAAAAGAAAAGAAGGAAAATCCATGGACTAACCCCATCATCTCTACCCCGTAGATACTACGAGATCACCCCAAGGGTGCCTTCAGCATCCAAGGCTCACGGACCGACCATTGAACCCAGTTCAATAAGTGGAATGCATTAGTTGTCCGCTCTCAGGTTGGGCAGTCACGGTCGGAGAAGGGCAATGACTCATTCTTAAAATCAGCATTCTTAAGACCAAAGAGTCGAGCAGGAGGGGGGAAAGCCCTCTGTTCCTGGTTCTCCTGTAGTTGGATCCTTCGGAACAACAAGAATTCTTAGTTAGAATGGGGTTCCAACTCAGCACCTTTTGAGTGAGATTTTGAGAAGAGTTGCTCTTTAGAGAGTACAGTATGATGAAAGTTTTAACATGTGTTTAGGGGGGGAGTTACTGTCTATCATTAGCCTCTATAGTAGCATCAGTCGAGGGACCTGAGAGGTGGTGGTTTACCCTGTGGTGGATGTCAGCGGTTCGAGTCCCCTTATCTCCAACTCGTGAACTTAGCCGATACAAAGCTTTATGATAGCACCCAATTTTTCCGATTCGGCGGTTCGATCTATGATTTATCATTCATGGACGTTGATAAGATCCATCCATTTAGTAGCACCTTAGGATGGCATAGCCTTAAAAGTGAAGGGCGAGGTTCATACGAGAAAAGGCTTACTGTGGATACCTAGGCACTCAAAGATGAGAAAAGGCGTAGTAATCGATGAAATGCTTCGGGGAGTTGAGAATAAGCATAGATCCGGAGATTCTCGAATAGGGAAACCTTTCAAACTGCTGCTGAATCCATAGGTAGGCAAGAGACAACCTAGCAAACTGAAACATCTTAATTGCCAGAAAAGAAAGCAAAAGTGATTCCCGTAGTAGCGGCGAGCAAAATGGAGCAGCCTAAACCGTGAAAATGGGGTTGTGGGAGAGCAATACAAGCATCGTTCTGCTGGGAGAAGCAGTATGAATGTTTCACCATAGATGGCAAAAGTCGAATAGCCGAAAGCATCACTAGCTTACGCTCTGACCTGAGTAGCATAGGGCATGTGGAATCCCGTGTGAATCAGCAAGGACCACCTTGCAAGGCTAAATACTCCATGGTGACCAATAGCGAATTAGTACCATAAGGAAAGGGTGAAAAGAACCCCCACTGGGGAGAGAAATAGAACATGAAACCATAAGGTCCCAAGCAGTGGGAGGAGCCAGGGATCTGACCGCATGCCTGTTGAAGAATGAGTCGGCAACTCATAAGCAGTGGCTTGGTTAAGTGAACCCACTGGAGCTATAGCGAAAGCGAGTTTTCATAGGGAAATTGTCACTGCTTATGGACCCGAACCTAGGTGATCTATCCCTGACTAAGATGAAGCTTGGGTGAAACTAAGTGGAGGTACGAACCGACTAATGTGGAAGAATCAGCGGATGAGTTATGGTTAGGGGTGAAATGCCACTCGAACCCAGAGCTAGCTGGTTCTCCCTGAAATGTGTTGAGGCGGAGCAATTGATTGGATATCTAGGGGTAAAGCACTGTTTCTATGCGGGCGGCGAGAGCAGTAACAAATCGAGGCAAACTCTAAATACTAGATATGACCTCAAAATAACAAGGGTCAAGGTTGGCTAGTGAGACGATGGGAGATAAGCTTCATCATCGAGTGGGAAACAACCAAAATCACCAGCTAAGGCCCCTAAATGAACGCTCAGTGATAAAGGAAGTAGGGGTGCAGAGATAGTCAAGAGGTTTACCTGGAAGCAGCCACCCTTGAAAGAGTACATAATAGCTCACTCATCGAGCGTTCTTGCACCGAAGATGAATGGGGTGCAGCGATCTGCCGAAGCTGTGGGATGTAAAAATACATTGGTAGGGGAGCATTCTACCTTAGAGGGAAGCCTTCGCACGAGCAGTAGTGGACAAAATAGAAGTGAGAATGTCGGCTTGAATAACACAAACATTGGTGAGAATCCAATGCCCCGAAAACCTAAGATTTCCTCCACAAGTTTCATCCACGGAAGGTGAGTCAGGGCCTAAGATCAGGACGAAAGCCATAGTCAATGGACAATAGGTGAATATTTCGGTACTACCCCTTGTAAGTCCCGAGGGTCGGAGGAGGCTAAGTTAGCCTAAAGATGGTTATCGGTTTAAGAATGTAAGGTGCCCCTGCTTTTTCATGGTAAGAAGAGGTCGAGAAAATGCTTCAAGCTAATGTTCGAATACCAGTCACTACGGTGCTGAAGTAACCCATGCCGCACTCCTAAGAAAAGCTTGAACAACTTGAAGCAAGAGGGTACCTATACACGAAATTGACATAGGTGGGTAGATAGAGAATACCTAGGGGAACGAGACAACTCTCTCTAAGGAACTCGGAAAAATAGCCCCATAACTTTGGGAGAAGGGGTGCCTCCTCAAAGGGGATCATAATGACCAGGCCCGAGCCACTATTTACCAAAAACATAGGTCTCCGCAAAGTCGTAAGACTATGTATGGGGGATGACGCCTGCCTAGTTCCGAAAGGTCAAGAAAGTTGGTAACCTGATGATAGGGGAGCCGGCGACCAAAGCCCTAGTGAATGGCGGCTGTAACTATAACAGTCCTAAGGTAATGAAATTCCTTGTCGGGTAAGTTCTGACTCGCACGAAAGGCGTAACGGTCTGGGCACTGTCTCGGAGAGAGGCTTGGTGAAATAGATATGTCTGTGAAGATGTGAACTATCTGTACCTAGACAGAAAGACCCTATGAAGCTTCACTGTTCCCTGGGATTAGCTTTGGGCCTTTCCTGCACAGTTTAGGTAGAACGTGAATAAGGCCTCTTTCTGGGGGGAAGGGGGGCGAGCCATCAGTGAGATACCATTCTAGAAGGGCTAGAATTCTAACCTTTTGTCAGGACCTATGGGCTAAGGGGAAGCCTTAGGTAGATAGTTTCTATGGGGCATAGGCCTCCCAAAAGTTAACGAAGGCATGCAAAGGTTTCCTCGGGCCGAATGGAGATTGGCCCTCGAGTGCAAAGGCAGAAGGGAGCTATACTGTAAGACCCACCTGTCAAGCAGGGAAAAAAGTTGACCTTAGTGATCCGATGGTGCCAAGTGGAAGGGCCATTGCTCAACGGATAAAAGTTACTCTAGGGATAACAGGATGATCTTCCCCAAGAGCTTACATTGGTGGCAAGGTTCGGCACCTCGATGTCGGCTTTTCACCACCTAGGGCTGTAGTATGTTCCAAGGGCCATTAAAGCTGTAAGTGAGCTGGGTTCAGAATGTTATAAGATAGTTCGGTCCATATCCGATGTGGGCGTTAGAGCATTAAGAGGACCTTTCCCTTGTATGAGAGGACTGGGAAGGACGCACCTTTGGTGTACCAGTTATCATGCCCATGGTAAATGTTGGATAGCCAAGTACATAGCGGATAACTGCTGAAAGAATCTAAGTAGTAAGCCCATCCCAAGATGAGTGCACTCCTATTTCGACTTCCCCAAAGCTTCCAATAGCATAGTCGAGACTACGATGGGTTCTCTGCCCCTGCTGGGATGAAGCGACAGAATTTTTTTTGAGAATTCAAGAGAAGGTCACAGCGAGACAAGTCATTTATAATCACGATAGGTGTCAAGTGGAAGTGCAACAATGTATGCAGTTGAGGCATCCTAACAGATCGGTAGACTTGAACCTTGTTCCTCTGTGACCTGATCAATTTGATCAAGCACTCGCCATCTATTTTCATTGTTCAAATCTTTAACAACACGAAAAAACCATTGTTCAACTTTTTGACAACATAAAAAAACCAAAAGATCTGCCTTCCCTGTCTATCTATCCAAGGGATGGAAGGGTAGAAGCCTTTGGTGTCCCCTCCAGCCAAGAATTGGGGTCTCACAATCACTAGCCAATATGCTTTTCTCTCATGCCTTTCTTCATTCATGGATCGATATTCTGGTGTCCTAGGTGTAGAGGAAGCACACTAATCTATCCCGAACTTGGTGGTTAAACTCTACGGTAGTGACCATACTGTAGGGGAGGTCCTGTGAAAAAATAGCGCTACGCTAGGATAATAAAAAGCTTTACACCTCTCATTTTTATTACTTTTTCAATATGAAAATAGAAAAAAACCAAAAAATTGAAAAATCAAAAGGTCATTTATTCAAAACCCCAATTGTGACATCTCTTCTCTCCCACTTCACACCTCGAAACCCACCCTTCTTATAGACTTATAGAGATAAAGGCGCTTTCACATCTTCTTAACCCAAAATGGCTGGTGAGAGGAAAGGTTCTTGTTTTTGAGGGTACTCCCGGGAACAGATCTAGTGGAGATGGGGTGGGGCCTGTAGCTCAGAGGAATAGAGCACGTGGCTATGAACCATGGTATCGGGGGTTCGAGTCCCTCCTCACCCACAACCGGCCCAAATGGAAGTACCTTTCGCACTGTGGGTAGGAAATCATGATCGGAATAGTGAACCAAAATCTATGGAACTAGTGTGTGGGTCTTTTGTCGAGATGAAATGGCTTTTCATTTTATCTTTTTATTTATCGTGAATGGGGGAATCATTACACATAGTATGCCCAACCAGCATATTTTTTTGTTTTATGTCCCGTAACTCTTCCTCAGTAAGGCTTGGGAAGAATAGCAGAGCAAGTATTAGTAGCATAACAAAAAAACCTTCCTCGTCATTAATATCTTTGCTCGCGGCAATTATGACCTCTTGGGAGAATTGATGACTGCATCAAAGATGCAGTGCTAGTACATGTGAGACTTCTTAAATGGCTAGTTGTAAATAGCCCAGGGCTATGGAACAAAGGATTATCTTAGACCTAGATCGAGGTATTGATGGTGATTTTTGAATCTCACAGAACAGAATGTGATACGATGAGATAAAATACAATAGAAACAAAGACAGGGAACGAGTTACCTACTCTTAATGGGCAAAGCGAGCCCCTTTATTTTGAATTAAAGAAGTCAAAATCAATCTAATCACCCCAAGTAGGAATTGAACCTACGACTAATCGATTAATAGCCGACCACTCTACCACTGAGCTACTATGGAACAATAGGAGATTCGATCTCATAGAGTTCAATTCCCGTTCCAACCCTTGACCAATATGAGCTCAAAGCTTCCTTCGTAACTCCCAGAACTTCTTGGTAGTGTCTCCCCTACATGCCTCATTTCAGAGGGAACCTCGAAGTGTCTCTATTTCATTATATTCCATCCATATCCCAGTTCTATTCATTTAATATCCCTTTGGTGTCATTGATATAACAAATGTCGTTTCTAGTCTCTCTCTTTCTATTTCTTTTCTATATATGGAAATTTAAAAAATCATCATATAATAATCCAGAAAATTGCAATGAAAAAGAAACAAGGGAGGTTTGTGATAACTTTTCAATCTTTTCTACTAGGTAATCTAGTATCCTTATGCGTGAAGATAATCAATTCGATCATTGTGGTCGGACTCTATTATGGATTTCTAACCACATTCTCCATAGGGCCCTCTTATCTCTTCCTTCTCTGAGCTCTGGTTATGGAAGAAGGAACCAAGAAGAGGGTATCATCAATAACTAGTTTTATTATGGGATAGATCATGATGTTCATATCGATCTATTATGCACCTCTGCATCTACCATTGGGTAGACCTCACACAATAATTATCCTAGCTCTACCATATCTTTTGTTTCATTTCTTCTGGAACAATCACAAGCACTTTTTGGATTATGGATGTATTACCAGAAATTCAATGCGTAATCTCAGCATTCAATGTGTATTCCTGAATAATTGCATTTTTCAATTATTCTACCATTTCATTTTACCAAGTTCAACATTAGCCAGATTAGTCAACATTTATCTCTTTCGATGCAACAACAAGATCTTATTTGTAACAAGTGGTTTTGTTGGTTGGTTAATTGATCAAATTTTATTTATGAAATGTATTGGATTGGTATTAGTCTGGATACGACAAAATCATTCTATTAGATCTAATAAGTACATCCGATCTAATAAGTACCTTGTATTAGAATTGAGAAATTTTATAGCTCGGATCTTTAGTATTCTCTTATTTATTGTTTGTTTCTACTATTTAGGTAGAATACCCTCACCCACTCTTACTGTGAAACTGAAAGAAGCCTCAAAAACAGAAGAAGGGGTGGAAAGTACAAGCTATAACAATATTAATTCTAGTAATAGTCCAATTTATGATTATCAAGATTCTTATCTGAATAATAATAACACGGGGAATCTAGAAAATTTTAAATTACAACTGCTTAGTAAAAAAATAAAAATCAAGAATTTGACCTCTTAGGGTTTCAAAAATTCGAAAAAATTAAGTAATAGACTATTAAAAAGACGGAAACATAAGCTAAATACAAGAAAGGATAAGAAGAAATGCATCCCCCCTATATATTTGTTACCTTCTTCTAGAATGAAACTAATAAACCCAACCCCGTTTGTCAGTCCATCAATTACTCATTGGTCAAACAATGAGTAAATTCAGCCAATCCTCTTATCCCATTAATGAAAAATCCTATATAAAAAGAATCTATGTAAGCACGATTGTATGACCAATCGTATATGGAATTTAGAAAAAAAATTTCCCACAGAATTCTCTTAGGACCCTTTTTAACAAAAGAGTTAATGAACTCCAAATTTCTTAAGGAAGAATAAATGGGTTTATATAAAAAGGATGCTATAAATATTTCGAAATAAGCTATACTGACTAAAAGAACTGCATCCTTTAAAAATTCATTCCAATCCATCGAATTATTGCACTTTGGACGCAAAAGATTTATAGATAGAGCTAATCATTTCGATAAGATATCTAAATTAACTCCTTCCAGGTTGAAAGGAATTCCTATAGCTCCAACAAAGTGAAGAGTCCTAATAAAAATATTGGGAATAGCATAGTATTTTCCAATTCATAAGGATAGGAAAAAATCACTTTATGCTCAAAATGAGCAATAGTCATAAAAGGTCGTGTCATCTTTCTTTCATTTTTATCAATTGGATATTTCGTTTTTGAAAACAAAACAAGTACTTTCATTATTATTCATTGGTAATAAACAAGAGAAGTAGACCAAACCCCACTTACTATCACGATCCCGACCAAGGTAGTGACAAATCGAAAAAGAGAAGTAGATGACATGATTCAATCGATGTATTCTTGTCTAATCAACCAAACCTGACCAAGGAAAGGTTGATTGGCACAATAGGTAATAGTTAGCTGGCACACCATGGTTGCCAGCTAAGCACCAAGGTAAAATTCGACCATCACCTTCACAAGAGGCCTGGAAGAACCTAAGTTACCGCCCTGCGTGTGAATTCCCATTTAGAGTTATGTTGCCTAGGGTATTTGAGTCAATGAACCATGGGGAATACAATTCCTCACTTGTCCTCAAATTTGAGTGTTTCTCATATAGTTAGTATAGTGTCTATTTTGAGTTTTGTTATTAAATCACACCCCTCCCCCATTTGGATATTTAGTTATAAATGCTCAAAATTATTGATAGTAAACTTTTGTAGTCAAACCCTATATTCGCTGTGGATTCGACCCTAACTTTTGATTAGGTTAATTGCTGATAGCGTCCGCTTTCTTGCTGGAGCCTGAACATCATCAAAAAAAATTTGGCACCTTTGCTGGGAATACAGTTAAGTTTTGACTTGATTCCACTATTAGTTAATTCTAGTATTAATTTCTAGATACTCTTGTATTTTACTTATATCTTTTGTTTTTTGTTGTGGTTTGAATTTATTTCAGGGTGTACTAGGTTGTATGTCTAATACAACGAGCCAAGGTAATCCCTTAGCTCTGATCAATTTGGTGATCCATTGACTCTTTAGAAGAATGGCTTAGGTGAATGAGGACATTGCGGTTGAGGAAGAGATGTATATGAATGACAATGTGGGTTGAGAAGAAAATCCACCCCCGAGGGATGATTGGCCAGAACTTAAGGATTTCAACGAGAATGCTTTTGGTTGGAACCAATATCGTTTGAACCCTATGTCCACGAATGTAACTGGTGCTATAGTATCGCCCCCATTATCGGCAGATGCTAAGTTCTCAATGTCAAGTAGATTACTTCAAATGCTCTAAAACCGTGGATTATTCATAGGGCTGCCTTCAAAAGATACCCATCGTCATCTCCATAATGTTTTCTTTGTTTGCAAGAAGGTCATGGGGACACGAAATCTTTCTCTTGATGTCATTGGTTTGCGGGTGTTTCCATTGTCATTAACTAGTAATGAAGCGATGTGGTTGTTTGATCTTCCTTTGGGTACAATAACAAGTTGGGAAGGCTTTAGAGAGTGTTTCTAGAGAGTACTTACCAAGATCAAAGAAGCTTAAGCTCAAATATCAAATAAAAAACTTTGAGCAATTGTCGGGTGACTCTATTAGCACTTCTTGGGAGAGATTCACCAAATGCTTGAGAATGGTCCCTGAACATAAGATTGTTGATGATGCCTTGGTTGGGATTTTCTATCGGGCACTTGACGAGAATAGTAAAGCTTGTTCCAACACAATCATGGAAGGCATGTTTCTTAACCAACCTTTCGAATTGATAGTCACGATGATGGAGCAAGTGCTTAAAACAATAGAGCATGGGGTCAAAGAGAATGAGGTGCAATGAAGACTTCTTGTGCGGTCAATACAAATAATGAGCAAGCAAAGGTCAACGAAGAGATCATAGAGCAACTTGCTCAACTTTGCACGAGTATAAACTTGGTCTTGAAGCAAAACCAAGCAAGTGTCCAAGCAATCACCACCAACCTCCTAAGGCTCCCATATATTAAGATCCATTCTTTGATAAGGATGCTTGCTTCGTGAGAAACCAAGCAGCGGTTTCTGGAATAACCCCCAGGGTCCAACTCGGACTATAGGAGACAAGGTTCTGGGAATCATGGTCAGAAATACAACCGTGATGGTGCTTATAGAGACAATCGGGGTGGCTAATGTGAAAGAGAGAGTGTCGCATGCTGAATGGGATAGAAGAGATAGCTATAGGAATGGTCTTTATGTGCCACCCTACAACTGTGATGCCATGCCAAGCACCTCAAGGCTTGAAGAGATGATTGAAGAGTTGTTGAAAAGGGACGATCACCAAGATGAGACCTTGAAGGGGATGAATTCAGACAATTTTAAGCATAAACCAATAGATAGAGTCTTACTCCATGGTGATTAAATAATTGGAACAAAAATATGGGCAAGTTTATTCACAATTAAACCAACCAATACGGTTCAAAATCCAAAAAATAAAGGGCATTACATGGCAGTCATGACAAGCAGTGGCAAGAGCACTATAGATCCCCCTATTCTAGTAATAGAGGATGAGGCTTGTGGAAAAGGTATTGGAGATGACGTGATGGTTGAGAGAGAAGGTTCAGAGAATGTTGGGATGCAAAGAGAAGAAGTGAGGGAGCATGGAAAATATATTTGATTCCAAAACCTCCTCCTTTTCCTCAAAGGCTTAAAAAAAAGGAAGATGATGGCAAATTCAAGCACTTCCTCTCGATGTTAAAGCAACTATTCATCAATATTCCCCTTCTAGAAGCTTTGGAGAAGATGCAAGGGTACGCCAAATATATGAAGGATTTGGTGACAAAGAATGACACGTTGAGCCAAGAGTTCTCACAAGAGCTCCAACAATGTAGTGCGATCATGACTAAATGGCTTGTTCAAAAATGAGAGGACCCTGGTGCATTCACCATCCCTTGCATGGTGATGTTGGATTCACTAGAGCATTATGTGACTTAGGAGCAAGTATCAACCTAATGCCTCTTGTCGTGTTCAAAAAAGCTTGGTCTTGGCACTCCTACTCCAACAAGAATGCAGTTGCTTATGGCGGATCAAACCATCAAAAAGCCAGAAGGAACACTATTTAATCTGCTTGTTAAGGTTGATAAATTCTTCTTTCCCACAAACTTTGTGATCCTTGATTGTGAGGTTGATTTTGATGCGCCCATTATTTTGGGAAGACTATTTCTAGCCACCGGGAGAGCCCTGGTAGATATAAATTCGGGTCATCTTCAGTTCAGGGTCAATGATGCAGAGGTCTTGTTTGACAACTGCCAATCAATGAAATACCCAGATGAGTTTAAGAGTAAAGTATGGTCCCTTGATGATTTTTGATGATAGATGATGACTGAGTTGAGCCACGACGTTAAACAAGGCACTTTTTAGGAGGCAACCCAAGTATCTTTGATAATATTTGGCTTTTTTAAAGTGTGTTTGGTTATTTAAATTTATTTCTATTAATGTGTTGTTTGTTTTAAAATTCTAAAGACATTGGTTTAGTTGTGATGTTTTGAAGATTGCTGTAATTTGAGGTATGGTTTGTAGGTGGAAATTAAGAACTGAAGATGTGAGGAAAATTGCACTTGAAGTAGCCTCTACGGGCAAGCCTATGAGTCGTAATGACGAATATGACTCATAGTCATGCCACGTAGAAGGACACAGTAAGGACTTGCAGTTGGCACACACACTACGAGCCAACCTTACGATTCATAGGGTCACCTACCAGTCATAAGTAGGGTTCGTAGTGCTCAGGTATGGATTTTGAATTTTTTCTAAGTGTTGGGTCTTTTATGAGATCTGAACCTATGAGTCGTAGGACACACTATTACTCGTATTTAGGGTTTTGTAGACCTGATATGCAGAATTTTTAAAAACTGACCTGATTTGATATAAAAAGGGGTCAAAATTCATTTTGACCCCTAACTTCTTTTCCCTTACCCTAATTCAATGGAAATTCCCAAATCCCCTCACCCCTTTCATCTTTCATAGTTCCAATCACTATCCTGGCTACCCACATTATTTTCTGGCGAGTATTCTGGTGAGTCTATATTTTTCTAGGGTTTTGACAACTCTTTCTCTATACGTTGTGTCGGTTTGATCATTCTCTCACTTCGTAAGTTTCTTGATTAATTTTGGTACACTCTTTAGTTGAATTTCATCCTTTTGAGATGAGCATGTGCTTAATTAAGTCAGTGTATTCATACCCCTGTGATTATGCTTATGATTCAATGTTAAAAGTATGGTTCGGATTGCTTGAACTCTTTAGTGTGATGTGAAAATTTCTACGGACTCTAGTGGGTGGTTGTGGTATTAGTATGTTGATCGCATGAGTGTTGTGAATGATTGTTTTGTGATCATTGTGCACACTAGTATAGGAATTGGAATTCGGGGAATGTGGTTGTGTTCTAATGTGAAAATTCATGTTAGCTTTGTTTGTAGTTTTATTAAATCTTCCTTGAATCTCCCTGGATAGATGTGTTGATAAGGAATTTAAGTATGGGGATAAATTGTTCCTGGGCTTAACGTGAATATACATGTGGGAATGAGTTTGATGTAAGGGTTCTTATGGTTAGTATGTTTGTACTGAAATTTATTGTGTGTTTGGATTGGTTTATTGCTCTGATGTGGCCTTTGTTTGCCATTTGCATGAATTAGTTGTGGTTCTTGTGGGAATATTGTATGCACTACAGGGGCCTTCTGTCTTCAGCTACAAGCCCCCCCACCCACGACTTGTAGTGGCCCCTCATAGCAGGCACCAGTCACCTATGTTTCCTTCACATTTCTTATATGGGACCCACCTACGACTCGTAGCATCTAGTACGACTCGTAGTGGGGATCTCATAAGCCTGACTTAGGTTTCAAGAATTCCTCTGGAATGAGGTATGAGGACAGACTACAATGTGTAGGCCACCCTATGGGTTGTAATTGCACCTAGTATTTGATTCCAGGTTGCATTTTCTCAGAGGCCTAGGTACTACGAGGCTAAAATAAGACTCACAGGACACCCTACGAGTCGTACCTGCACCTCGTAGTTGCAGACCTGCAACTGTATTAGTGACTTTTCTTTTCTTTTGGTTTCAATCTTTAAGTGTTGATTATTTCTGGTCCTTTGTTATGTGATCACTGACTAATCAATCATTTTAGAGCTTACATGTTGATGTTGGTTTTTTCAGGGTCAATGCCTCCGAAATACAAACAAGCCATGCGGGCCTTTAGGAGGAAGCTAGTGGATGAATCCTCCGAAATAGAACAGTAAGAAGGCTCTGTGAAAGTCCACAGAGTCAGGATAGACCCTGAGGTAAATATGCCTCAAACTCAAGGTCGCACTGCTATAGGCCTAGTAGAAGTTGAAAGTCTCTTCTAGTTTGAAGAGAAGGGCAATAGTGATGGTTCTGAGAGCAGCTAACCACAGATGACTCCTATATGTACTAAGATAGATTCTGAGGAGGAATCATAGGCTCAATAGGAAGAAGTTGAATCACAGCCCCCGGCTGACCTAAGATGGGGAGTTCCAGGAATGAAGCCAATCTATGATAAGGGGTTGGAGCTGAAAGAGAAAGGAAAACTTATCATGCAGTTCCATAAGGAGTTGAGGTTAAATGACTCTAGATTGGATAGGTTACCGGGGTTGGATGCAGATATTGATAAACTCGAACTCCGATAGACTTCACAGTGATTGGGCAAATATGCCCCTTATTTGATCCGAGAATATTATAGGGCATATTATGTTACTCTCCTCCAGGGCCTGCCGAAGAACAAGAAGGTGATTGAGCAGCCTAGATTACAAGTGGTTCTAGTCAGGGGTAGGAAAGTTAATATTTCGGAGGAGACAATCCGATGGGTTTAGTTCAGGCCGAACTACAGAATGCCCTATTCCACCGCAGAGTATGATAACAAAATTTCAAAGATGCATAATATTGTAAATGAAAAAGATGTTGGGGTCAAAACCAAACAACTTCCATGGATTGCCAGCCAGACATGCAAGGAGGGTTTCGAGACGGCATGGGTCACAAACCATGCTGATCTAATAGTAAGAGCCCACCTCTTTTTTGGTGCCAAGTTTTGGTGGTCGATTATCTGTTGGCTTATCCGGCCCACTTTCACGGATAATGTGATCACTTTGGAGCAACCCGTGTTATTAGCCAGCATCATGGTTGGCTATGAGATTGATTTGGCCTGGCTTATCTTTGAGCAGATTCATAATCCACCGTCAAGATGAGCACGTCCCTGCCATTCCCTATTTTGATCCATCGTTTGTGCAGTGTAGCAGGTGTTCGTGTCGACTCCCATCGAGACCCGCATATAGACGCCACAGCACCATGGACCCCAGCCTGATCAAGGCTGATGAGAACCTAATGTCCCTACAAAGAGTAGTTGTACCCCATCTTAGAGCCATTCCCTACTGAGCCTCAGACTAAAGAGAATACCCCAGCCTCCACCAGCACTACTCTAGATACCATAAAGCCATCTCCAGTTGTTGAGCTTGAGTTGACGCCATCCTCTAGCACACCCGCACTAGCATCATCTACCATACAGGTTGATTCTCGTGTCTCTGCTATTGCTTTTCAGGCATTGGTGCATAGGTTGTCCATAGCAGAGCTCCAATTGCAGAGGTTGGCTGGCCAGATCAAACCATGGGTCAGTTAGATATTACAAGCCTTAGAGGATAGAGAAAAGGCCTTAGAGGAGAGGGAAAAGTCATTCGCTTGTGATATGATAGATTAGAGTGTCAGAGCAGTAGATGCCTGAGTAGATGCCTTTGAAGAGAGGATCCAGAAAAGGCTCACGGATGCACTACTGAAATGAGTGCAATGACAGAGGAGTTGGCCAAATTTAAGGCCAACTTGTTGCAGATGTTTTCGACCCCGATTGCAGTCCTAGAGGTGATACCAGTGGGTGATGATATATTTGACTTATTCAAGGATTGCCAACATGCCCAGGGAAGAGGCCCCTGAAAGTGAGGACCCAGATGCGAGCCGAAAAAGGCCAAGTACTGATGATGAGGCAGCAGCAGGGGAGGAGGAGCTGATACTAGAGGAGGTGGTGTAGGATTCATTGCTTATAGCTTCTATATAGAGAAACAAGGAGCAGCGGACTACACATGGAGAGGGTAGTTCACACGCTACTGCAGCCCAGACTTTAGAGCAGGAGACCGTAGCTTAGGAACCCCAGGACCAGATTGATGTCGGTGCTTGAGCACCATTATGTTTGATTTTTTGACCCCAGCAATTACTTTCTATTTATAGATACTTTGTTCTTTTTGTTAGACAGTATTTTCTTTATGTCAGTTCTAGACATTATTTTTAATATTGTGTGTTGACTGTTGTTTTTACTTCTGTTTTGAATATTTGGTTTTGAAATGTTGGCTTTTAATAGATATACAAATGTTCTAGTTATTTGGCTTGGGTATGTGTTTTTACTTTGAGGACAAAGTATTCTATTTTGGTTGGGTGTGAGAAGTTATGGATTAGGATGAAGTCTGAGTAACCTCAAGTCCATAACTTCCCTGATTTTTGATCCCAAGGTTTTCTTTCCGTGTTTCTTTTTCCTTGTGGATTTTTCAATTTTCTGTTGAATGAACATGCTAAGGTAGTGTAGATAATTTGTAGATACATAGTAGTATTATCTTTTGGCGTATACATAGTTTTCAAATGTTTTTCAAATCTTGTTGAAAATTTGAAACCCTCCAAATTTTTTAGATTGTTGGACATTAGTCCAATCATGCATATTGATTATCTGGTAATGTTTGTTCTGATAATGAGAAGGCAAGTTGATACTTGAAGCATGACATGTGAGTCTATACTTGGTTGTGTGTGCGATCTCATGTGTGTTGTGAGCTTATTTTGCTACATTCATGTATCATGTGTTAACTCAGAACTTGCCTTGTTACTCTATAATTGGTTTGGTGATGTGGTTGATTTAGAAGGGATATTAGGTTTTAGTAGCACACTTTTGCCTAAATTACCTGCCAAATGTGATAGTTGACCCCTTGTTCCCATTGTTTGAGCTTCTTTTACACTCATTCTTTCTTGAAACCTAACCAGCTTAACCTTGTTTTATGAAATACCTTGATATTGGCCCTAGTCTATCCTTGAATATGTGAACCTTGATTGAGGCTAAAAGCCTAAGTTGATGGTGGCTACGAATAGTAGCCCTGGTTTGCGGAATAGATATTGTGTACTTCACCTCAGACTAAAAGCCTAAGTTGAGGATGGCCTTTATTCTGGTAAAGTAATGAAAATAAGGTGGTTAGTTGGGAAAGAAAGAAAGAAATGTAAATTCATGAGCCGGGTGATAGAAAAGAAAAGTGCCTTGGATTGAAGTGAATACCAAAAATGAATTCAAAAATAAGGCACAGCTAAAAAAGAGAAAGAAGGTACCTGGGAAAAGGTTGAAATCGGTGAATAAGGGCGGATTCAGTGAAAATTGCTGGGTTATAAAGGTAAAAGTGTTGGTAAATATGGTTCAAGGATAGCTTTTAGTCACTACTTCCCTAAAATGATATACCAAATCCCTATGAGCCTATGTTACAAGCCATTAAGTCCTTAAGTGATCCAAATCCACTGTATCACCTATCCGAAAGTAAAGTATAGAGGCAAGCCTATGGTGTTAGTTATTTTGAGTGAATTTCATTTGTGAGAATGAGAATGCTTGCACAGTCCCTAAATTATAAATGCTTTTTGAATGAGTAAGAGGGAATTCATTTCTATGAGGGCATTTGCACTGCTTGATTGGCATATGACGAACCCAGTGATTGTGGATAGTTGATGCTCCTTTGCTTGTCATAGTTAGATTGCCAGATACATCTTTGAGTTTTTGTTTGCTTAGTAGCTTTGCAATCTAGTTTTTAAAATGGAGGTTGGGTACCTAAATTAGAGTAAGAATGTATATGCCATTAGAGTCGCTACTATATGCTTCTCATTGTCTACATAGATTGAGTCGCTGCTTGAGGATAAGCAACAGTTCTAAGTTGAGGGTGTTGATGTGATGTCAAAATGCAGCACATTTGATATCTAAAACAAGGGATTTTGTGAGTCCTTAATGCAAATTTTTATGGTTTTATGTCTTTTTGTGTTGTTACTGTAGAAAAGGTAGGTTGGCATGATTTTGGGAGAAAGTTGCAGATTTTGCTGAAGTATAAGAAATATGAGCCTGCCTACGAGTCATAGCCTAAGCGACGAATCATAAGGTGATCTTGTAGCAAGGAACAATGAGAAAAAATCAGAAATTTGCTAAGTGGAGGTCAGCCCTATGGGGCCACTCTATGAGTAGTAGGTCTCTCTACAACTCATATAGGTGGGTTCATAGTAAGAAACAGAGACCCAAAATTTGAGACCAAGAATTGTAGGCCTAGACTACGAGTAGAATCTACGAGTTGTAGCCTTAACAACGACTTATACTAGTAGGTCATAATAGTCAAGTCCAAAATGCACAGTGCCTTATACGAGACCCCGATTATGACTTGTAAGTCACCCTACGAGTTGTACCTGCGAGACGTACCTGCTACCAACTGTCTTTTCTGCTTACTTTTTTAGGGTTAAATTGTAAATGCTATAAATACTTTATGATAGGATTTAATTGAGAGGGAGGTGAATCTAAGGAGAAAATCACTTTTAAATATTCTCTCTACAATATCCTTAGGGTTTAGAGTAGATTTCTATTTTTATTATTGGAAAACCCACTTTTGGGGATTGTAAGACACACATTGTATTCATTCTCCATCCATCAAAGCTTGTGGTTTGCAATTTTGTTCTTCATTTCCTTGGGTTAAATTTTCAAATATGTCATGTATCTGCATTATTGTTGGTTTTTCCTTAGCCATGAGTAGCTAAGCACCCACAACTTGGGGTTGTGGGAACCATAGGTAGTTGACTTGGAATAACCTAGGCTTTGTGCATTTCTATGATTGGGGTTTTGCATGTCATGTTTATTTCCCTTCATTTTGATTGATGTTTGGTGGTGGTCAACACCTAACGCCGCCTACTATCACGATCTCGACTAAGGTAGTGACGAATAGGAAAAGGGAAGTAGATGACAGGATTCGATTCATGTGTTCTCATCTAATCAACTAAACCTGACCAAGGGGAGTTAACTGGGGCAATAGGTAACGGTTAGTTGGCGTACCATGGTTTCTGACCAAGCACCATACCTTCACAAAAGGGATAGAAGAACCTAAGTTACTGCCCTGCATGCAAATTCCCAATTAGATTTATGTTGCCTAGGGTAATTAAGTCAATGAACTATGGGGAACACAATTCTCGAGTTGTCCCCAAATTTGAGTGTTTTCTCATATAGTTATTATAGTGTTTATTTTGAGTTTTATTATTAAATCACAACCCCCTTCCCATTTGGAGATTTTAGTTATAAATGCTCGAAATGATTGATAGTGATCTCTTGTAGTCAAACCCTATATTCCTTGTGGATTCGACCCTAACCTTCGGTTAGGTTAATTACTGACAGCGATCTCTTTTCTTTTGGAGCATGAACATCATCAAGACCTCAACTGACATAGACCAAGTAGCTGCAATTTGGAATCCAAGCCATGACTCCCCCTCGGTAAGGTGGACGGGCATGACACCCCTTGGCTAGGTGTGGTCCACTTGCCAAGGCAAGCTAAACATGATAACATGACCAGATGGATCCACTAGTATAGCAAGGGTAATAACCATAATTCTATGGTGACACATAATTTAGAGACAAAAGACTTTATATAAGGACCCCTTGAGTCGAGCCCCCATCTTAAGCCTCAATCGATGCTAAGTGAAATCCCACAGAATACTTGAAAAATAAATAATATAACTTGTGAGAAACATGGAGACATGACATTAGTAGCTCTTGAAACATTCTTGACCTCTAATTGTGAGCCTAACTTGAAACATGAGAGCAGATTGCGATTATACATGAACCCTTGCTTTAACATGAATGGCTCACAAGAGATAAAAACCTTGAAATGGGGCTTAGTTGGTAACTTGTAAAATCATAGATAATTTTCATGAATTCAATGCATACTTGAAAGCCCTTAAGTATCATATAGTTACTTGACCTCTAAATCATGAAATAGATCATCAATAATTTGAGAATTCTTGACTTGACATTTTATCAAACACATGGTGGATTCATGATACTTGTTCAAAACCATGCAATTCAAGAGTAAAATAAGATGAGAAAACTTAGTGCGAATCAACCAACAACATGTAGTAAAACCCTCATATAGGACACCTTGAAATCAATCATCAAAACTCATAATAGATCATAGTTTCATAACCCAAAACATGCATAGTCTCAATAGACAAAGATCAACTCGTAGTGTAAGATTAAAATTAATACTCATGCATAATCAATAATAATTTGATAAAACCCCAACATAAATCAAGCTCATATTTCATAGTAGGAGATACCCATGTGTAATACAACTTGAAATTATGCAATTTTCATAGAAAGGAAGATTGGGATCATTGGTGAAAGGACCCAATGGATGAAACCCACATAACTCAAACATGGGTTTTCTTGAGATGAACTTAGTGATTAAAGTGAATCCTTGAGTTCCAAAGTTAAGCTTGAAGTCCTTGAATTTGGTATGAGATATTTGGTTAAGTATTGGAGAGGTTTTTGTGAGGGTTTTGAGTGATATAGAGTTGAAAAATGGCTAAGTATAAGGGATTTCATATTTGAGTAGGCATGGAGCTATGACCCCAATACTCTTGGGTGCATAAGAAAACCAAGGAAAATTTTGTACTGGTCCGTGTCTTGTCCGCAATGCAGTCCTAATAAAAAGGAACATTTTACACTGTTCCGTGCCCCTGGGGCATCGTGACCAGGGCACGGATGCTCTCTGGAATTCGAAAATGAATGAAAATTATTTTTTGCTACGGATCCTCTAAAATTCGAGTTATACCCATTTCTCACTCAATTTTGACCCTGATCAAGAATATGAAGTCAAATTTTCAATATAATGCATGAATTTTGAGATATATGAAAATTACAATTATGGTATTTCCGAAGGACGTTTTGGGGCGTTTCACACAATGTTGCATTACCTGTAAAAGATAATGGGAAGACACAAAGTCCCACAACATCCATAGATAGATTATGTGTCCCCATAATATTCTTGCAGTCAAATGTCACATTAAGTAGGTGGCTATGAGGATCCTCTGATGGTAAGCCTGCAAATAACCCACGGTTTTGCAATATCTAAAGTAACCAACTCGAGACTGTGAACTTTGTGTCTGCCGGTAATAGTGGCAACACAATAGCTCCAGTCACCTCCATAGCCTTAGGATTCAACCTATACTGATTCCACTGGTAAGCATTGGGATTGAAATCTTGAGCCTGTGGAGCAATGTCCTCTAGAGGAGGTGGATTCTTATTCTCAGCATCCTCATTGTTGTTCCTATCCAGAGCTGCACTGGTCGTGTTATTGGCATTGTCTTGGGCCATTCTCCTCAATGTTCTGTGGATATCTAGGTCAAACTAACCTAAGGGATTGCCTTGACTCCGGGTGTTGGGCAACACTATGCCTATACCCTGGAAAAGAACGAAAACAACAAAACAAAAGTAAAATAAGGGACCTAAGGATTAGCACCCAAATTACTTTAAATTAACTAAGTCTTGTCGTATTCCCCCGCATTAGAACCAAAATCTTGATGTTGCACAAGTTACACTTCCTATTTAGAGGATAAAGCGGTCGTTATCAAGAAGTAGAGCCTAACAAAGGTTAGGGTCGAACCCACAGGGAATACGTAGACGTAAGAGAATTCAATGATCGCAATTCAAGTGGTTAACCAACTTACTTCCAAAAAAGGGGGGTGCAATAATTAGTGGAAAATAAAACTAAACTAACTAACACTAGAGAGAAATCAATATGGAGAGAAACTAGGGTATTGTATTCCCCATGATTCTCCAACTCAGTATCACCAGATAATCTAATTCTTTTCTAGTGTATAACATGAAGGATGGTATGTTAAGTTCAGCAAGACTTTAGTCAAAGGTGAGAGGTGAATTTCACTATGCGACTTGGCCCATCTCTATAGTGTGCATTACTAACCCCTAACTATTAGTCCCAGTACAACCTCCCCTTGGCCCAGTTTGGTTGATTAGACAAGAACACATCAATTGAATCTTGTTAGTTAATCTCTTTTGTTATTCATTACTACCTTGGTCCTTTCAATAACACTAAGTGGATTCTAATGTTGGCCACCACTAGAAAACATACAAAACGAAGAGAGTTAATTAATACATGCATACACACCTTCTAGGAATTATGAATTATTCGGTTTTACTTAGTTCTTTATGGTTCCCACAACCCTAGTTGTGGATTTAACTACTCATGCTTTGTGTAGATGCAAAAATTATAGACTGAGAAAACATAATTGAACACTTACACAATAGAATAAAGAACAAGCAAATCCAACGTCAATAAGAATCACAAGCTTAGAGATGCATTTCAAACACAAAATGTTCTCAAAGACTCCCCAATATAATCTCACAATTTTCTCTATCTAATTACTGAGTTCTCTGACTACTAGGCGAAAACTTATGAAAAATATGCTAAAAACATATTTATAATAAGTACAAATACAAGTCCTAAACAAAATAGGAGAACTTGTCCATCCGCTATACGAAAGGGGTTTACGGCTGCATTGCATTCCACGATCCGTAATCAACCTCTAGAATTTTTAACATCAACTATACGACACTCCTCTATAACTTATAAAGTGGTTTATGACCCGTAAAGTGGTTTCGTCTACTGAAATTTCAAAAAGTCCCAATCTCTGATCATCAGGGCACGAACCATCTTCTACAACTCATAAAACCTTCTATGGCTCGTCTGCATTTTCGTAGAATTGACTTCAGAAAATGGCCCCTCACTGGAATTGTTCACGAAAACCACCCTATGACCCATAGAATAATCTATGGTTCGTAAAGGGTCTCGTATAATAACAAATCAGCAACTTTTACACTTTTCCCCGACATCAAGGCCAACTTGTAATCATGCAAATATAAACATAAAAACACATAAAACCAACTAACATCTCATTGAGGACACACAAAGTTCCAAGTTTTAAGCATCAAAACTGCCATATTTTAGCAGCACATCACCTACATACTTGGTACATTCAACATACTAATACATACTTTTGCCTACATGATATCACCATGTAGGGATAAGTGCTCCTCTTCCTCCTCCACATGTCTAGCTTGAGAATGTTTTGAAGATAAGTTTTGGTGAGTCCTCTAGTTCAAGGACAACACCTCATTTCCATTCTAGCTTGATGTATTAAGATTTCTAGACTATTTTACTGTGATTTTTGTTACTTTTATTTGGGGGGAGCTAGGGACATATCTTAGACCCTGCCAAATCTAAAGTTAGAGATATTATTGGATATGTATGGTAACTTTAATTGTTGTTCTTTTTTATTGATGACTCTTTCATAATCTTATTATAGCACTCTTCATATTGTTAGCCTGGAAATATTTAAAGTTCAGGATTTTAGTGTTGGTTTGGTCCTACGAGCTAGTTCGTAGACCATAGATGGTACTATGGGTCATATGTAGGATTTTTGGACTGGAACCAGTGAATGTTCAAAATTGATGAATTTTTTGAAGTTGATATATGATTAACAGGACGGACCACAAATGGAACCACGACCCATCAAATGGTTCATAGAAATAAGCCTAAAGGACACAAAATTTTATAAGTCTTGGACATATCTACGAAAAATACTTATGGCCTATAGATTATTTGACAGGTCGTCTTACATGTTCGTAGTTAGGAAGCTACAAATTTCAGAAACTAGACTTATATGACACAATGTTCTACGGAATGAAGTGTAATCTATAGGTTGATCCATGGCGCATAGAATGGGTTTTGTGGACGGCACCGACAGTTTTTAATGAATGATATTTTTGACATTTCCAATTTTTTAAGTCCTATACTACATTGTTTTGGCCCTCTTAACTATCCTAACCAACCCAGCCTTTGTAATTCCAATTCCTAATTCATTCAAAGTCATTCATCTTGAAATTTATCTCAAAGATTCTCAATATTTCTCTCTCTAAGTCAAGGATTTCATTGAATCTAGGGCTTGAAGGTTTGACCAACTTTTTCTAGATTCTCTTCTTCAATTCTAAGGGTTCTCACTTGAGGTATGTATGGCTTCGTTCATGGATTAGTGTCATCCATGAAGCCTAATCCATAACCTTCCTTTTACCAAAATTCCATGATGATCTCTTACGGACTTTTATGCTATGATTCTTAATGCATGAATTCTGATTATTCCATGGTTATTGAACATATGTATGCATGAATGATGAGGAATGTTATTATATATATATATATATATATATATATATATATATATGATTTTCAAGAAAAAGATGTGATTTTAAGTATGTATGATTAGGTCTTAATAATTTGATAACGGTTTCCTTATTAAGTCAAGATTTTGACTTAATTGTTAGTGGACCCACACTTAGCCTTAGTCTCTTATGATAAAGCCATGGATTTTCATGATTATGGTCTCAATGTTTGCAAAAGCATGTTTTATAAGAATATTTATGTAATGATAATATTGATTATGATGATGATGTTAAGGTAGAAATATCTACCCACACTATGATGAAAAATAAAGTAGATGGATTATTCTCATGACATAATATTTTCATGAAAGTTATGATGAATATTATATAAATTGTGAAAGTATGATTTTAATGATATGAATTGTGTTGAAAGTTATGTATATGCATGTCTTATGTATTCTATGGGATATGACTTAGCACCAAATGAGATTGGGGGTGGAGAGTTAACCTAAGGGGTCCTCAATGTAAAGCCTACTTTCTCATAAATATGCGCCACCATAGGTGATGATAATTATGTGCTTATATGGTATTATGATAGAGGATCAACATAAGAAAAGCATATGACAAAATAGAAAGGTTCCCGTTAGACTCATGTTAAAGCACTTGCCAAAATGGGAAGGATCTCGTAAGGTAAGGTATAGTCTACCTTGATAAAGCAGGCTATACTTTTACTTGGTGTAGAGGAAATATCAGGATTTCATGCAATAGTCTGCATGGTCTTATGCGTCAGTTATGATCTTCTTCCCACATATGTTTGCCAAAGTTATGAATGGATTTAATGATGCTCATCTCATGATTTTTAAACTTGCATGTTCATGCATATTGTGTCCTTATATATCTATTGGTTATGGTTATGTATTTTTATACTATTGTGATATCCTTTGATTTATGGCATACATATATACTTAGTACATTCTATGTACTAATGCATACTTCTTTGCCTGTCTGATCTAACCATGTAGGAATGAACGGCGAGGCGACTATTCCATCTCTTGGAAAGATTTGGATTTCGAGCTTAAAGACTATTGGTAAGCTCTCATGCTTCAAGAACAAGCCCATTCATGATCATCTTCTATGTTGAGACTCTACCATTTTCTTTTGATGTATATCTTGAGGGTGAGCTAGTGAGCTATGTGCTAGACACCGTCAAGATTTTATAATATAGAGGCATGTTTCAGACACTATAGATTGATGTATATTATCTTAAGGGATACTATCATGTTCTTAGTTTTATGAACTTCTGCTTGTTTATTCTCTTATGTATGCTTACATTACCTTATGAATGCTTATGATATGAACATGAGGCTTGGATAAGATACCTTCAGGCATCACATTTGTCATGTCATGGCTAGGCCGAAGGTCTGGGTCAGGACAAAAATGGTGTAATGACGCGACCTAGGGCCTAGTCATCACATGGAGAATGAGATACCTGAGGGCACCTACTCCAGCCATCTCTAGCCTGTTATGCATTTATAGGCATCAAGTAAAACTTTTGCAGAAGAAAATAGGGGAAAGGGTCTAATGGTCAATTTTAACGAAGCAACATAAAAAATAGTGGAAATACTACAATCAACATGTTTGTTCATATGTATACCATCTACACCATAAATGGACAGGACTGGTAACGATCGATCTCCATCAAATAGAAAGAATCCGTAAAAAGGGAACATAGTAAGTAAAAGCCTCAGAAGGGCTAAAAACACGTTGTCTTAAAAAAATAAGCAAGGATACAAGTTGGGTGAAAAGTAGAGGAGTCCCGAACTAAGGGCTCACCACAATAAAGTTACTAGTCTTGGTTGTTGAAAACTAGCCTTGAGTTAGTGGAGGAGTGCTTGTCCCTACATGGTTAAATCATGTACGCAAAATATGCAATAGTAAATTTGAATGTACTATGTATGTGAGATGCGATGTACGAATGAAATTGTAATGCCATCATTATTAAACATAATATATAAGGATGTATAAAATGAAGGATACATAAGCAAGCTTAAGCATGCACAAGGAATATAGCTCAAGATCAGTATGAGATAATGCATAAGAAAAAACATAAGGTAAAGACATATCATAAGATCATAAGCTTGTAGGCATGAACCTTAACCGACATACAAGATCATGTAAGTTACTACATGGAATCCAACATAACCCCCTACATTGGCATGAGGAGACCACTTTCCTAGTGCAACTCTGTTAACCTTAGCATGAATCATTATAACATAAATGGCTTACATGGATCTACAAGCCTAGCCTACAAGGGGTGCTATTGTGGCACATAGTTAATATGACAAAAGGTGCTTCCAAGGTTCTTTACCGAACCTCAACACAAGGTCACATTTGGTGTGTTATCCTACGGAATCATTAAAGTTTAACTTAGAAGCATAAGTCAATCATAAAAGTAGCTCGAACTTAGGAACCACCAAATGAGAATTGTCTTTTCATCCTGGGGACCTTTATTAAATATCTTTTTAGGTCAATTAAAATCATACATATACCTTTTATAAACATAACTTTGAAGCCCTTCATTGATGCCCTAATCATCATCATAAATCATAGAAAACTTTATTTGGAAACAAGGTGGGCTTGGTTTTATCATGGAACAATCATAAATCACATAAGTCATAGGAAATTTCTTTTTAAAAAAACATCAAAATCACCCAACCTTAATCAGATCAAAAATCATCATGGTATCTTCAACATATTTCAAATATGTATATATTTACTTAGAAAAATAGTTACTAAACTTCATGAGTATCATATAATAACATAAAGAGAACAAAATCATCATAAGCATGAACATTAACCTGAAGAACTTAACGAAAAGGTAAAATACTCAATAGGGAGCTTTATGGGTGGAATGATACCTATAAATCAACTCACATACCTTACAAGAACTAGTGAGAAACAATCTTGTAAGATTAAGGAAGAATCATGGAACCCAAGTTCTTACCCTAGCTTGTCCTTGAGAGCCTCTTTTTGCCTTAGAAGTATCAAGAGTAATGCATGGGAGAATAAATGAAGAAGTTAGGGCTTAACGGATGTTACAGGGTCCCTTTCCTGTCCCCCAAATGATATAATATAGGAATAGAAAGGATGGAAATGAAAAAATTTTCCCTCATTAAAACTACTGAAGTCAACCTTTGAGACCTCGATTACGGGTCGTATGTCAGTATACATGCCATAAGTCCCTTCGTCTGATGACTCATCTGAAAATTCTAAAAACTGACTTTGTTGGACTAAAAATTATGAAGCATTAGTATGGTCCATGAAACATCTTACGAGCCATGGTTGGACTCATAGAGGTCTTCCACACTTGACTATTTTTCCTCACATCCTTTGCCTTACCCAACAAAGGCTTCCACGGGTCATAACCCATTCTATAGGATGTCTGATAACTCTTATACTACTTTCCTGAAAATTCCAAATTTCCTTTATGTCTGAGGTCCTACTCATGAAACCATCTACGGGCCGTCATTTGGTCCGTGAGTTAGCCTACACTTGAAAACTTTTCCCCTTCCTAAAGTTCTATGGATAAGAAAGAACCTACGGGCCATATGTCAACTTATGAGACGTAAGTTCTCCTATAAACTAGACTCCATGTTATTTTTTAGGCAAACTTTTTTGTTCTCAGGGCTCCTAAACTGGGGGTCGTTACAATATAATCCTCTTGGGAACGTTCGTCTATGAATGTACTTAAAGGTAGGCTCTAAGAGTAAACTAGTAGATTATAACCCAGTGTGCATGCAAAAATGCAAGTCAAACATCATTTCTAAAAAATTGCAGATTTCATACTTTAAACATGTCTCAAAGTAACTCATAAGTATCAAAATAAATGCATAAACCATAAGAAACTAAATGCATGGAATTTGAGGTCTTTTGAAGATTTTTTAATACCTTAGGCTTTAGTATAGTGAAACAGATGTGGATAGTGCTTCATCATATCCACTTCGGCTTCCATGTAGCACCCAAAACTTGTTGGTTTCTCCAAAGTATCTTGACAGATACGACTTTCTTGTTCCTTAGCTTCTTCACTTACCAATATAGGATTTCAACCAGCACCTCTTTGTAACTCGAATCCTCATCAATGTTCATATCATAAGAAACGAACTATGGAACTTGGGTCACCTATGAATTTTCTCAACATTGACATATGGAAGACTAGATAAATCAAGTGCAACTCGTTGGGTAGATCAACCTCATGTGCTACTTTGCCCACTTTTCTCACCACCTTGTAGGGTCCCAAATATCTAGGACTCAATTTCCCTTTATTACTAAAACGGAGAACATCTTTCATTGGAGACACCTTCAAATAGGGCCAATCACCAATTTGGAACTCTAGTTCTTTTCTTCTCACATCATAGTACGACTTTTGTCAGCTTTGGGTTGTTTTCAGTTTCTTCTCCCTTATGCTTTTAATTTTCTCCATAGAGTTCATCACCAAGTCTGGTTCTATTAATACCACCTCACGGACTTCAAACCACCAGATGAGCGATCTACACTATCCACCATACAATGCTTTAGATAGTTCCATCCCAATACTTGCATGAAAGTTATTGTTGTAGGCAAACTCAATAAATTGTAAGTCTTCATCCTAACTCCCCCTGAACTCTAATACACAAACTCTCAACATATCTTCCAATGTTTGAATAGTCCTCTAAGCTTGTTCATTAGTTTGGAAATAAAAAGTTGTGCTTGAATTCAACCTAGTGTCAAGTCCTTATTGACAAGATTTCCAAAAGTGAGAAGTGAATTGAACTCCACGGTCCGATATGATGGATAATTAAATCCCATGCAATCTCACAAACTCTCAAATATACATGCGAGCATAGTCCTTGGCACTGAATGTAGTCTTAACTGGTAGGAAATGAGCTGACTTCATCGTGTGGTCAACTATCACCCATATGGAGTCAAAATGATTTTTGGTCTTTGGCAGCCCAGCCACAAGTCCATGTTGATCTCTTTCCATTTTCAAGTAGGAATGTCAATGTCTGGTGCTAGGGCACCCAGACTTTGGTGTTCAACTTTGACTTGTTGGTAATTGACATACTCTAACACAAATTGAGCAATGTCCTTCTTCATTCAATTATACCAATAAACCTCTCTTAAGTCTCTATACATCTTGGTAGTTCCAGGATTAATGGAATATGAAGAGTTATGGGCTTCTTGCATGATCAACTTCTTCAACTCATTATTATTTGGCACACACAGCATTTCTTGATATCAAAGTTCATGATCTTTCCCTTGTGAGAAGACTTCTATCTTTCCATTCTTAACAAAGGTTTTCAACTAAACCAAGGCGGGTGTTAGAACCCATATAACATTCGTAAGAAAATAATCTGGGGGCATACAAGTTTAAAATTTCATTAAGGATAAATTG
>JAABOM020000007.1:10307316-10346361 GCA_011800125.2 Solanum clarkiae
AGCACCCACAACTTGGGGTTGTGGGAACCATGGGTAGTTGACATGAAATAACCTAGGTATTGTGCATTTCTATGATTAGGGTTTTGCATGGATTGTCTATTCCCTTCGTTATTAACGTTGTTTGGTGGTTGCCAACACCAAATCCTGCCAACTATCACAATCCCAACCAATAGTGACGAATAGGAAAAGGGAAGCATATGACAGGATTCGGTTGATGTGTTCCCATCTAATCGACCAAACCTGACCAAGGGGAGGTTGATTGGAGCAATAGGTAATGGTTCGTTGGCATGCTATGGTAGCCAACCAAGCGCCATGGTAAAATTTGACGTTCACCTTCACAAGAGTGCTGGAAGAACCTAAGTTATTGTACTGCATGCGATTCACCAATTGTAGTTATGTTATCTAGGGAATTTGAGTTAACGAACCATGGGGAACACAATTCCCAAGTTGTTCCCATATCTGACTATTTTCTCGCTTTTGAATTAGTGTTTATTTTATCTTTTCTTTTGAATCACAAACCCCTTAACCACCCATATCTAGAGATTGTAGTTATAGATATTAGAAATAATTAGTGGTGAATTCTTGTAGTCAAGCCCTGTATTCCCTGTGGATTTGACCCTACCCTCGGTTAGGTTAATTACTTATAGCGACCGCTTTCTTATTGGAGCGTGACCATCAGATCAACTGCATACTGATTATATTCAAACATACTAACACATACTTTTGCCTTGATGATCTAACCATGTAGGGACTAGAGGCTACCTTCATCCACCTGACGGATTTGAGACATTTGTTATGGTGAGTCCTATCTTCGAAGGACAAACCACCATTCCTCTACCTATGAAGTCTTGTTTATGTTATTTACTTTGACATTGAGCCTTGGATATGTCTTGGCCACTGTCCTATCTTATGACTAGAGGCATTGTTGGACATCTTGTAGACTCTTGTTGGATCTATATGTTATGTGTTGTATCTAGAGCCTCTGATTATGGTTATCTATTGGATATGGCTATTATGGATTGATTTTGAGAATTATGATAAGTTTTTATGCTTTGATGTGGAAATGTGGAAGATCGTAGGTCCCAATGAAATGACCCCAAAAAGTTCCTGAAAATGTGCCTCGGAAGTGCTCGGAAGTGCTCGGAATCGTAATTTCCATATATCTCAAAATCCATGTGTGATATCAAAATTTGACTTCATATTCTTCTTCAGGAGGTCAAAGTGAGTGTGGAATGGGTCTAACCACGATTTTATAGCAAATGAATCGCAATTTCATTTTTCCAAAAATATTGAATTCCAGTGAGGTTTTCGCGCCCCTGGCGCGACGCACCAAGGGTGCGCCTCAGTATAAATTTTGTTTAGTTTTTCTATCACAATTTAAAACTATTGAGTCTTGTGCCTAAGTGTTACAAAACGTGTAAATACCTATACTTAGCGTTATTTAACCCTCATGTAATCCAAGACATTCCTAAATACTCACTCAAACACTTCGCCAAATATTTCACTCCTAAATTCGTGTCTCTAAACTTATCCAGATCTCAAGGTTCTCATTCAAGCTTCAAGTCTCCATATCCAATCATCTTCAAGGATTCTCCAAAGTCAAGGTATGTGGGTTTATTTCATGGGTTCCTTTCACCTATGATACCCAAGCTCTCTTTTACCTAAAATTGCATGATTTAAAGTTGATTTACCCATGGATCGTATCTATTATGAATTTCACTACACACTATGTTAGGGTTTCATAAAATTATGGTTGTTTAGGCATGTTTTGAGCTATGAATCTAAGGTCTATTGTGAGATTTTATGAAGCGCTTTGATGTATATTGCTTGTCGGGTGTTACCAAGTTTCTATTGATTATTTTACATTCAATTTTCTAGCGTGATTCCACTCTTGAAATGCATGGGATTCCACTAGCACTATACACCCGCCAAGTATTTGATAAAATATCCGGGTTATGATTTCTTGAGGAATTGAAGGTTTCATGTATGTCTTATGAGTTGAATGACTATATGATGAAGAAAGGAATATATGTATATGATATTATCTCTATGGTGTGGGGAAAATGACCATGCCTTACTTAGGGGGTTATAGGCCCGGGTAACCTTGTTAAGGGGTTTGAACCTCGATCACCTTGCTCGGGAAGTGGCAGGCTAATGCAACTATGTCGATGGGTTTATAGCTTGATCACCACGTTAGGGGTTTTGTACTCTATCAACCACGTTGGAGGGGGGGTTTGTACCTCATCAACCACATAAAGGAGTTTGTACCTCATCAACCACATGAAGGGGTTTGTACCTCATGCACCTCTCCAAGGAGGTGGTAGGCCTTGGATATTCACTAAGGTGGTCTCTCCTTACACATGGATTATGTTCTATATAAGCATGGTTTAACTTCAAGCATAATTCATACATGCCATATTGCTATATGCTTACTCATTTCCTATGCTATTCATCTTGCTTATGGTGCTTATCACTTATTGCATTGCATTTAACATACATTCAAACATACTAACGCAAATTCTATTGCTACATGATGTCACTATGTAGGAATCGGAGCCCCGCTTGAGCATCCCTATCCACGTGACTAGTACGATTCCACTCAAGCTTGTTGGTGAGTCCTCCTTTCTGGGGAGGTTGCTTATTGTCTCATGTTATGTTCTAAGACTACCTTTCTTTTATGTAAATGTTGACTATGAGGGTGAGCCCGATTTCTTCTCTTCCCCCGCTCTTATCTATGTAGTAGAGGTGTTGTTGGACATGTCATGTGTAATGTTTTAAGCTTTAACACTCTCTTGAATGTTGTTGTTTATAATTTAAAAGAGGTCCCTAGCCTCGGTTATCCCTATTTATGATCTCTTGTTATTATTTTATTGCTTTTATGACCAAGGATGTTCAATGATATGTTAAGAGGCTTGCTAGGGGTCCCTTCTGGTTCCCCTTGTGCCGTGTCACGTCTAGGCCCTAGGCTTGGATCGTGACAAACTTGGTATAAGAGCACTAGGTTTTTACATCCTCGGAGTCTAACATGCGACGTCGATTAGAGTCTTGTTCATGGTTGTGTTGTGCACCACAACTATGAGCAAGAGGCTGTGAGGTATTTCGGATATGTTCCCTTTCTTCTTTCTCTATGTCGTGCTATAGAAGTTGGTAAGGTTTTTCGCTAACGATTGTCCTTTCCTATGCTAGATCATGCCTAACACGAGAGGAAGAAGAGCCTGCACACCCTAGGAGCAACCAGCTAATAGAGAGCTTCGGGATGCTCTCACTTTGCTTGCATAGGTTGTGGCTAATCAATCCAACCACGGGGACTAAGCCCCTCATTCTCCTACACTGGCATCTCGGGTGAGAGATTTTACGAGGCTAAATCCCCTAGAATTCCATAGGTCAAAGGTGAGTAAGGACCCTCAAGAGTTCATTGATGAGGTCTACAAGATTTCGGCCATCATGGGCGTGAGGTCGGAGGATAAGGCAGATTTGGTGGCCTATCAACTCAAAGGGGTAGCACAAATATGGTACAATCAATTCAAAGTAAAGAAAGGGGTCAACAATGTGGTACTTTCGAAGGAGTTCAAGGCTGCTTTCCTTAATCAATTCTTGCCTCTTGAGCTTAAGAAGGCCAAATTGGTGGAATTTGCGAATTTGAGACAAGGGCCTATGAGTATGAGGGAGTATTCCCTCAAGTTCAACCAACTTTCAAGATATTCTCCATACTTGGTGGCTGACTCAAGATCTAGGATGAACAAATTTATGATGGGTGTTTTCGACTTGGTGAGTAAGGAGTGCCAGTCCGCCATGTTGATTAGTAACATGGACTTGTCTAGTTTGATGACCTATGCCAAGCAAAACAGGAGGAAAAGTGGAGGAAGAGGAGGATTCATGAGTCCAAGAGGACCCATTTTGAGGGAACGTTCCATAGTCAAAAAGGTGGTTGGTTCCATTAAGGCCAAGGGTCATCTCATAATAAGGTTTCCACTGACGTTCCATAGGCCCAAGGTATTGAAGGTATGGCTCATAATGGTGGGTTTCCAAAATGTGGTAGGGGTCATAGTGGCCCGTGCTTAAAAGATACTAATACTTGCTATGTTTGTGAGAAAGTTGGGTATAAGGTGATGGATTGCCCTCGAAATCGCAACAAGGGTAAGGAAGTACGTCCACAAGGTGCTAATGAGGTTCCTTTCGGTAGAGGTGGCTGACAAGAGGGTGCCTCAAGGCACATCCAATTTTATGCTTTGTATGGGAGGCAAGGGATTGATGAGCTACCTGACGTTGTTACCAGTATGTTGAAAATCTTTGATTTTGATGTGTATGCATTGATTGATGTGGGTGTCACTCTCTCTATTGTCACCCCCTTTGTTTTTAAAAAGTTCCATGTTGAACCTGAATTGTTGTGTGAGTCATATGAGGTATCTACTCCTATTGGTGCATCTATTGTTGTTAGGAAGGTCTATAGAAATAGTCCCATTTGTATCTTGCATAAAATATTGCCTTGTGATGTTGTTGAGTTGGACATGGTTGATTTTGATGTCATTTTTTGGATGGATTGGTTGCATGTGTACTATGCTTCTATTGTTGCAGAACGCGTAGGGTCAAATTCTAATTCTCAAATGAACCCATCCTTGAATGGGAGAGTCATGATGTGGTGGTCAAGGGTAGGTTCATCTCTTGCATTAAAGCACGTAAGTTGATCTCTAAGGAGTGTCTTTACCATCTTGTGAGGATTAAGGATGTGGAGTCCAAAGACCTTCCCATAGAGTCAGTTCCAGTTGTAAATAATTTCCTTCATGTCTTTCCAAATGACCTTCACGGTGTTCCTCTCAAAAGGGAAAAAGATTTTGGAATAGACCTCCTTCCTGATACTCAACCATCTCTATTCCCCTTACCGTATTGCCCCGGTAGAGTTAAAGAAGTTGAAGGAGCAATTGAGGGATTTGTTAGAGAAAGGTTTCATTAGGCCTAGCCAATCACCTTCAGGTGCACTGGTATTTTTTGTAAAGAAGAAGGATAGGTCTCTTAGAATGTGTATTGACTATCGATAACTTAATAGGGTCACCATCAAGAATAGGTATCCTCTTCCAAGAACTGATGATTTGTTTGACAAATTGTAAAAGGTTAGCCACTTCTCTAAGATTGATCTTTGGTTCGGGTACCACCAAGTGAAAGTAAGGGAGTGTGATATTCCTAAGACGACCTTCCGGACTAGGTATGGGCATTATGAGTTTGTTGTGATGTCATTTGGGTTGACCAATGCACCAGCTATCTTCGTGGATCTTATGAATAGGGTCTTAAAACCCTACCTTGATTCGTTTGTTGTGGTCTTCATTGATGATATTTTGATCTATTCTCATAGTGAAGAGGAGCATGTGACTCATTTGAGGGTAGTGTTGCAAAGGTTGAGGGAAGAGAAATTACATACTAAGTATGAAAAGTATGAATTTTAGTTGGAGGAGGTTGTCTTCCTAGGTCATGTGGTGTCGGGCGATGGTATTAAGGTGGATCCTAAAGAGATGGATGTGATTAGGAATTGGCCTAGAACATTGACCCCATCAGATATTAGGAGCTTCTTGGGCCAATTTGGTCACTATACGAGGTTCGTTGTTGGATTCTCTTCTATTGCTTCTCCCGTGACAAAATTGACTCAAAAGAATGCTAAGTTTGTATAGATCGATGAGCGTGAGAGGAGCTTTCAAACATTGAAAGATCAGCTTGTGTCCGCTCCTATATTATCACTACCAAAAGGGCTAGAGGGATTTATTTTGTATTGTGATGCTTCTAAAGTTAGTTTGGGTTGTGTTCTAATGCAAAATGGTAGGCAATTCAAAGTGCATGGAAAGAACTATCCTACACCTGATCTTGAGCTAGCCGCCGTGGTATTTGCAATAAAGATATGGCATTATTATTTGTATGGGGTGCATGTTGATGTGTTCACCAATCATAAGAGCCTCCAATATGTTTTCACTCAAAAGGATGTTAACTTGAGGCAAAGAAGGTGGTTAGAACTTCTTAAGGATTATGATATGAGTGTGCATTATCCTCCGGTAAGGCTAATGTGGTGGCGGATTCTTTGAGTAGGGTTTCTATGGGTAGCCTAGCTCATGTTTATAGTGGTGATAAAGAGGTGGTTAGAGAGGTCCATCGGTTGGCTAAGTTGGGAGTTAGGTTGGAAGAGGAGGATAATGGTGGTAGTGTTGTTGTTGATGGTTCTAAATCTTCATTGATTGAGGAGGTGAAGGCTAAGCAAGATCTTGACTCCACTTTGTTGGAATTGAAGGCATTGGTAAAGGATGGTAAGGTGAAGGTTTTCTCCCAAGGGGAAGATGGTGCCCTTAGGGTCCAAGGTAGGATGTGTGTGCCTTGTGTTGATAGCTTAAAGCAAGTGATTCTAGATGAGGCTTATGGTTCTTCTTATTCTATTCACCCCGGGTCTACTAAGATATATAGGGATTTGAGAGAGGTGCATTGGTAGGGAGGCATGAAGAAGGACACTGCCAAATTTGTTTCCGGTTGCCATAGTTGGCAACAAGTCAAGGCCGAACATCAAAGGTCAGGTGGCCTAACCCAAGACATAGAGATTCCTACTTGGAAGTGGGAAGAGATTAATAAGGATTTTGTGGTTGGGTTACCTAATACTAGAAAGGGTTTTGATTCCATATGGGTTGTGGTTGATAAGATGACAAAATCGGCTCACTTTCTACCCGTTAAGACTACATCTGGGGCTAAAGATTATGCTAAGTTGTACATTCATGACTTGGTGAGGTTGCATGGGGTTCCTTTGTCCATTACGTCAGACTGTGGTGCACAATTCACTTCACAATTTTGTAGGTCTTTCCAAAGAGATCCTGGAACCAAAGTTAAGCTTAGTACAACCTTCCAACCTCAAACGGATGGCCAAGCCGAAAAAAAATCCAAACTCTTGAAGACATGATTATGGTTTGTGTATTGGAGCTTAAGGGTAGTTAGGATGATCATCTTCCATTGATTGAGTTTTCATACTAGCTATCATTCTAGCATCGGTATGGCTATTTTTGAAGCTCTCTATGGTAGACGTTGTAGATCAGCGTTTAGGTGGTTTGGGGTTGGTGAGATGGCTTTATTGGGTCAAGATCTGGTTATGGATGGTATGGAGAAGGTAAGGACGATTAGAGAAAAGTTGAAAAGAGCCCAAAGTCTCCAAACGTCTTATGCCGATGTGAGAAGAAGGGATCTTGAATTCAAGGTTGGTGATTGGGTGTATTTGAAGGTCTCACCCATGAAGGGTGTGGTCCATTTTGGTAAGAAGGGAAAGTTGAGTGCTAGATATGTGGGTCCTTATATGATGATGATATGGATTGGTAATGTGGCCTAAGAGTTGGATTTTCCCAGAGAAATGGAATTGGTTCATCCGATCTTTCATGTGTCGATGTTGAGGAAGTGTATGGGTGATCCTAATGCTATTGTGCCTCTCGATGTTGTGAGAGTAGTTGAAGACAACTTGAAATATGAAGAAGTTCTAGTGGAGATCTTGGATATGCAAGTGAAGAGGTTGAGGAACAAGGAAGTTTCTTCTGTTAAGGTCCTTTGGAGGAACCAAAAAGTCGAAAGTGCTATTTTGTAGGCCGAAGCGGATATGCAAAGTGATACCCTTATCTTTTCTGCTCCATTCATGCCTAAGGTATTAATCTAAGTCCTTTATATGACCCCAAGTATTAAGTTCAACCCTCATATCTTTGCATACATTCATGTTTAAATTGACAAGTTCATGATGATTTTACACTTATATTGAGATTTTTGAAATGATGTTCAAGTGCATTGTTGCATCCTTATGTGGGCTGAAATTGTCATGTTTGCATCTCTCATATACGTTTCTTTGTCATTTAGGGAAGAATGTTCCCAAGGAGGAGATAGTAAAACAATCCCAAAAAGTGCCCGAAAATGTGTCTCGGAACTGCGCGGAATAGTAAGTTCCATATATCTCAAAATCCATGCATGATATAAAAAATTGAACTTCATATTCTTGTTCAGGGGGTCAAATTGAGTGTGAAATGAGTCTAACCCTAATTTTAGAGAAAACGAATCGCAATTTCATTTTCCCAAAAAATTGAATTCCAGTGAGGTTTCCACGCCCCTGGCGCCACGCGCCTAGCGAGCACCTCAATGTAAATTTTGTCCAGTATTTCTATCTCGGTCCAAGACTTTTGGGTCTTGGGCCTAAGTGTTCCCAAACACAAAAATACCTATACTTATCTTTATTTCACCCTCATATCATTCAAGACATTCATAAATACTCACTCAAACACTTAGCCAAATATTTCACTCCTAAATTAAAGTTCTAAACTCATCTGGATCTCAAGATTCTCATTCAATCTTCAGGTCTCCATCTCCAATCTTTTACAATGATTCTCCAAAGTCAAGATATGCAGGTTTCTTTCATGGGTACCTTTCACCCATAATATCCAAGCTCTCTTTTACCTAAAATTGCATGATTTCAGGTTAATTTACTCATGGGTCTTCTCTATTATGAATTTCACTGTACATTATGTTGGGATTTCATGAAATTATGGTTGTTTAGGTATGTTTTTAGCTATGAATGTAAGGTCTATTGTGAGATTTGATGAAGTAATTTGATGTATATTGCTTGCAAGTGTTACCAAGTATCTACTGTTGATTTTACATTGAATTGGCTAGCATGATTCCACTCTTGAAATGCACGATTTTACACTAGCACTACACACCCACCAAGTGTTTGATAAAATGTCTGGGTTGTGATTTCTTGAGGAATTGAAGGTCTATTGCGTGTCTTATGAGTTGAATGACTATACAATGATGAAAGGAATGTATGTATATGATATTATCTCTATGATGTTGGGAAAATGACCAAGCCTCACTCGGGGGGTTGTAGGCTCAGGTAATCTTGTTGGGGGGTTTGTACCTCGATCTCCTCACTTGGGAGGTGGCATGCCCGTGCAACCACGTGGAGGGGGGTTGTACCTTGATAACCACATTGGGGGAGGGTTTGTACACCATCAACCACATTGGGGTGATTTTGCCTTATCAACCACATGAAGGGGTTTGTACCTCATACGCCTCTCCAAGGAGGTGGTAGGCCTTGGGTATTCACTAAAGTGGTCTCTCCTTAAACATGGATTATGTTCTATATAAGCATGATTTTACTTCAACCATCATTCGTACATGCCATATTGCTATATATTTACCTATTGCTTATGTTGTGCATCTTGCTTATGGTCTTTATCACTTGTTGCATCGCATTCTACATACTTAGTACATTCAAACGTACTAACGCATACTCTATGCTGACATGATGTCACCATGTATCCCTTGAACAACCCCATCCACGTGACTAGTATGATTCCACTCAAGCTTGTTGGTGAGTCCCTCATTCCGGGTACGTTGCTTATTGTCTCATGCTATGTTCTAAGACTACCTTTCTTTTATGTAAATGTTGACTACGAGGGTGAGCCCGGTTGCTTGTCTTGGCCCCTGCTCTTATCTATGTAGTAGAGGCGTTGTTGGACATATCATGTGTAATGTTATAAGCTTTGACACTCTCTTTGCTATTGTTGCTTATAATATGAAAGAGTTCCCTAGCCCCTGTTATCCTTATTTACTATCTCTTATTATTATTTAATTACTTCCTGACGAAGGATGTGCAATGATATGTTAAGAGGCTTGCTAGGGGTCCTTTCGGGTTCCCCTTGTGTCATGTCACGTCTAGGCCCTAGGCTTGGGTCGTGACACCTGAATTGCCCCTATAAAGTGAGTCATACTTACCCGCCCCTGAGTCTTTATGTGCTACATGTTATGTGAATCCATGTTAATCCCTTTCCCTATAATATCTCCATAACATGAGTCCTACTTTCCTTCCAAAAGAATTATGTGTTTGCTATTTGTATATGCTTCCGAACCGATAATGTGAATATGGATACTTTGAGGCTTGTTTGGGGACTCTTGGGTTCTCATTCACCATGTCACTTCTATAGGGTATCAGAGCACTAGGTTTATAAATGGTCTTCAAAGTCCAACATGCCATGTCAAGTAGAGTCTAATTTATGGGTGTGAAGCACGCCACATCTATGGATAGGAGGCTACAAGGCGTTTTAGGAAATGTTTCACTTTTTCATGATTCTTATTGTGCCATAGAGCATTTTTTAAGGTTCCTATCTCCATTCCTCCCCACCAAATATAGAGAGTTACTTTGGGCCCATAAAAAGATCCAAACTAGGGAGATATTGTAGTTAATCTTATAGATAAGGTAAAAAGGGAGTTGGTGAAAGATGCATTTTTTGACAAGCTTGCCTCTTCAGATATTCAAAGTTTTCTTGGGTTGGCTGGTCATGATAAAAGGTTTTTTGAAGCTATCTCATCTATTGCATCTCTATTGATCAAATTAACTCAAAAGAAGGACAAGTTTGTATGGTAAGAAGTGTATGAGAAGTGTTTTTAGACATTGAAGGATCAGCTTACGTTGGCTCCTGTTTTGACTTTATCAAATGGCTTAGATGGGTTGATGGTGTAGTGTGATGCTTCTCAGATTGTGTTAGGTTGTGTACTTACGCGATATGACAAGGTGATAGCTTATGCATCAATGTAATTCAAGGTGCGTGAGCATAATTACCAGACTCATGATCTTAAGTTAATAGCGGTGATGTTTTCTTGACGATTTGGAGATACTATTTGTATGGGGTGTTGGTTGATGTTTTCACTGACTACAAGGGTTTGCAATAAAATTATCTTAACTTGAGACAAAGGAGATAGTTGGAACTCCTAAGGACTATGATATGAGTGTAGAATATCATATCGGCAAGGCAAATGTTATAGCCAATACTCTTAGTAGGCTATCTATGGGAAGTGTGTCTCATGTTGATGAACAGAAGAAAGAGTTGGCAAAAGATATAACCATTTAGCTAGATTGGGTGTTAGGTTGGCCAGCTCTAATGATAGGGTTATTCATGTTCAGAATGGAGTTGAATCTTTTTTGGTTGTTCATGTTAAAGCTCAGCAAGACTTAGACCCATCGTTGGTTGTGTTGAAGAGATTGGTTTGTCATAAATAATGTAAAGGTTATATCCCAAGGGGGAGATGGTGTAATTTGTTACCAAGATCAATTATGTGTTCCAGAAGTTGGTAGTCTTAAGGATATTATCATGAGTAAAGACCATACCTCTCATTGTTCTATTCACCTGGGATCTACTAAGATGTATCAAGATTCAAGGGAAGTTATTGGTGGAATGGTACGAAGAAAGACATAGCCAAGTTTGTATCTGAATGCCCTAATTATCAATAAGTGAAGGTACTGCACCAAAGGCCTAATGGATTGACTCAAGATATTGAAAATCCTACTTGGAAGTGGGAAGATGTGAACATAGATTTTTTATGGTTGGTTTGCCTCTGACCCGAAGGCAATTTGACTCAAGTTGTGCTATTGTTAACCAAATGAGTAAGCGGAATCATTTCCTAACCATCAAGACTACCTTTAGTGCTGAAGGTTATGCAAGGTTGTACATTCAAGAGTTTGTGAGGCCATAATGTACCCAGGTCTATCATATCGGATCGTGACAACAAAGTTACTTCTCACTTTGGAGGTCATTTCAAAGTGAACTTGATTTTAAGGTGAAGTTGATTTGGGAGAGGTTGGAGATGTCCCAAATTCGTCAAAAATCCTATTTGGATGTAAGAAAGAAAAATCTTGAGTTTTATGTTAGTGATTGGGTGTATGTGAAACTCTCACCTATAAAGGTTGTGCCACATTTTGGAAAAAGACAAGTCAAGTCCCCAGTATGTAGGTTCTTTTGAGATTGTTGAAGCGGTTTGGGAATGTAGCTTATAGGTTGGATTTACCTCCAAAATTGAGTTCTAGTTACTCGGTCTTCCATGTGTCTATGTTGCGGAACTTGGTTGGTAACACTAGTGCTATTCTGCCTTTGGAAGGTTTTAAGGTTGAGAAGAACTGGTCTTATAAGGAAGTTCCTGTTAAGATTTTGGATAAGACAAGTGAAGCAGCTTCACTACAAGGATGTGGCTTCAGTTAAGGTACTTTGGAGAAATCAACATGTGGGAAGTGTAACATGGGGAGTGGAATCAAGCATGATGCGACGACATCTCTATCCTTTCCAGTCTACTCAAGCCTATGGTATTAGGTTTTTCCTATTCTCAATTGTCCCAATTCTTTCACTCCTGAGTCTCATGACATGAAATGCAGACATGTGCATGAAAATGATTTTTATCATGTTTTAAATGATTTGAATATGTTTTGATATGTGTTTTAATGACTTGATGATTTTCAAATGATGTATTATGCATTGTACCTTGTGTTGAGATGTTCCATGTTCTAAGTCAAGCCTTGTTCTAGCACATTCATAGATGAATGTTCCCACGGGGGAGATGATGTAAGGACCTGGACATTGTACGACTTTATTGGAGATTGTAAATTTCGGTTTTGAAAAGTTTTGGACCAAGGTGACGCCATGGAAACCCTCACAGTCCATGTGAGGCTATACGAACCATGTGGAGCCTCCTTGGAGTGACCCTTGGCCTTATGTGGGGTGTTCGAGCTTTAAAGTGGAGTTTTAGACTAAGGCACACCACACAAGGGCCGTGTGAGGTTTCACGGACTGTGTGGAGGGCCGTGTGGTGGCCTTAGCCTTGAAATTCCACAGTTTTGCAACTAAGTGATGTGGAATGGCGAAGTATACGATTCCTATGGGTTGGTACGGCCCATATACCTCCCTGTATGGCGTCCACAGTGAAAATTTTCTATGTATAGGACCACAGTCTTGGAACTTTGATATGAAGAATTTTCTAAGTGAGGTTGTACAGAGGATTACACAGTTCGTATAGCTAGGTACGGACGTTGACACCAACCGTTGCGTACTTTCATCAAATTTTTCTAAGTATGGAATCTTCAATCTCGTGCTAAGTTCACTTTCAAGCCCTCAATTCAAGCTTATTTATGTGGTTTAGAGTCATCATGGGTCTTCTTCATCAAGCCAAGTTTAAAGGAATTTCATTGGCTAAGCTTTTCATATGAACCGATAGAAGGGTCAACTTTAAATGGTCATTTCACTTAGATCAAAATGAACTAGGTAGCCCATGGCCTATCAAATTAAAGCTTTTTGAATCAGCTTTCCAACACATCCGGTTTCACCTCATTTCAAGTTTGGATGAAGAAGTTATGCCCGTTTTCGTAAAGCCCATATGCACAGTGTTTTCTGAGAATTGGCTAATCGAGGTATAAGGGAGGGTTTCACAGTTTGTAAAACCTTGCACGGACCGTGAGACCTCCATTGATTTTTTTTCGTGATTGTGACTTCTCCTATCGATCTTTTATTACTTCCTATGCTACCTTAAGACTTCCAAATGACCTAAACTGTATTCCTCTCATTCAAATTCATTTCTCACATTCAAAATTCTCTCAAGCCACTCTTAAGAACTCTCTCAAAGAACTCTTATGAATCTAAGTTTGGGAATCAAGGAAAGGCTCATTCTTCTTCAAATATTAGCTAAGGTATGTGGGATTGATTCTTGGTCTCTTTCAACCAAAAAGACCCAAACTCTTTTTACACTTGATTTATGAAATTTTGCTTACTTTAAATTTGGGTTTTCAATATTATTGCTTATTAAATTCAATTGAAGTGTGGGATATTCTTTATTGATGATTTTAAGTTGATTTAAGCCCTAACATGATGAATTGCATTGAAGTTATGAAGATGAATGTGCATGTCCCTTTTAAAGCTTGATTTGTGCATGGGTAAGCTATATTATGATTTAAATATAAATTTTACTTATGTCTTTATTTGAATTTCATAGTGCACTGGTGATTTAAGTTTGAATTTCTATTACCCATGCTATTCTCATCTCCTTCATAGCTTATGCATTCATGAGCATTGTATTTGTGAAATTGTGAAGTGGGTTAAGCCCAATTATATTTATGTAAATGATTTTAAAAAGATATTGGTTATAAGAAACATGTGATCACGTAAGTTTTTATTTATTTTGGCTCTTTGAGCATATTGGGTGCTTGCACTATATGTTTTAATAAATGAGTTGTTCCTATGCATGAGAAACATGATATTGAGTTATGATTTGGCTTTTTATCCTATGAATGAATGATTATGAAGAATGTTTGGCTTTTAAGCCTAAATCTACATTTAAAGGATTTGAAATGACTATTGCCTCCTTTCAAATCATGCATATGTATAAGTATTCTCATGGGATGTTTTGACTTAGCACCGATCAATTGGGGGTAACAAGGCTATCTCTAAGGGCCCTCTCCATTTTCTTGAACTATTATCAGGTATTGAGATCTAAGGGTTATCCCATTAGTTGAGGCATGACCTGCTAGAAAGATCTGAGGCACATTAGTTGAGGCATGACCCACTAGAAATTTGTGAAAATCATATACAAAATGGGAGGAATTAAGGAAGGTAACTTCTCCAAAATGGGAGGCCCGTAAGGAGAAGCGTGGTTTACCTTTGGCAAGTTGACCAACTCTTTTCTAGTGTGGGGATAATATCGAGATTCCAAGTAATATCTCACTTGTTTTTATATGTTAGTTGAGGTCTCATCCCCACTACATATGAGCATTATGGCATTTCATGCATCATGGATTTCATGGCATATTGTTATACTACTCTCCTTGAATCTATTTCTCTTTCTATATTATGTGTCCTTGTCACCTAAAAATGCAGGTTTGATAAGTCATATGCATTGCATCCTACATACTTAGTACATTCAAATGTACTAATGCATACTTTTGACTACATGATCTAACTGTGTAGGGACTGGAGATACCTTCATCCACCGTTTGCCAGCTAGATCAGATTTGAGACATTTCTTGAGTCCTATCTTCCATGGACAAGTCACCATTCCTCTACCTTTAAAGTCTTGTTTATGTTTTCTACTTGAGTGAGCCCAGGATGTATCTTGGCCCCCGTCACATCTTATGACTAGAGGCATTTTTGGACATCTTGTAGACTCTTGTTGGTGCTATATGTTATGTGTTGTATTTGGAGCCTATGATTATGGATATCTATTGGATATGACTATTATGGATTGATTATGAGAATTATGATAAGTATGTACGCTTTTATGTCGAAATGTGGAAGATTCTAAGTCCCGAATTGCCCCCAAAAGTGAGTCAGACTTACCCTCCCCTTAGTCTTTATGCGTTACGTGTTATGTGAATCCATGTTAATCTCTTTCCCTATAATATCACCATAGCATGAATCCTACTTTCCCGTCCCTGGAACCGAACCAATGATGTAAAGATGGATACTTTGAGGCTTGTTTGTGGACTCTCAAGTTCTCATTCGCTATGTCACTCCTAGACCTTAGGTCCGGATTGTGACAAAAATACAAAAACACATAAAGTCTACTAATATCGCATCAAGAACACAGATACATTCAAGTTTTAATCATCAAAAGTGTTATATTTTGACATCACATCATGACCCCGTAATCGAGCCTTCACCTCTAGCTTCACTCGGTGCTAAGTTAACATCCCACAGAATATATAACATAAGAATAGAAACATACTTGTCATAAATCAAAATTCATATTTTTCATTATCTGAAAGCTTGCCACAAATTATATTTCAAAGGAAGGGAACTTTTGAGGAGAATCAAAGGGAAGTTCAGTTTCCATTCCGCAAACTGTTACAACACAAAAATCATCTTTTTGTTTTTTTCTTTTTTCATTAGCTCTCTATGGGAGGGGTACAATTTAGATATATACCAAGATTTTAGACAAAAAGAAAACAAAATTTTAATCTGAATCCCGTCTCTCAACTAATTTTTGGGAAATTCCGTTTTTGATAATTGAACACCATTATAAGTACATTTAATCTGCATTTCTCAATTGCACTCCTAAAAATCATCAGACCATTCAGAAAGTTGCAGGAATAACATACTCTCGATACAGTTGTTTGTTATCAATGAAGGTAATATAATACATTAAGAATTGTTAACCTCTTATTATTTGCAAAAGAAGAATGCTATCCCAGGATTTTGCGATCCCTATTCGTGTTTGTTCCTTTTTTTTTTTTTGTTTGCCTCTTTTCTGTCCTTTACTTTTTTTCTTCTCTTTTTGTTTGTTTTTCTCTAGACTCTAGAATCTTGAATTCTCCTCCTTTACGTGTCCAATATTGAAAATTTGGTTTAATCAGTTTAGTGATATTAAAAGAAAAAAGACGAAGGGTGGTTATTCTGTTGATAAAAAGGGGGGAACGTACATTTACTTGAAATAATTTTGAAATAAAAATTTTGCACCTTTGATTATACATAGAGCCTTTAATTATACTTCTCTGAAAATCCTGACCTGATTGCGGGAACCAACTTATCTTAGGGTAGGGGTAGCCCCAGGGAGAAAGGACCGGGGGGTTTGCTTTTTTGATAATCAAAAAGTAGCGTAGGCTTCAATAGACTTGCATTACCGATTCTCATTAGCAATTTTAGCGACCTCTATGTAATGCAGCAACTTCATTCCCTTACGGTGCTACGAGAGATGCTCTATCCGTTCCTATGCGCTCGCTTATGCTACGAGTAATTTGAAGGAGCAAGCAAGCTAAACTTTGTACTAAGCAAGCTGTATGACTAGTTTACCTAGTTTGGTAAGTGTATACACTACAAGAAAAGTGTTAATTACATGGGGATTTTTATAGGGATAATACAATGAAATCCCCAAGTAATTTGAGTACCTGCGAATTTTCTTGCCAATTCAAATCCAATGGAAAAACCTTCATAGGTAATTATTACTTGAGGATTTAGAAAATCCCTAGGTAATTTAGTTGCGAAAATAAATCTGCATGTGTATTATTTGTGGATTTATTTGTGATTAACTATAAGAATTCTCTAAGAATTAATTGGTAGAATGTTACATGAAAACGAATTTGCTTGCGGATTTTTGTGGAAAAAATTCGCAAGTTATTTCCCATGAAGATCCCCAAGTAAAATTGAAGGAAATTTGGAGGTAAAAAATTCTAATTACCAAAAGAAAATTTCTTGCTGATATTTATGAAACTATCTCGCAAGAAAATTCCTATGAAATAACCTTAGTGAATTCGCAAGTAAAATTTCATGAATATTTAGCATATACATTCCCATGAAAATCCCCAACTAATAATTCACATCCAATAATTTTAAAAACATCATCCAACATAAGTCTAATGTAGATCATTACAACTGATAATTAAAAAACATAATTCATAATTAAATATCCACATCAAATGTATGATGCTTAAATGGTCTAAAACGAAATATCCCAAACCTGAATCCTCAAAAATAATACCATTCATCATAAGTCAGAATCACTTTCATTCATGTTACTAGGGTCAGAATCACTTTCGTTCCTGATATCTGAATCATCATCACTTTCATTGTCACCAGCTTGGTTGTCTTCTTGAGATGATTGTTCATTTGAAGATGATTTCTTAAATACATATTTCTTCCTCACCCTTCTATTTTTCTGGCTATCATTCTGCAACTAACCATATAAATCAAGCATTTGAAGAATTCACTTAGGACTTAATCATTTCATCAATTTCTTCTGGTATGTTCGATGTTGGTTTCTCAGATGCCTTTGCAGTTCGACCAAGGGAGCCAAGACCTTTGACTCTTCCTTTTTTCTTTCCACCAACAGATTGCACCCAAATATCCATTTGACTTAATTGTGAAAGCTGACTAGCTGAATTAGTTTCTCCTCCCACACCGATGCACTTTGAGCAACTAATATTTCTTATTTCTTTCTTTCAAACTCGTGTTGCATAAGAATAAGTTATATCCAACCATGTATAGTGTCAATAGGAAATTTCTTTCTTTCAAACTCATGCTGCATAAGAATACGAGTCGTGAAGTTGTCCGTGAAGAGGAGCACATTTTGGACAGTTTCCATGAGAAGTTAAGCATCAAGGAAGCCCAATCTTGGGTGTCAAAATCTTGCCACAATTAACTAAGTGAAAAAGGAAAATACTAGAGAATCCTATATGGAATCACGCCACACAATATATTACCATATACAATACACAGTAATAGCCAAAGTTAAAACAAAAGAATGCTATTTTAAAAAGAAATGGTAAGTCATTGATTTTTTTTTTATTATTATTGTTATTATTATTATTATTATTATTATTATTATTATTATTATTATTATTATTATTTAAAAACAATCCTTAGGTGAATAATTGATTGTGGATCAGTGCCAATATTCGTCCGAATCAAAACAAGTTCTAATAGGAACAAATAAATAATAATCTAAGGCTAAATAAGGCAAAGGATAAATCAATCAATAGCAGTTAAATATGGAGCTAACCATGTTAAAGACAGCAATTACCACAAACAACTAGAGATAGTCAACATGGAGATTAAATTGAAAACCCAATCAACCAAAGCATCAAAGTTTATCAAGACTATTTCAAAAATCTGACAATTTCAATTAATAAGATCAAAATTGAATGGGTATTATAAGAGGATGATAGAGCATACCTCAAACATATGACGAGAAAAAATTAAGATGTGGAATTAACATAGTACCATAATATTCAATTTAAAAACATAAACTAGTATCATGAAATCAAACTGAATTTGGGGTGCTCTAAGAACATTTGATCATTTGGTCTTGACCGGAGTTGTTGGCCTGTAAGAATTTGGGGATCATGGGTCACACGTGTGAACCGGCCCAATTCAATCTTAACCTAACCCGATTATCTGGTTTATTTCTGATGATGCAATTAACTGTCCAACCTTATCCTAAAGGATAAGAATAGACAATTGTTTTCCTTTTAACAGGCAGTTGTAACTACCCAACCACTTTCCTATTTTATGGGAAGGTGGTTGACTCCTGGTGGGAGAGAAAAAAAGAGAAAAAAGAGGAAAAGGAAGTTGAGAAGAAGAGATCTGCAGAGAAAAAGTTCAGGAAACTTTCTTCGAATACAATCTGACTTCTAGACTGTAAGATTGAATTGGAAAGAACCAGTGAAGGATTTTAAATTCTTAATCCATCAAAATATAGAAGGGCATTTGGTTTGTGAACTAGCATTCGTATTCCTAGAAAAATGAATGATGATCTTGGGAAAAATTCATTGGTGGCTTGACAACTCTCGTGAAATCTTCACAAAGGTATGACCAACTATTCTTGCCCCGTCTATTTTTTTTTTACAAATGATATCATAGCATGGTTGTTTGATAATTTATTTGGTGATCATACACATTATTTTTCGTCTTCTTATAGTTAAATAGATGAATTATTGTTTATTGGAGTTTTTAACAAGTTTTTGAAAAAGATATATTCAGTTTAAGTCCATTTTGATGCATATTAAATGTTTTTTTGTGATTGATTTTCATGTAAAACAATTCTACTCATTCTGGCAATTCCGAAATGATATAATAATAGGGAATCTGATTAAAAATGAGTGAGTTATAGTCTTCTGAAGTTTGGCAATTTTTCACTGTGTTTTTTCTTAAAACAAAATCTGCTTCTGTTCTACAATTTTTCAAAGATTTTCAGTCAATTTAACAGCCCAAATTGTGTATTCTCATGATCTACTTGTTTCAAGGTTTACGTATATATATTATAATAGAAAATAAAATGTAAAACGAGTAAAATATGATTATTTGAAAACGACGGTTTTTGACATTTTTTTAAAAATAAGATGTTTTTTTTAAATTTTGGGTTGTGATAGTTAACATTCTTGACTTGAATGTTATTTTCATTATCTATTCATTTTGGGCTTTTCGAAAAGGTATTTTAATAGCCAAACGAATTTAAAACGAATAGATTGCGATTGTTTGAAGTTTTTGGATAATAATGTTATCCAATTAAAGTTATATATCCATACCTTCAATCCCTTTATGTTCTATTTGCCTTCTATTAGAAATTTGTCGCATATGTTGTTGCATTAAAGTGTGTTTCTGATTTCTAGTTTCTATTTCAAGCATGGTTGAACAGGAACAAACTCGAGTCACTCCAAGTGGGAGTTCTAGGAGTTGAGTTAAAGGGAAAAGTGGAAGAGTATATAGTCGAAGAACAAGTGTTCGAGGACAAGAGATCATAAGAAGTAGTGTCTCAAGAATGACACAAGACTTGTTAAGAAATTAAAGGGCTATTCAAAGGGAAAGATAGAAGAAACTAAAAGAGTTCAAGTCTTTTAAGATGTTCCCAACAATTTTAGTTGCTAGCTTTATTCAATTTTTCGAATTAAAGCATATAGAACTGAAAAATTATGTGTATCTCTCACATTGGGAATGTTTGGCTATTTTAGGAGATTCCCTTTATGAACTAAGGAAAGAGAGACAGGTTAAGGTATATCACGAAGTTTGGTCTAGGGAACCTTTTAGTGTGTATATACATTATCTCAACTTTAAGTGGGGAGGACTTTATTATGATTGACTTATAAACTCATTTAGTTTGTTTATTCAAACATATGTTATATGTTGTTTCTCTCTTTGATATGAATATATGAGTATTATCATATTTTGAAATCTTTGTGATTTCATGGTACATTGAAATATGATAATTATCTAAGACTTAGTAATCTATGTGAATAAGTCTTTATTAATATACATTGAGAAATTATTTTCTGATTTTATTTAAACATTTGGAGTGTAAATGATGATTGGATATTTTGAATACCCTTTCTATTTTACACCATATGTGAAATCATTATTACAATAAATTTACTTGAATGTATATTTATACATGCCTAATTGACGAATGTCCTTACATAAATGTCTCTAAGCTACAGGCATAGTATAAAATAGTATTATTGCTGACTTAAACAAATGCGAGAACCTAGATGGTGACAATTACGATATCTAGAGTCATAAGATATGGTACATCCTAGACGAGCAAAATGTGCTCGAAGGCGTAAACCATGTATTTTGTCAGCCAGAAGAGGGTAACACTGCTCAACACAGAAGAGATCTTGAAACTTCAGCCTGGAAAAGGGTAGATTCCATTGCACGTGGAATAATTGTAAGCTCTATGGTTGATGAAATGATTCCTGAATGTGAGGAATTTCCAAATATTCATACGATTTGGATGCACTTGCGAGGAACTTATGGGGGCACTTCTGTGAACCACCCAAGACAGCTAACTATCAAGTTTGACACTTTGACAAGCTTCATGATCAAATTATCAAGCAACACCTTAGGGTGATGTCAAACATGATATCACAACTTTAAAATGTTGGTCATGTTCTGTCAGATGAGCAACAGGTTCAAGCAGTGATCCGCTCACTTCCCTATAGATAGGAACATTTGAAGGATAACCTGACCCACAATGATAGTATAAAAACATTTTTTGATATTACGCGACATGTTGAAATTGAAGATGAGCAGCTTGGTGCTGCTAAAATTACTATTAATACCTTTGTGGCTGAATCAAGTGGTATGAATCTTCAAGCTTTAAGTGCAAGAAAGATTGGAAGAAGAAAGGAAAGGGTAAGGTAACCAAGGAAGGACCCTCTAAGAAAAAGCACAAACCATATTCTAAGAAAGGAAAAAGTTTTTGAAGAAAAGAGACAAGAGCAAGATAAAGTTCTACGATAGTCATGTTCTGGGGAATTTCGCTCGCTAGTCTACCAAGCCAAAAAAGGTAGCATTCCTAAATGCACCTCTAAGTGTTGTATATGTTGCAAGCACTAAATTAAGATCAAGAAGCATTTACGGAGTTTCGTTGAGTTATATCTAGATTTAGATGGATTTATGTGGGGAACAATGCAAGACTAGAAGTCAAGGGAATAGGCACTTGCAAAGTAGACCTGTGTGATAGCCAATCCCTGATGTTGCATGATGTTCTGTATGCTTCAGAGATTCGACAACATAGTATCTATCTCAATGCTTTTAGATGATTATTTCAATTTATTTTTTAGTTACAATGGTATTAGAATACAGTAGATGATGTTTTGTATGGTTTTGGACTACGTTATGATTGTTTCATCATTTTAGATTGTAATCTTTCAACTTATGACTATTATGTTGACCATTGAGTAATGGCATATTCTTCAAGTAATAATGATATTGATGTTGTTACATGGCATGCAAGATTAGGTCACACAGGGCAAGAACAAATAAATAGGTTGGCAAAAGAAGGACATTTAGGTCCTCTATCTAAAATTAAATTGTCGACTTGTAAAAATTATTTTGCTGGAAAGATTACACGAAAAATCATTTAGGAAAGCTGAGAGAGCCGAGTTCCTACTTCAATTAATCCATTCTGATTTTATAGTCTAGTGAATGTAAAGGCAGGGTCTGGTGCCATGTATTTTATTACATGCATTGATGATTTCATGCTCTTCAGTTATGTCTACTTGATTTCTCATAAATTTGAAGCACTAGAGTGCTTTAAAAGATATATGAATAAAGTTGAAAATTAATTGGACAAAAGAATTAAGGTTCTGAGAACAGACCGAGGACGTGAATATCTGTCAAATCAATTAGAAGAGTTATATTAATTAAAAGGGAATAATTAAATAGTTGACTATTCATTTTGGGATATGGTAAGGTCAATGATGGCACAAGCAAATTTACCTATTTCCTTTTGGGAGATGCATTATTGACTGCGGCCTACATTTTGTATAAGGTGACTTCTAAATCAGTAACTTTCACTCTTTTTGAACTTTGGATCAGTCATACAAAAACTTAGATGATCTAAGACCTTGGGGTTGTGTTACTTACATTAAAGATTGTCTGGTGAGTTTGGTAAATTAAGTCTAAAAAGAAAAAAAATGCATCTTCATTAGATACTTAGAACGCATCAAATGGTATATGTTCATTGATGAGTTGGAAGATGGAAGTGTGACTGAAATTGAATCACAAGATGTCAAATTTTTAGAAAATATTTTTTCCAAAAAGGAATAATGATATAATTTAAGGACAGCCTCTGTACGAAATATTTAAATCAGATGACCAGAGAATGACATCAGATGTGATCTATGAGGCAAATGATCAAGAGATGGTTTTTAGTCCAAGTGGCAGTTTTGAATCCCAAATTCCTATAGAGGAATCTAAATTTCAACTGCATAAAAGTACAACAAAAGGAGTACCTAAACGATCTTATAAAATTGAGGATTATTTTTTTCTGGTATCTCCCACGGAGTTAGATGAACCCAACTTTGTAATCGAGGCTTTGTCGAATCTTGAAAAGGATAAATGGTTGAAAGCGATGGAAGAAGTAGAGTCCATAAAAACCAACAAAATCTCGGATTTGGTTGACCTTCTACAAGGATGTAAATCTATTAGGAATAAGTGGATTCTCAAGATTAAACATAAATTGGATGGGTTAATAGAAAGACTCAAAGCTCAACCTGGAACAGATTTTGAGGAAACCTTTTCATTTGTTGTAAAATTTACCTCTGTTCGACTACTTTTGGCTATAGTTGCTCGTTTAGATTTAGAATTACATCATATGGATGTGAAGACTATTTTTCGCAATGGAGAATTAAATGAAGAAATTTACATGGTATAACTAGTATGTTTCATTATTAAAGGAAAAACTAGAACATTTTTGACTAAGTAGTTGCAAGCCCGTGGATACTTTAATATCTAGAGGTGAAACTTTAAGCCTTGATATGTGTCCTAGAAGTGATATAGAGAAGGAACAAATGTCTCGAGTTCCTTATTCTGGTGCTATTGGGAGTTTGATGCACGCTATGATGCGTACTAGACCAGATATGTGTTGTGCTGTAGGTCTGGTAAGCAGATATCAATCCAATCCCAAAATAGATCATTGGAAGGTAGTGAAGAGAATGTTCCAATATCTAAGGGAAACTGCAGACTATTTGTAAGAGGTTATACAAATGGCGATGATCAATATATTGACATCTGTTATGTTCTTACTATATGGTGGTACCATTTTTTGAAGAGAGTAGGAAATAACCTAGCACTTCATGGATAGTGCATTTGCAGTACAAGAAGTGGTTTAGTTCAAGAGATTCTTTGAGTATTTGTGTATTGCAAAGAATCTGAAGGGTCTATAATTTATATTGTAATAGTCAGACGGCTATTGTGTATACAAAAGATCCTAAGTATCAAAACAAAATCAAACACATTGATATCATGTATAATATTGTAAGAGATATAACAGCAAGTGGAGAAGTGAATTTACAATACATTCCTACACGTGAAATGGTAGTTGATCCCTTTATGAAGGTGATATCGAGAGATTTGTTTGAGAAACATGTTGAGTCTCTAGGCTTATGTAAGATATCATTTATATTGTAATATAACTTTGTTGTTATAACTCTCTCATCAATATAAGATTGTTTTATATGTTAAAGGCATGAGTAATGTTTAATGTGTTGAATAAGTCGCGAGATTGGCTCTCTCACACGAACAATAGCCTCTTATATCAGGGAATATAAGAGATATGTATCACTGCCTTTTAGACTTATTTTGGAAACCAGACAACAGTCTCTCTGAGAATGAATTTGAGGATAATTGCAAAGAGAAACTCGGGTTAGACATTGAGAATGTATAGACCAAGGTCTGCACGATGTTGGAGTATGACACATGCTCCTGTTTAAGGTGAGAACATTATAGCATATGCTTCTTACCATATGTGTTATGTGACAGAAGGGTTAATGAAAGAATGATCCATGCTTCTTCATTGTGTGAGACCCTGAAAAGTCAATGTTGAACTTTTAATTGAATACCCTTTGACCTTTTACTGTTTCTTGAAATTTCAATCGATGTTACTACTTTAGTATGTTACTAATAGCCATGTATGATTTGACAATGTGGTGCATGTTTGGGAAAGCAATTGATTTGAAATAGATAGATTCGAGTAGTAAGGGAAGATTATAAATATTAAAATTAAATATGGACTCGCGAGTCAGCCTCTTAAAGAGGATGAGGGATAAGATGATTAACTACTATAATAGTTAAATCTGGGGTATCGTGAGTATAAATATCCTTATGTTAATTGTGAATTCTTTCTGTACGTGATTGAATTCCTATAAAAGGCTTATAAGACCTTGAAGGCAAGCCTTTTATGCTAACAGGTCGTATGAACCATTTTGTCATATGAATTATGTATTAGGTTGAAGTGATATTGATTTGGTTCTTGTCCGCATGTGCGGAGTAGGTTTCATGACCCAGGCCTAGGGCCTAATGTGAGGCGGCGTATGGGAACCCGAGAGTCCCCAAACAAGCCTCAAGATACCAAAACTCGCATCATCGGTTCGGAAGCATAGTCAACTATCAACACATAGTTCTAAGGGACGGGAAAGTAGGACTCATGCTATGGGGCGTCATGGGGAAAGGGTCAACATGAGTTCACATAACACATAGCACAAAAATACTAAGGATCGGGTACGTTGAACTCATGCTATGGCGGTAATTTGGGCCTCAGGATCTTTCTATCAACATAAGAGCAAGTCACACATCAATAATTAAAGATAACAACATATATAACATAGACTTAACCATAACACATCACATATAGCGTGAAGAGGTTTAAATGGTGTCCAACAATTCCTCTACATAGATGGGTTGGGGGCAAGACATACCCCGAGCTCACCCTCAAATACATAAGGAGAAGCAGTAACATAGGTACATAGATGGTGGTACGTCCTTGAAAGACAGGACACACCACTACAAGTAAATCTGGAATCCGAGCTAGACGTCGAACGGTGGATGGTCAAAGTCATAGGTCCCTACATGGTAAAAATCATATAGGGAAGAGTATGCATTAGTACATTTGAATGTACTAAGTATGTGGGGTGCGATGCATGTAACTTACCAAAACCTACATATCAACGCTAAATGACAAAACACATAATATCGAAAGAGTTGAGTATCAAAGAATATAATATAATGAGGTACTATGAAAGTCATGATGCATGAAATGCAAATGATGCACTCGTTTATATATATTGTGGATGTGACATCAACCGACATAAGTAAAACCAAGAAGGCTATTACTTGGAATCCCGATGAAATTCCCTTATCTGTAAAGAGGTGATCTACTTGCCAAGGGTAGATCATACTTCACCTTACGGGACAACTCCCTCTACGTATGAAGTAACCTTCCTTACGAGACAACTCCCTCTTCGGATAGGATTTTCACAAAATCACAATTCAAATCATTTCTTCTCCTTACGATACAACTCCCTCTTTGGATCGAAAACCTATGCTAAGCACACAGTTCAAGGAAAGGGAGAGGGGCCTTGGGGATAGCCTTAACGCCCCCAATCCATCTAGTTGGATTTGCTCCTTCACTGTCGTTCAATGAGAGTGGATAAGAGGCTCGTGGGATTGACGTGAGGGGGCAGGGATGGCTATTTTTCTGGGAGCAAACTCCCAGCGAATATAAAGCGTATGGATACAAGTTATGCCTTGGAATGAAAGACAATTCCGCATCCGCTTTGTCTACGAATAAGGAAGCTATAAGTAATGCAACTATGAATCTCATGGAGAGTTCGATCCTGGCTCAGGATGAACGCTGGCGGCATGCTTAACACATGCAAGTCAGATGGGAAACACGGGAAACGGTGTTTCCAGTGGCTGACGGGTGAGTAACGCGTAAGAACCTGCCCTTGGGAGGGGGAACAACAGCTGGAAACGGCTACTAATACCCCAGTGCTAAGTCGTCATCCCACAAGAAAAGATATACGTATACATATATATACATACTTTCAAACGACGTAAATCATTTTCGAAACCATTTCAATGCATTGAGGCTTAAAGGCCAAAACATAATTTCATAATCTATATATTTATACATAGGAATAGCGCATTCATATACAAAATGGTTCAAGCACCCAAAATGATCAAAGAGCCAAAATCAAAGACATATATGTGATCACAATATTATCATAACCAACATTTATCAAAACTCATATCATAAAGCATAATAGGGATTAACCCATAACATAAGTTCTCAAAATGGTCCATGTACATGAATGCATATGCTATGGACAATGAGAGAATGGCATGGCCAACTAGGATGCATTCTAGAATCAACAATATAATATGAAATTCAATTAAAAACATAATTAAATCCACATTTAAATTCATAGTGTAATCACCCATGCATTTAGAAGTCTTAAAGGGGACATTCATACTTGAAATTCCATAAACCCCAAAGAAAATCATCATATAATAGTTTAAATCACATTAAAATCATCAAATAAACACTACACATGCATAGTTAGAATTTTAGGATTCATAATCTTCAAAACCCCGATTTAAAGTAAACTAGAAATCCATGAGATTGCTTAAAAATAATTTTGGGTCTCCTTGATTGAAAGGAAGTCAAGGATCAACCCTCATACCTTAGACTTTAATTTCCTTGAAATTGAGTTGAGAAAGAATGGAAGCTCGAAAGTGGGTCTTGGAATCTAAATTTGTTCTTGAGTTTCCTTGAAATTGGGATTGGGCTCATGGTGGAGGCTCTTGAGAGAATTGAGTGTCTATTTGAGATGAGAATAATGAGTTTGATCTTTAGGAATATTGTTTATGTCTTTTAGGAAGGATAAGATAGCGTTGGAAGTCAAAAAAAAAAGACATTAGAATAATTAAAATTTATGAAAATATCATTAGTGAGAGGATGGAATATTTTGTGAAGTGTTGTCTCACTGGAGACTTCACTGGTCGTGTACTCCACGGGTTATTTGAGTGCCCGTGTGAAGTGCCTTAGTGAAAAGAAAATGGAAGTTGGGAAAATTGGAAAAAAAATTGACGTCTCGTCACTTTGACGGACCGTGTAGCATTACACGGACCGTGTACTGGTCCGTCCCACCTCACTTAGACAAAAATAAATGTTACAGGCCTCCACACGTCCAAGTTCCATGGGCCGTCCCACTCCACACGGCCCGTCAACAGTGCCCGTGGCTCCACCCTTAGCCACATTTTCCCCAATTTCCAACAAGCTTCCTTTGGCACACCTTGTGGCCATCCCCACGGTCAGTTGTGAGCCACACGGTCTGTACCACTGGCTTTGCCACCTTCCTCAGTGCCAAAAATTGCCTTTTGCAAACCTAGTTGTCCCAAACATCTCATCAAAGGATACACTGGCCGTCAAATAGTCCGTGTGACAACACTGCAAGGGAGGGCCTCATGAAAATGATCGTAACTCCTTCATCTGACCTCTGAATGAGGTGAAACTAAGTGCATTGTGAAGCTAAATAAAAGGAATTTCATTTGACATGTCATGGGCCACCCAGTTCCAAATGTTCTAAGAGTTATGCTAGTTTAAAGTTGATCCTTCTACCAGTACTTGTGTTGAACTTAGCCAACGAAAAATCCTTTGAACTCGGTTTGACATAGGGAGCCCATGACGGCCTTAAACAATGTAAATAAGCTTGAAAATCCAAGTCCTTACATCCTCTCTCCCTTGGGAACATTCATCCCCGAATGTGCAAGAACGAGGCTTGAAAGGCTTGTGTGGGAACATACAACTTTCAAACACAAGATATTATGCATAATTCATCATTGGAAATTAAAAAGCCATTAAATCTCATATCAAAATAAATTCATTCAAAACATCATGAAGACCATTTTAATGCACATGTACGCATGCAATACCATGAGACTCAAGAAGGAAAGAATTGTGACTAACGAGAAGGAAAGGACCTAATACCTTAGGCTTGAGTAGATTGGAAAAGATGAGGGTACTGCTTCATCATATCCAACTCCGCCTCCTACGTAGCACTCTCCACATGTTGGTTCCTCCAAAGCACCTTCACCAAATCCATATACTTATTACGAAGCCATTTAACTTGTCTATTCAAAATATCTACCAGAACATCCTCGTAAGACAAGTTCTCTTCCACCTCAATGCCCACCAAAGGCACAATAATGCTAGGATCTCCAACCATCTTTCTCAACATGGACACATGGAAAACCGGGTGAATAGAGCTCAAATCTGGGGGTAACTCCACTCTATATGCCATATTACTAATTCATTCAATAACTTCGTAAGTCCCTAAATACCGGGGACTTAGCTTCCCCTTTTTGCCAAAACGCATCACTCACTTCATAGGTGAGACTTTCACAAACATCCAATCTCCAACTTACAATTCAAGGTCTCTCTTTCTAGCATCCGAATAGGACTTTTGGCAGATTTGTGCCATCTTCAACCTTTCTCTAATCAACTTCACTTTCTCCATAGCTTCCATTACCAAGTCTGGGCCAATAAAAGTCATCTCCCTTAACTCAAACCATCCCACAGGAGATCTACACCTCCTACCATACAAGGCCTCAAATGGTGCCATATCAATGCTAGCATGAAAGCTATTATTATAAGCAAACTTGATGAGTGGAAGATGGTCATCCCAATTACCTTTGAACTCCAACATGCAGGCCCTCAACATATCTTCCAAGGTTTGAATTGTCCTCTAGGCATGTCCATCGATTTGGGGATGAAAGGCGGTACTCAACTTGACTTTAGTACCGAGTCCCCTTTGAAACAATTTCCAAAGGTTAGAGGTAAATTAGGTACCCCAATCCGATATGATAGATCTAGGAACACCATGTAACCTTACCAATTCCTAAATGTACAACTTCACATATTCTTCGGCACCAAAAGTAGTCTTAACTAGTAAGAAATGAGCCGATTTAGTCATCCGATCAACGACAACCCAAATGGAATCAAATTGCTTATGAGTCCGAGGCAATCGAACCATAAAGTTCATATTAATATCTTCCCATTTATAAGTAGGAATCTCAATGTCTTGAGCCAACCCACCGGGCCTTTGATGCTCCGCCTTCACTTGTTGACAATTTGGGCATTCAGATACAAACTTGGCTATGTCGCTCTTCATATATGCCACTAATACACCTCATTCAAATCTCGATACATTTTTGTCGACCCTGGGTGAATAGAATAGTGAGAACTATGGGCTTAACTCATGATTACCTTCCTAAGATCATCCACATCCGGAACACACAACCGATCTTGATATCAAAGTACATCATCTCTCCCTTGGGAGAAAACTTCAATATTCTTTTCGTCAACCAATTTCTTCAACTCAACCAAGGATGGGTCTAGATCTTGCTTAGACTTCACATCAATAACCTCCGAGGATTCGGCCCTATTTAGAACATGTATACCACCATCATTGGAATCGGCCACTCTTAATACCCAATCTAGCCAAATGATGGACATCCCTTGCCAACTCCCTCTTTCCTTTCTCAACATGAGCCACACTTCCCATGGATAGCCTCCTAAGAGCATCGGTTACCATATTTGCCTTGCCGGGGTGATATAGAACATACATGTCATAATCTTTTAGGAGTTCCAACCATCTCTTTTGTCTTAAATTAAAGACTCTTTGAGTGAACACATATTGCAAGATCTTTTGATCGGTGAAAACATCCACATGAACCCCATACAAATAGTGCCTCCAAATCTTCAAAGCAAAACCACCGCTGCTAGCTCAAAGTCATGAGTTAGGTAGTTACCCTTATTCCTTGATGCATAAGCTATCACCTTACCATGTTGCATAAGTACACAACCCAATAAAATTTGAAAGGAATCACAATGTACCACGAACCCATCCATGCCATTTGGTAGAGTCAAAATTGGAGCCGATGTAAGCCGATCCTTCAAAGTTTGAAAACTCTTCTCACACTCATCCGATCATACAAACTTAGCCTTCTTTTGAGTCAATTTAGTTAGTAGAGAGGCAATAGATAAGAACCCCTCAATGAACCTTCTATAATAGCCCTCTAACCAAAGGAAGCTTCGAATGTCCGAAGGAGTCAACGGTCTAGGCCAATTCTTTACCGCCTCAGTCTTCTTTGGATCCACCGTTATACCATCACCGGACACCACATGACCCAGAGAAGCAACCTCACCCAACCAAAAATCACACTTGCTAAATTTGGCATACAACTTCTACTCTCATAAGGTTTGCAAAACTGACCTCAAATGATCCACATGCTCCCACTCGCTTCGGGAATGGATAAGAATATCATCAATGAAAACAACCACAAAACTATCAAGAAAAGGCTTGAACACCTAATTCATGAGATCCATGAACACTGCCAGACCATTAGTTAGGCCGAACGATATCGTACCAAACTCAAAGTGATACCTCATTCTAAAGGCCGTCTTGGGAATGTCATATTCTCGAACCTTTAACTGATGATACCTAGAATGGAGGTTGATCTTCAAAAAGTGAGTAGCCCCTTGAAGTTGGTCAAACAAGTCATAGATCCTAGGCAATGGATACTTATTCTTATTGGTCACCTTATTCAGTTGCCTATAATCGAAACACAGCCAAAGAGATCTATCTTTCTTTCTTACAAGTACATGGAGATATACTTGGCCTGATGAAACTCTTTTCTAAAAAATCTTTTAACTGATCCTTCAGTTCCTTCAACTCAGTCAGTGCTATATAATAGGGAGGAATAGAGATAGGTTGACTATCCGAAAGAAGATCTATGCCAAAGTCTACTTCCCTTTCAGGAGGAATATCGGGCAAGTCTTCAGGAAACACGTCCGAAAACTTATTCACCACCAAAACAAACTTAAGAGTAGGCAATTTGGACTCCACGTCTTTAACCCTCATAATGTGATATATGCCTCCCTTGGAGATCATCTTCCGAGACTTGAGGTAGGAAATAAATCGACCTTTGATAGCGGAGTCACTACCTTTCCATTCAAGAACGAGCTCACCGAGAGGCTGTGGCAAACCAAGTCAATCAAGTGAACCAAGCCCCTCATGCTACTATCCCGGGAGCTAGGATAAGGTACTTCAAGAGGATGAATCCTCTGGTGTTCTATGGGTCAAAGGTGGATAAAGATCCACAAGAGTTTATTGATGAAGTGTACAAGATTTTGAATATCATGGGTGTTGGGATGAATGAAAAGGCGGATTTGGCGGTGTACTAACTCAAAGAGGTATCCCAAATATGGTATGATCAATGGAAGGGGGAGAAGGGAAATGGTAATGTGGTGCTTTAGGAGGAGTCCAAATTGGTTTTCTTAATCAGTTCTTCCCTCTTGATCTTAGGGAAGCTAAGTTGGTAGAGTTTATAAATTTAAACAAGATTCCATGAGTGGAGGGAGTATGCCCCCAAGTTCAATCATCTTTCAAAGTATGCTCCTCATTTGGTGGCCGATCCCAGATCTAGGATGAATAAGTTTGTGATGGGGGTCTCCGACTTGGTGAGTGAAGAATTCCGGTCCGCTTTGCTAATTTGTGACATGGAATTTTCCCAATTAATGACATATGCCGATCAAATGATGGAAGAAAAGTTGAGGAAGAGGAGAGGTCATGAGGCCAGGAAGGCCCATTTTAAGGGTAAATTGTAAAGGGGTGGCCGACTCCATCAAGGCCAAGGGTCTTCTCATGCTACTAATAGTTGGTTTGCCAATGATTTCCTAGGCCTCAAGGTGTTGGTTGTGTGACTCCTATTAATGTGTGTCCTAAATATGGAGGGGATCATAGTGGCCCATGTATGAAATGTTCTGATGCATGCTTTAAATGTGGGGAGCTTGGTCACAAGAAGATGGATTTTCCAAGAAACTGTAGTAAAGGCTAGGGTACACATGCAGTTCCATTAAGTAAGGGTGGTAATCAAGGTGGTGCCTCAAGGCACAATCAGTTTTATGATCTACATGGGAGGCAAGGGGTTGGTGAGGTTCCTGACATTATTATCGGTATGTTGAAAATCTTTGCCTTTGATATATATGCTTTGACTGATCCGGGTACCACCCTTTCCTTTGTTACCCCTTTTGTTACTAAAAAGTTCCATGTTGACCCGGAGTTGTTCATTGAGTCATATGAAATGTCTAATCCTATTGGTGCATCTATTCTAGCTAGGAAAGTTTATAGAAGTTGTCCTACTTGCATCTTGCATAAAGTGTTGCCTTGTGATCATGTTGAGTTAGACATGGTCGATTTTAATGTCATTCTTGGGATGGATTGGTTGCATGCCTACTGTGCTTCTGTTGATTGTAGAACCTGTAGTGTCAAATTTCAATTTCCAAATGAACTCGTCCATGAGTGGGAAAGTCAAGATGTTGTGGTCAAAGGTAGATTCATCTATTGCATTAAAGCCTGTAAGTCGATCTATAAGGGGTGTCTTTACCATTTTGTGAGGCTTAAGGATGTGGAGTCTAAAGTCCTTCCCATAGAGTCAGTTCTGGTTGTAGATGAGTTTCTTGATGTCTTCCCCAATGACCTTCCCGGTGTTCCTCCCGAAAGGGAAATAGACTTTGGCATAGATCTCCTCCCCTATAGTCAACCCATTTATATTCCTCCTTACTGTATAGCCTCAGCGGAGTTGAAGGAGTTGAAGAACAAATGACAAACTTTTGGAGAAAGGATTTATTAGACCTAGCCAATGTGTTGTTTGTGAAAAAGAAGGAAGGGTCCTGTAGGATGTATATTGACTACCAGCATTCAGTTGATGTGTTCCCGTCTAATCAACCAAACCTGACCAAGGGGAGGTTGACTTGGACAATAGGTAACAGTTAGTTGTCATGCCATGGTAGTCGACCAAGAGCCTTGGTGAAATTCGACCTTCACCTTAATAAGAGGGCTGGAAGAACCTATGTTACCATCTTGCAGGTGATTCAATACTCGTAAATGTTATTTAGGCTGATTTAGTCAACTAACCACGGGGAACACAATTCCTATGTTGTCCCCAAAATTGAGTGTTTTTCTGCATTTAAATTAGTGTTTATTTTATGTTATTTTTTTGAATCATAAAGAACCCCCTATTTAGAGATTATAGTTATAGATACTAGAAATGATTAGTAGTGAAATCTTGTAGTCAAGTCCTGTATTCCCTGTGGATTCGACCCTAACCTTTGTTAGGTTAATTTGTGATAAGGATCACTTTCTTATTAGGGCGTGATGACCCATCAATAAAGCTGTTGAAGAGCCAAAGAAGTATAAGACAGTCCCAAGGCCTCCTTCTCCTTTTCCTCAAGGACTTAAAGAAAGGGAGGAGGAAAGAAAATTCAAACACGTTCTCTCGATACTTAAGCAACTATCCATCAACATCCCTTTGATTTAAGCTTTAGAGAAAATACTGAATTATGCAAAGTATATGAAGGACTTGGTTACTAAAAAGAGGATTGTGAATCAGGAGCTTTCTAAAGATCTCCAACACTGTAGTGTTATCACTACTAAATCATTGGCTTAAAAGCGTGAAGATCTAGGTGCTTTCACTATACCATGCACTATAGGAGAGGTAGAGTTTGCAAGAGCACTTTATGATTTGGGTGCTAGTATTAATTTGATGCCTCTTGTGGTTTTTAAGAAGTTTGGTTTTGGTATCCTTACTCCTACAAAGATGCGGTTATTGATGGCAGATACATTGAAGAAACCTGTGGGGATTGTCACACCTAAGCCTAGGGCCTAGATATGACATGACGATTGGAAAACCCGAAGGAACCCTAATCAAGCCTCATAACTTGTCATTATACATTATTCGTCGTGGAAGTATGTAAAAGACATAAAGAAAGAAAAAGGAAGAAGGGGCAAAGGGATAGCTTGCCAAAACATTGACATCAAAGACAAGGAGTTATAGCTCATGTCATAAATACACAACTTGTCTAATAAACACCTCTACGTATATAGATAGAGCAAGGTTCAAGACAAAGTAACCGAGCTCACCCTCATAGTTAAAAATAGAACACAAAATAGAATGTCTCAATACAAGGTAAGAGGAAAATATAAGCTAAGTTCTGCAAAATAGGGGACTGGCCAACAAGCTTGAAATAGCATCCTATAGCCATGTGGAGGAGGAGAATGATCAACTTGGGCACCGGTTCCTACATGGTGATATCATGTAGGCAAGAGTATACGTTAGTACATTTGAATATACTAAGTATGTGGAATGCAATACAATAAGAGATAAGCTTCTTAATCAACATGCATAACAATAGACAATAGGCATGATATCACAATATGACATGTATGATCAATGCATAAGTAAAACATTCTTAAATAACTCATGATCATATAAGATATCATATGTGAAGAATAAACTAAGCTATATTTCCAACCTTGGTTAGTTGATGATGGTCACACCCCATCATCCTAGGTGGTGTGGTACAAACCCCTCACATGGTTGATAATGGTCATATCCCATCGTCGTAGATAGCTGTAACATCCTACATCTTACAATACTAGTACTATGCAAGTGAAACATGATATGGCTTTTCAAATTAGCACCAATTTTCAAAAGTGCTTGAATCTCATGTTATAGGGAGATATGTGCGTCTAATGCTCAAGAGGGTCGAGTGTGTACATGTTTTGTGTCAAACTGAGGAAATCATATCCCTAAACAAAGTGAGAGAATTGATGTGCTTATAGGTCTTAGGAATCTAGCAGGTGGATCACCCGCTTTCTTAGCTTAAATTTGCTAGCTAAATGGAGATGAGGCCCATGTCGAATTTGTCCAAGTCCGATTATGAATAAAGTCCGTGTTAAGGGTGTAACTTTAGTATTTGTTTTAGTATCAGAAATGTACTATATTTTCACTTTTTAGGGCCAATTCCATCAATTTTGGTTGAGGCAAGAATTTCCAGGAACATTTGGAATAGTCCGTTTCGGAGCAGAAGAGCCGTTTTAGCATCTTCAATAGTCAACATTGGGTCTGAACACTTTCTTGATCGTCCCTCCGATATCTCTCGAAGGTGTCTCAGCTCCATCGATCTGCCCACCTATCCAGGTAACCTCACCTGTGAACCACCAAAAAGTATATTTATATATGGTAAGAAAATCCAAAAATAGTGAAAAAACCCGAGAGAACATAAATTTTAAATAGCGTCAATTCTTTTCGGTGTACATCTCACCCAAAATAAAATACCAGAAAACATAAGCCAGGCGCCGATGAGAACATTGAACTATCCATGTGGCTGATCCCAAGAAAGATATTAAAAGAGCCTAAAGGCATCACAATTTCTTTGATAATTTAGGCCCAAAACTAAATAAGAGAAAGGGTAAAAATGGGCAGCAAAGACCCATCATTTTGGAGCCCCTTAAGGCCCAAGTGAAAGGGACAAAATGGTAATTTAGTTTATTGGTAAAATAAGGCTTAAAATGGAAAAGAAAGTCGGATAAAGTAATCCTTTAAAAGGGGCTATAAGTAGCCCCTTTAACTCATTCTTAGATTTGGAAATTTTCAGCTTTCATAAAAGTTCTTGCTTATTCTTTCTTGACTTTGTAAAGCAGCCAAAAGAAGCTTTTAGGATTCTTAAGGAGGCCCTCAACCTTGAAGGTAAAGGTAAGTGATTATAGTTGTGTATTTAGTAAGGTTTCTTCGGGAAAAACAAGAGACTATGTTGGTTAGGTATATGCTGAAAATTTTGGACAGCATGTGTTCCAAGATTATTATACATATTTTTTTTGTTTATTTGGAAGCTTTTCTCCTTTTGGTTGGATTGATTATTAAGGGATGCTACTGTTCTTAATAAGTATTGGTTCTATAATGATGTATGAGGGATGGTGCACTACTTTTACAGTCCACAAAAATAAGTCCTTATAGGATGTCGCAATTGTGTGCTTAGTTTGAACTTGTGGGCTGATAGATGGAAGACTATTGCCTCACGTCCTTCATGACTATTTTAGTACTATTATAAGACTATTTTAAGGATGTTTTTATATACTGATATGTTGAGGATAGTTTGGTTAAAGTTGGAACAGGTTTGGGATTGTTGACATCAAAATGGGGCAAAGGGACGTAACGTTATGCCGCGTATTTGTATGTTGTGTAGAATTGTGATGTATTGTGCTTTGTGGGTTGTTTTAAGACTGTTATGACACTATAAAAGGCTGCATATGATATGTATATGAGAATGTGCATTAGGATATACGATTTGGGTTAGAAAGGTTGAAAGAGTACGCTAGGGTTTATAAATATCCGCTTGCCACCCGTATGTTGTTTTTTTAATGAGATTGGGCTACCAAGATGTATCTATTAACTGCTAATGCTAGTTTAATCACCTAATATGTTGTAGATAAATATTTGGGGGAAGGGAAGGTTATCTCGAGGTAATAGTGATGTCGTACAACAAGGTATGTAAGGCTACATGATTTCATATTACTTGGATGAAATCTAGATTTTTCCTTGGCACATAAAGGCACTTACCAACTCTAACACAACTACTAACCATGTCTTAACTCTTTCACATGTTCATATGCTCCTATACATAGTCACCTTTAAATCTTCATACATACTTAGATACCAAGATACACGTATTCGTTCTACTAAATAAAGTTCATGTGTTGTTCTACCTGCTATGCATTTCATTATTTGTGTAACCTACTCCTTTCATTATGGTATTGTCTTTTATAATTATTGACATGTCATATGTTGTATGTATAGTCCTACAGCCCCAATATTACGACCACCAAAAGAATCATCTTAAAGGTAACTAAAACACAAAGTAAAGTATATTGCTTATTGATGGGTGGTAACCCGAGGGGTGGAAGAATCACCTAGAAAGGGTCGATCCTATCACAGGGGGTAGCCTGAGGGGTTAAAGGAAAAGCCTAGCCAGGGCTGATCCTGATATAGATTTACCACTGATCTGCTAGTCATTTGTATTACATGTTGTGCCCAGATTATACAGTAAAGGTAAAGTAATAAAAAGCACATAAAATACATGATAACACAATATAACTAAAGGTGGTCTCTTAAAGGTAAAGTAATAAAAAGAACATAAAGTACATGATCCCACAATATAACTAAAGGCGGTCTCTTAACCTACACCAATGCATAGTTTCATTTGAGTTGTTATTTCATATGCAGTATTTCCTACCTTACATATTTAATACATTATCTCGTACTGACGTCCCTTATGGGGGACCTGCATTTTATACTGAAGGTATAGGTGTCAGTAGATCTCCCAAGTAGAAGTACAGGATATCCAGCTGCGGTTACCAGGCTCCTAGTTGCTTCGGAGTTTTGTGTGTCTAGAGCTTATATTTTTGTGTTATACAGTTAGTTGAGGCAGGGCCTGTCCTGACTCTTATCTGACACTTTTCCTTATCTAGAGGCTTTGTAGATTATGTGAATTAAATTGTGGTCATGGCTCGTACTTTAAACACCATGGCCCCAACGGCCTAGCCATATACATCTCATTTTGGCTTGTTATTACTGTTTAAGTTATTAAAGGCATGTTGAACGTAGAAATCACTTATAATATGTATAGAAAGTGCATAGATACAGATTGGTTCTCCCGGGCCGTATCGACAATGGGTGCAAGTCCTCCCTAATGGTACTTTAGGCATGACAGGATAGTATCAAAGCGGGCCATCCTAGGGAGTCTACAAAGCCGTGTCTATGTAGAATCTTATTTATCAATGTGTTGTGCACCACATTTATAAGCAAGAGGCTTGGCATTTAGGAGTTATTACTTTCTTTTTGTTCTTTACATCGTGCCATAGAGCCGTAATAAGTGCATTATGTCTAACCCCTAAATTGTTCTGTATAGCAAGTATGCCAGAAACCAGGCAAAAAAAAAGGTAAAACGAAGGGAGAAGAAGTGGTGGTTGGTATACCCAGTCAGGTGAGACAATGAAATGAGGTTCAAGAGGAGTCTCTATCACAGAAATCTCCAACTCCTCTAGTTCCTGATGAATCCGGAAGTATTGAAATTCCCCAGAAGCACCTATTGATGCTATCGTGCAAGATCTGAGAAATGCAGTCCAACTATTGACCCTTATAGTTGCTGGCCAAGGTTAAAGATAGGAACGTCCGGTTATAGGTATAGGTGGTGCAAATAGGGTAGTTGGCACAAGGATACATGATTCCCTTAATTTGGACCCTCTATCTTTCACTGGGTCAGATCCTAATGAAGATCCCTAATATTTTATTGATCAGATTCAACACACTTTAGATGTTATGCATGTGAGTGGTACAGAAGCTATTGAGTTAGCGACATATAGGTTAATGGGTGTGGCTATATTATGGTATGAAGCTTGGAAGCAATCTAAGGGTATAGATGCACCTCTAACTACTTGGAAGGAGTTCAAGAAGGCATTTATTGACCATTACTTGCCATTAAAGATCCGAGAGGCCCATGCAGATCAGTTCTTGAATCTCCACCAAGGGAATATGAGCGTGAGGGAGTATAGCCTTCAATTTAATT
>JAABOM020000007.1:10366971-10383420 GCA_011800125.2 Solanum clarkiae
GACTATAGCCATTGGTAAGTTTACCAAAGATGAAAATGATTTATTTGATATTATGGATGACTGGTTACGGAGGGACCAAGAAGTCTTATGTCCTTTAAGTCACACTACATTTTAACCGAAAGAACTTCTTGCGCAATTCATGTCTTTCTGTTTTTATGACCAGAAGTTCTTTCTTAATTTTCAGAAAAAATTGTGTATTATACTGCGCTCTCCAAGTGTGCTTGTTCCCCCCTTATTCCTTACGCTACAAAGTCTTTGTGAAATAACTCCGATGAGAAGAAAAAATAAGGCGTTAAGAGATCTTCCTGGTTAACAAAGAAAGAGCACTTGTACACAACATAACAAAGTTTAACCTCTATCTTAATAGATGGAACCAAGGCTATTCCATATCAAGATAGCCGCGGCCGGAAGATTACCATGAGTAAGTAAGTTTGGGGGACCGAAGGTAGTTCTCTGTGCACCGAACACGTAGCTTACCGAATCAGTTGTGAGATGGATGGGAATGCATGTTATGAAAGGTAGGGTCAAGTATAATACATCAACCATCTACTCAATATCCCTATACGAGTACAAGGCCCGAGAATGAATTCACTGCCGTATGGCTGACCAGTGATTACTAGCGAAGGCCCCACTGACACGAAGTGATTTAGAAAGATTCTTCTTTACAGATGGTAATCAGTCATGGTATCCATAGCCTTGCTTTTTTTTTTCGACCAAATCCTAATTTCATTTTGCTTCTCCTAAGCGTCGAGCTTGATCAACTTGACTCCATTTCTTGCTCTTCCAATTTAGAAAAAACTTGTTAGAAATATGCTTGGTTGTTGACCAAGAAAGAAAGGCATGGGAGTTTTTGGACATTGCTTGGGCTAAGTAAAACTTGGGACGAGTGTTGTATGGCTACCTAGTGATTTACAAGTACCCTCACAACACTAACCATAGTAAACTCTTTTTTGTTGTACCAAAATAGAGATGTTATTTAAAGCTTCACTATGTATCTAATCTCCTAAGCTATTGGTGCTACTAGAAAGCGTTCAACCAGCCAAATCTACTGAATCAATAGAAAGATATGTAGGTTTGAGAAAGAACGATGAAAATCTCTCTTTTTCCTATCCGTATCCCGATGAGCTAAAACTAAAGCTCTTATTTTCTGTTGAGTAACAGTTCTAGTAAGACTTGAATGAACCTGGACAAGCTTTGCTAATCCATGGACTAAGGGATGTAGGCCTAGGAAAACTAGAAATCAAGTTCTCGGTGGGAAGCCCGACTATTCGTGTCGATAGCTGAACGAAGTCAATCTCAGGATGGATGACGAGGTCACCAACCTACCTGCTTTAGTCTCAAATAGGGTGCAAATTGAGGTGAAAAGATTGGACTGAACCTCCCCACATCAAGAGCTTGGTCTAGTAAAGAGACTATTTTGATAAAATTACTTCCACGAATAGATTGTTAGGCTAAGAAGAATAGGTTAGGATTGATCTAGTCAGTCGCAGTCTGTTCTTGCCTATCGATAGATAGCAGGTTGCTTCCAAGCTCAAACCATTTGAAATGAAATTGCTACTTTTTTCTTGTTATTGATAGAGTGGTATTCTCCGCCCATGTCAAATCAAATAAAGTAGAGGGGGAGAATTGGGAAAGAGAAGGAAAAGCAATCTTTTGTGCCCCATTCAATAGACTTGCTAGGAAAGCTTAACAGAGTGACCAAGCTAAGACCTTAGAAAAAGAGAGTGTCCAACTAATCATGACGAGTATCCCTGCACTAAGCAAGTCGTAGTCCCCAAGATGAGTGCTCTCTTATTCCGACTTCCCCAGAGCTTCCAATAGCCCAGTCGAGACCTTGATGGTTTCTCTACCCCTGCAGGGATGAAGCGACAGAAGTATTAAAGATAATGAGAATGGGTTATTCAAACAAAAAGGAAAAGGCACTACTTACTTTCACAAGCCTTTGGGATTATCTGTCAACTAAGTAGGGCCTGAGGCCCCATGCGAATCCGTAAATCTGAGGAGCATGCCGTAACAAAAGGATGGTACCCTACGCATTTCATTTTTTCCTTAAGGGGAAAAAAGTACCCCCCATCATAGTGAACCTCTCCTTGTGATTGGGATGAGGTAGATGCCTCCCAGCCCAGGTTGGGCAGTCAGGGTCGGAGAAGGGAAATGACTCATTCTTAAAACCAATGTTCTTAAGACCAGAGAGTTGGGCAGAAATAGGGGGGGAAGCCCTCCGTTCCTGGTTCTCTTGTAGTTGGATCCTCCAGAACCACTTGGTGAACCAACACATGAGTCTCTTTGCTTTCTTCTTTCTCCCACCCCCGATCGGTAGAAGAAGTGCTGTGACATCCAACCAGGGTAAGTAATAAAGTCCTGGACTTCCTTTTAAATGCTAAATTATCTAGTAACCTAAAAAACGAAGTTCTTGATTCACCTTTAGAGAAGTATTCCAGGTATTTGGAGTTACGAAGGGGTAGCGGAAGCACATATTGTGTTTTCTGGCTTATGCTTGTTGGCAGCTATCTGGCATTGGGTGTACAGGTTATCACAACCCAGTCCTCTCATACTAGGGTTGGATCCTCATAGTTCTCCCTTTAACACCAACAGTAGATAGGAACTGAACTATCTCACGTGTTTACCAAAAACACAAGTCTCCGCAAAGTCGTAAGACTATGTATGGAGGCTGACGCCTGCCCAGTGCCAGAAGGTCAAGGAAGTTGGTGACCTGATGACAGGTGAGACGATGATAGAAGCCCCTGTGAAATTGCTATTTGAGCCCTTGTTGTTAGTAAAATTGGTGAACTAAGAGAAGGTACGAAAAGAGAGGGATTCGAACCCTCTGTAAACAAAAGCCTATATAGCCCAGGCTTCTACGATCATTATCCATGTTTCTTCCTTATTTTTGTTTGCCTCTTTTTCATTCTTTGCTTTTTTCTTTTATCTTTTAGTTTGTTCTTCTCTAGATGCTAGAATCTTGAATTTTTCTCCTTTACCTATCCACCGCCCTTCTCACGAAGTCATACGTGGACATTACTACTCATATAGCTCCCAGCCAGCAAGTAGTTCGCTCATTGAGATCTAATTCGATCTTCATAGAGTTCTCGAGATATTTGCTTACGAAGTTTTGTTATAACATCTATAACCACTTCTAGTTTAGGTAGACAACCTGGCAAATATATATTTATAGGAATTAGCTTATCGATTCCCCAAGCAGTACTATAAGAATCGTTACTGAACATTCCACGAGCTATTTTTCTGTAGGACCTCCCCTATAGTATCGCCATCGTAGTAGAGTTTACCCACCAAGTTCGGGATGGATTGGTCTGTTCCTCTACGCCCAGGCATGAGAGAAAAGCATATTGGCTAGTGATTGTGAGACCCTAATTCTTGACTGGAGGGGACACCAAAGGCCTCTTCCCTTCCATGCTATGGATATATAGAGAGGGAGGGCAGAGCTTTTGGTAGTTGCGTCTAGCCCTCTCACCTTGTGGCTCCCCTTTTCTAGCTATTCTTAGCTTAGTTATAAAAATATGGAAGACTTTTTTTACCTTTACGACGATTGATTCCTTGGGTTTCCAAAATAGTGTAAAAAGAAGTACTTTGAATCATTGTTATTTGACTCAAACCTGTTCTAAAAAAAGTCGAGGTATTTCAAATGGTTTGTTGACACGGACACCGATTCGTATTATGTAAAATAGCCTGTCCCTTGAGCGTAGAGCCCTTGCTCTATCCCCCCTTTGATTTTGGTCGATCTCTCTTGAACTGCACACAACTTTTCCCTATCCTCCTATAAGTAGTCCACTTAGAGTAGAGAGCTCTAGTACTCATTGTCTATGGTTTGGTTCATTCTTTGACTGCTTTGCTTCCCCCCAAAAAGAGAGACTGATTTCCCTGTACGAGTAGTGAAGAATTCTAGATTTCGTTGGTTGTTGATCAATAGAATGGGAGAAAGGAGAAAATTTTTAAGCTCGCTAACTAGGGTTGGCAGCAAAATTCCATCTTCGAGACCCCATAACATAAGCCTTGTCTCATGGTGCTTTTGTTAGGAGTTCCCCTGAGCTTAGGGGTCAACTATAGGGCGTAACCGGTCAATAAACATTTCGGGGTTAGCCTATTGATCAACTCTAGGCTGATCTTCTAGTGATAAACTGAAGCCCTACCTTATAGAATGAAATTCCACAGTTTTGCAATAACTTGGCTTTTTTCATCACTTCAGCTTTGAGATGATTTTAGCCACCGGGGACTGGCTCAATGAGCACCTTTCGGCGGTGCTTTCTCGATAAACTATTTGATTTATTTAGAAAGATGCTGAACCAAGACATGAAGAACTACAATGCAAAAGAACGCCTTCTTTTGGGAGGCCTCGGGCAGTGGAAGATGAACAATCACTAAGGAGTAGCTTGAACTAAGAGGAAGTGAAGTAATACTTGGGAAATTCCTCCATTCATATAATGGACTTATCAATCAAACTTTCTCTCTCTTACTGCAACTACCCACCACTGGAGAGTTGTCTTTGCCCAAGTATGAATTGCAGACGACTGACTATAGAAGTGGAACACGAACCTATGGTGCTATTCCGGGTTCAGGAAAGTAATAACAAAAATACCTAACACAATAGCAGATTCCGCAGATGCCACCATTGGAACCAATGAAGCAAATGATTGACCTATCATATTATCCGAAGAAATATAAAATACCAAAAAGTTTCCTCAGTCAGGATGGAGATTGGCCCTCGAGTGCAAAGGCAGAAGGGAGCTTGACCGCAAGACCCAACCGTCAAGCAGAAGCGAAGTAGTGGAGTAGGAGAGGTAAAGATGGATAGGAATAGATAAGTAAGAGAGAGAGAGCGACACCAGCTAGCAGAATGGACGGAATGAGAAGGAATCCCCAACGGTAGAATGACAGATCGGCTCTAAGGTCTGAGTTCCTAGGTTGCAGTGGTAAGAGTCGCTGCCTATGAGTTCTGGCAAGAATATCCGAGCAAAGCAAGCCCAACAGGGTATGATGAAAAGCTCTTACCAGGATTATCTTTCCATTCATAGCTTGATCAATTATTTACTCCTCCCTAAGTTGGTTGAAGTAGATCCTGCACCCATTAGGATAGCACCTATTCTTCATAGTAAAAGTTCAAGTCCAGTCGAGGGAAAAGTAATTCAATCAACGATTCTCACTAATAGACTTTAGTGTGTCAGATCCCCCTTCTCATCATGCCTATACACTAGCATGGAATTGCAACAATAAGGAAAAAAGGTTCCGGTTGCAGTAAATGTCTCAAAGCTATGCTTCAAGTGGGAACTATCTCATCCATCTGTATAGGACAACGTCAATTACGAGGGGTAATCGTTCGATCAACTCATTTTGGGGTTAACCTATCGATCAACTCTAGGATGAGCTTTTAGTGAAAAACTAAAGCCCTACCTTATAGAATGAAATTCTGCAGTTTTGCAATAACTTGGCTTTTTACTTCACTTCAGTCGTTTGCTTTGCTCTTCTTCTTCGGACACATTTGGCATGGTGCTAGAACTTTGTGTAGAGATGTTTTTGTTGGTATTGACCTAGATTTATGGGGTAATTGGCATACTCCAATCAGTGAGGGAGGGAATCTTTGGCTCTATTGAACATATAGGGAATTAGATGTAGCATTCTACCGATGTCAAGTCATAGACTAGAACTGACTTTCCCTCTGTGCCATTTCAAGCGAAAGTGCCATGACTTCTTGACTGGATTGAGAGCTTGTACTGGGGCCAACTCCGCTAGGTATAGGGAGGGAGTCTTCTACAAGTCGCATTACTGGTCAATGACCTGATTTTTGAAGTAGTCGCGATGCCTTTTCTGAGAAGCAATGCTCACTCGATGTCTGTCCTGTCAGTTGTGTAAGACACTCTACTATCAACGAGCTGCACTAGCCTACAAGTTCTTCCCACTAGTGCCTATCCAATATCCAATTCAAAAAGAGCTTGGATTGCTGATTTTTCTCTCTCTGTATGAAGTAAGCGTTTGCTAAGCGGGCCTATAGTCCAAGCCTCTTGGTCTGAGGAAGGGGAACCCCATTGTGATGGGTTGGCATGGAAGGACGGCTACCCAAAAAGTCTTTTTCGAGAAAGAAAGCTAGCGTAGAAGTTTTCTATCGCAGTTATTAGTATTCTTTTCATCTTCGATTTCTCACTTCTCTGTCTTTGGGCGAATCCCTCTACTCTAGGAAGTTACCCATGCATGGGTATGGGACACGAAGGCTAACACAATAAAGTATGAGTGACCTGTTTAGGATTAAGGTTACCTACCTTGTTTTAGAAAGGGCTACTATCGCGACGCGAAAGCAAAAACATATGGGGTCGGTTCTATAACTAGATAACTAGCACTGAAAACCATCTTTACATTAGATTGTTTGGTGTTTTGATGTACCTACCTTATTGACGGCATCTTCTGTATTTATTATTGCCTTTATTGCTGCTCCTCCAGTAGATATTGATGGTATTCGTGAACCTATTTTAGGGTTTTTACTTTACGAAAACAATAGGCAAGAGTAAGGGTTGATAGAGAAGAATTCAATCTCCCCTATTTGTTCCATTCTCAATGGTTGGTCGGTTGGCCAGGATTGGTCAAGTGCGCTGGATAAAGAAATCAATTGTAGACACTAATACAATTAGATCTGCTCTTTATAGACAAACTTGGGATTTGCAATCCCAGGTAAGATCGGTTCAGGATCATGGGTCTTCTTCTGGAAATCCTAGCTATTCTTGGGCAGATGGCCAGTGGCACAAAGAAACGAAAGAATCGGTTACGTTTTTCATATGATCTCCTCTCATGGGCCTTAGCTTACCCTTTCTTTGCTCGTCAGTGCTGTTTTTTGATTGCGGCTAGCGTGCTTGACTAATAAGATAGAAAGGGCCTTTCTCGCTTGTTTGAAGCCATACATATAAGGATTTCCTCAATCGACAAACAAGGGGGAAGTCTGCTGAACTCTTTCTAGAAAAATTGGTCCTTGAGGGCAAGCGAGAGATCATGGAATGAATTCATAGTCATATGGCTAACCGTTGATTACTAGTGATTCTGGCTTCATGCAGGTAAGTCACACAACAAAATATTTTCTTTGTGCGTCGGTAAAAAAATATATAGGAATTCTTGAGCCCAAGAGTTAAGAATAACATAGCTTTTTGGGAAATTTCCAAATGAACATTGGAAAGGGATGTGGTGGATACTCAGTAATCTTACCATGAGTTAGTGATTCCAAAAGTTCCTCGAGGAGTTATCTGAAGAAGGTTATTCTCAACTGATACCCCCATCTAGCGACATCTTTGGTGGACAATTCGGGGAGTATCACCTAGCTAACCTGAAGAAGGAAGGAAGAAAGTCTTAGCCACAATGAACTGATTCATGTTCTTGATAGGCTTCTTGACTCCACTGCTACCCACCCTGAGTTAACTATTGATCTGTCGCCCAAGCCCGTTTTCCTTTCATAGAGTATGGAACTATTTGAATGGGGGTAAACTCCCTAGCAGTCAATAAGAATCCTCTAAAGCTGAGTAAAATGAGAATCATAACCTATTGATTACACCACAGTAGGATTTTTCCTTGGATAGGCCCCTATCCTGTGAGCTTAGCTAGTAAATGCATCCTAGGTAGAGAGGGGAAAATCTAGAAAAGAAAAGACCTAGTGGATTGCCATTCTTTTGTTGTTTGGGTAAAGGGCAGGAGCGGTATTTCCCTCTCACCAATACTTACTATAAGGGGTGGGGAAACTAGCTAAAACCAAACATCCAACAGGCGCTTTCCTTAATGGCTAGTCGCTTTCGAGTGAATTGAACTCTTGGACTGGCTGAAAGGGAAAGGGGAAAATGTACAAGGTCTTTTTCACTTGTTTATAGGACCAGTGTCAAAGGATCCCATTAAAACTTCTTTCGAGGAATGGGCCAGCCTAGGTCATTTCTCAAGAATAATAGCTAAAGGGCTCGATACTACCACTTAGATCTGGAACCTACATGCTTATAGACCCCATCGTAGATGGTTTAACCACACCCGGTGCCACGAAATGATTGAGAATGACAACGGGGTCAAAATGCATTTTCTTCTTTGTATTCGATAAGTATTGCATGACTAAATAATTCAAGGAAGGGCGGACTATGGGAAGGGTCCTTTTAAGTAGGTGACTAGCCAGGCGATCACAGTGGGACATGTGAAATCAAAGTAGGAGATAAAGTAGCTGGAAGACACGAAAATAAAGGTATCATTTCCAAAATTTTGCTTGGACGAGGTATGATCGCTTTGATCAATATGACCACCTTGCCCTTGTGTTCGGCAATCTTTACCCTTGTTGTGAGCATGTGGAAAAATCCAAAATTTTGTGGCCTATTTCACCAGACCTAAAGCATGCATCCATATTCCTCAAACATGTGCCACCATGATAACTCCCACATTTTGGCATCTAAGATGAGTCACCCCATCATCACCTCCTTGGACCCTTGGGTTAGACACCCCATCCTTCGCAACCCTCTTATTTGGAGTACTAGAGGAAACCCTTAGCCCTGAAACTCAATACCTTGTTGGAACCAGTCACCCTCAACCCGAGCCCTCATGGACTTCCCACTTCTCTTCTTCATAAGTTTATCTCCCTCAAGTTGTTCAGCATAAGTCATGAGCCAAGAAAAATTCATGTCACTTACAGGCATCACGGTATTACACTCTTCATATAACAAGTTGGACACCCTCGACATAAACTTGTTCATCCTTGATCTAAATTCAGCAACCAATTGAAGAGCATACTTAGAGAGCTTGTTGAACTTGAGGGCATACTCGCTCACACTCATGGAACCTTGATTAAGATTCATGAACTCTACCATTTTAGCCTCCCTTAGCTTGATAGGAAAGAAATAGTTGAGAAATGTGGCTTTGATCTCTTCTCAAGAAATAGCATCATGATTTCCCCTCTCCATCTTCCATTGCACAAACCAAATTTGAGCTACAGTTCCAAACCTTCTTGGGTTAAGAGGTCTAGATTAGGCAAGACCTTGATTCCACCTTATTAGGGTTGGAAGTTTTGGGTGAGAAGATGATAGAGTGGACGTTGTCTCCCAAGGGGAAGATGGTGGTTATTGTACCAAGTAGGTTAGGTGTATTAAGGTTGACAATTAAGTTGAGGATTATGAGTCCTTATAGGGTGTAGAAGGAGGTTAGTAAGGTTACATAAGTTTGGGAATTGCCTATTGTAGGGGTATGGTTTATCCAGCTTGTCATGCTTCTAGGTTGAGGGGATGTGTTGGTGACCTTAGTGCTATAACACACTTTGAAGTTGCGGGTGAGGTGGAGGATAAGTTGGCTTAGAAGTAGGTCCCTGTGGAGGAGTTGGATGGATGAGTGGAGAAATTGATTGATAATGATGTAATGTTCATCAAGGCCCTTTGGAAGAGTTGTCTAGTTGTATGTGTTTCTCGGAGAGCCGGTGCGGACATGGAGAAGCGATATCCATATCTCTTTCACTCTATTCAAGCTCATGATGACTTTTCTATGATTTCAAGTCCTATGTTTTAGCCCATATGTCATTCATGTGAATTCATGTTTAAGTTGGCAAGTTTATGATGATTTTACACTTATGTGGAGGGTTTTGAAAATGGTCTTTTAAAGTGTGTTGTTGCATTCTTGTTGGGGATGGCCTCTTCATGATTACTCTTCTTTTGTACATTTCTTGGACATTCGGGGAGTATGTTCCCAAAGGGGAGGCATTGTAACGACCCCAAAAAGTGACCGAGAATGTGCCTCGAAAGTACCAGCAATCCTAATTTCAATATATCTAAAAATCAATTTTTATTTTGGATATTCGACTTCATATTCTTGTTTAGGTAGTCAAATTGAGTGGGAAATGGCTCTAACCCGAATTTTAGAGAAATCGTATCAAAATCCAAAAATCACAAAGAATGCTATTTAGGAGGGTCAACTTTGAAGGTTCGTATCTCTTAGCACACAAAGAACTCGGTGGCCCACGACCTACCAACTTAATTCCTTTGAATTAGCTTTCCAACGCATTTGGTTTCACCTCATTCTGAGTTCGGATGAAGGATCTAGGCCCATTTTTGTGGAACTCGTTTAAGCAAAAAATGCAATTTCCTGTGGCAATTCCGCCTTACCTCCGCGACACGCCCCTATGTTTTTTGTGCCTATCTTAATTTTTCGGTGCACGACTTGTAAGTCTTGGGCCTAAGGGTCCCCACACTTAAAAACACATATACTTAGCCTTATTTCATCATCATATCATCCTAAACATTCCCCAATATTCATTCAGACACTTAAGACTCATATGTCACCCTAAATTCAAGTCCCAAACTCAAGACCAATCTTAAGGATTTCTTCAAGGATCTCACACAAGCTTCAAGTCTCTATCTCCAATCTTCTTCAACGGTTCTCCAAAGTCAAGGTATGTGGTGTTGAACCATTGGGTCTTTCTACCCATGGTGCCTAAACCTTCTTTTACTTAATAATGCATGACTTAAAGTTGATTTTACATATGAGTCTTGTATATTGAGAAATTTATTGCACAATGATTTTAGTTCATGAAAGTATGTTTTTTTAGCATGTTTTGAGCTATAAATCATGGATCTAATGTTAAATTTGATGAGGGGTTTTGATGTGAATGTCTTGGGGTGTTGCAAGGTGTGGATTGATGCTTTTACAAAAAAATTTCTTGCATGATTTCATCTCTAAATTGCATGGTCTTTTACCCCCATTACATACCCCCAAGGTGTCTGACAAAATGTCCAGTTAGAGTTTCTTGAGGAATTGAAGGTCCAAAGCATGAGATATGATATGAGTGATGTTATGGTGATGAGATGAGCTTATACATATGACTATTCCTATATGAAGTGTTGTATTATGGTGAATCCTTTATAAAGTGTTGCATAGACTATGCCCAATTCGGGGGTGTAGCACTCGAATAACCTAGATGAGGGTTAGTACTCATCCACCTAAGTAATGGGGTTGCAACATCACTAACCTAGATGGGGGTTAGTACTTATCAACCCAGATGAGGGTTAGTACTCATCTACCAGGATGATGGGGTGGCATCATCATCAACCTAGATAAGGGTCAGTAGTCATTGCAACATCACTAACCCACCAAGGGGTTCATACCTTAGAAATCTAGCTTGGTCTCTTCTACACATATGATATTCTATATGAGCATGGATTACTTAAACATGTCTTATTTATGCATCGATCATACATGTCATATTGCTATATTATGCCTATTGCCTATCGTTATGCATTTTAGATTATGATGTTTATCTTTTGTTGCATTGCATCCCACTTAGTTAGTACATTAAAACGTACTCAGACATACTATTGCCTACATGATTCACCATGTAGGGACCGGAGCTCCTATTGATTCATCTTATGGCTAGATGGATTGTTCAAGTCAGCCTTTGGTGAGTCCTCCATTCCAGGGACAAGGACTATTATCTCACATTGTGTATTAATATTCTCTTTACTTTATTGTATACTTATAACTATGAGGGTAAGCCCAGTTATATGTCTTGGTCCCCGCCATTATCTATGTAGTAGAGGTGTTGTTGGACAAAGCTATGTCTTTATGCTATAAATTGATTCTATTATCTCTTGACTCTATGTTATGACAAGTTCTCCCGTAGTACCTTTAGCCCTTAATTCCATTTTTCAAATGTCATTTAATTGTTTCTGCGACCAAGGATGTGTAATAATATACTATGAGACTTATTTGGGGTTCCTTCGGGTTCCTTATTCGCCGGTCACGTCTAGGCCCAAGGCTTGGGTTGTGGCATCCACGACCGCCAATATGGCCCGTCACCCTCACCATGATTCGTGTGGTGAGTTGTGGTGCCATACTTGGCCAAAAATAATTTCTCCACACCAATATTGAACCATACATAGGATTTTCTCCACCCTCGAAGGCCATACGGCTAGTAACACTGGTCGTACCCAAACACTTAGGCCAAAAATGGCCATTTCAGGCCCAGGACCTTCCCCACAGTTCGTGTAAAGCCACACAGCCTGTATAGGTGCCCGTGTGACAACACATCACCTGTGGCTTTATGAAAATACGCATAACTTCCTCATCTGAACTCCAAATGAGATGAAACTAAGTGCATTGGAAAGGTAATTCAAAGAACTTTAATTTGGTAGTCATGGGCCACTCAGTTCATTTTGTGTTAAGAGATATTCCTATTTAAAGTTGACCCTATAATTGGTACTTATGACAAACTTAGCCAACAAAATTCCTTTCAATTTGGCTCGATGTAAGGGACCCATGATGACCCTAAAACATATAAATGAGTTTAAATTGAAAGCTTGCAAAAGAACTTAACTTGAGTTTGAAGGTTCCATTCTAATCTCACAATAAAATATCAAGGTACTATACTGGACCATTACAATACCATAGGGAAATGTATTAACATAATTCACATAACACGTAGCACATAAAGACTAAGTGGAGGGCAAGCATGACTCAATCTATGGGGGAAATTAGGGTCTTAAGATCTTCCATATTTCCACATCAAACATACATACATATTGTAATTCTTATAATCAATTCATAATAGCTATATCAAATAAATAACCATAACCATAAGGTGCAAATGTAACAGATAACACATAGATCCGACAAGAGTCTGCAAGTCCAACAATGCTTCTAGACATAAGATGGGATGGGGAACAAGACACGTCCAGGTCACCCTCAACATAAATAATATAGACAAGACATCATAGGTAGAGGAATGGTAGATTATCCTTGAAAGATAGGACTCACCACAAAAACTATCTCAAGGTCCAATCTAGCTGTCGTATGATGGATGAAGGTAGCCTCTGGTCCCTAGTTGGCTAGATCATGTAGGCAAAAGTATGCGTTAGTACATTTGAATGTATTAAGTATGAGGGGTGCAATGCATGTAGCTTACCCAACCTGCACTTCAATGTTAGATTACAAGGGAACATAATATAGAAAGAATCGTATATAAAAAAATGTAATATAACAAGCTGCTATGAAATTAATGATGCGTGAAATGCAAATGACGCTCACATATATAGTAGGGACGAGACCTTAATCGACATGAATAAGACCAAGTGAGCTATTTCTTGGAATCTCGATAAAATCCCTCATCGGTAAGTAGGTGTCTACTTGCCAAAGATAAACCATACTTCACCTTATGAGAACGACACTCATTTCATATGAAGTAATCTTCCTTACAAGAACAACACCCATTTCATATAGAATTTTCATGTAGCATATCACATTATATCATATTATGTCTTCTCCTTACAGGAACAACACCCATTTCAGAGGCAACTTTTCTTACGGGAACAACACCCATTTCAGAAAAGGACCTATGCTAGGCACATAGTTTGAGGAAAAGGGAGAGATCCCTTGGGGATAGCTCTAACACCCCCAATTCATTGGTGCTAAGTCGTCATCTCATAAGAATACATATATGTATATATATACATGCTTTCAAAAGAGGCAATAGTCATTCCCAAATCATTTCAATGTGTTCTTACTCTTAAAAACCAAACCCTTATCATAATAATTCATACTTAGACTCAAATGCCAAAATCATAATTCATAGTCATAATACTCATGCATAGGAATAACCCATTCATATACAAGATTGTGAAAGCTCCGAAAATGCTCTAGAGACATAATGATAGACATGTATATGATAACATTCTTATCATAGCCAATATCTTATCAAAATCATATCATAGAACATAATTGGGCTTAACCCACTTTATACTTTGCATAATAATCCAAGGTCATGAATGCAAATACTATGAATAATGTGAAAAAACATGGGTAATTAAGATTCAAACTAAAATCAACAATATAATATGAAATTGAAGTAAATACAACATTAAATCCATATTTAAATCTTAAATGAGATTACCCATGCATAAGCAAGCCTTAAAGGGGACATGCATATTCATAATTTCAAAAACTCAATTTAAATCATTATTTTATAATTTAAATCAACTCAAAATTAGTAAATAAACATATCCTATACATTATGTGAATTTATGGAATCATAATATTCAAAATCCCAAATTAAAGTGTGCGAAATTCATGAAAAGTGCTAGAAAAATTTTGGGTCTCTTTGGTTGAAAGGAACCAAAGATAAAAACCCACATACCTGGACCCAATTCAAGAAGTTCCAGGAGAAGTTTGAAGAAAACATTAATTTGCCTTGATCCCCAAGTTGAAAATCTTCAAGAGTTCTTGAGAGGAACTTGAGAGAGTCACAGTTTGGAATAGGGTTTAGGTCTTTAGAAGGTCATTAGATAGTATACGAAATCTCAACAATAGAAATAACCAAATTTATGAGAATCCCATTAATAAAATGGAATTAAAGAAATCCCGCATATACCCCTACACAGACGAGTTCTATGAAAATGGGTATAACTTCTTCATCTGAACTCTAAATAAGGTGAAACCAAGTGCATCGGGAATCTAATTCAAAGAGTTTTAATTTGACAGGTCGTGCACCACCTAGTTTCATTTGTATAAGAGATATAACCCTTTAACGTTGACCCTTCTATCAGCACTTATGGGAAACTTAGCCTATAGAATTCCTTTGAACTTGGCTTGATGTAAAAGACCTATGATATTCTTAACAAACATAAATAAGCTTGATTTGAAGGCTTGAGAGTGAACCTAGATTGAGCCTGGAGATTCCCATACTTGGAAAATTTTTGATCAAAAAGTAAGTCACACGGAAGGGTCACACGAGCCATGTGGTGTCACACAGTCTGTGACACTGCATGTGGAACCTCCCTTAGACAAAATAAAATTTCTCATGCTAAGACTGAAGCAACACTTAGAAAAAATTCCACCTCGGAGGCTTTGCGGCTGGCCATACAACCCGTTTCAAGTCAAAAAAGCCATGTGACTACACTTAGGCTAAAAATTGTCATTTCAAGCTTAAGTCTATCCACACAGCCCTCCACACAGTCTGTGTAGGGTCCAAGTGTGGTGTTCCTAAGCTCAAAATTTCCCACCAAGGCCACACACTCAAAATTAAGGCCAAGTGTTGTGCCATTGGAGGCTACACGGACCGTGTGACCTGACACGGGCCATGTAGTCTCCCTTGAGATGACATTTTGTCCAAAGTTTGTCCAAAAATGAAATCCTAATGTCCCGATGAAGTCGTACAATATCCAGGTCATTACAATAGGTACTTGGTTCATTGGCCTGGATCCATGATTGGTTGATTCTTCCTTTAACCTAGCAAAGTATTGGACGGTTGTGACAACATTAATGTGATTTTTGTACAATCATGTCACGCTCCAAAGTCCCGTAGGGAGGACCGGTACCCGTTGCCGATAGGGCTCGGGAGAACCAACTTGTAACTATATGCGTTCTATACATATTATAAGGGGTTTCTACATTTTCACATGCCTTTAAGCAGATAAATAATGATAACAAGCCAAAAGTAACGTATATGACTAGGCCGTTGGGGCCACGGTACTTAAAGTACGAGACATGACTTTCACTTTTACTTTACATAGTCTACAAAGCCTCTAAATGGAGAAAACATCTAATAAGGGTCGGGACAGGTTCCGCCTCAACCAACTGTACAATATGAACAAAAACTCTAGACGTATACAAAGCCCCGAAGCAATCTGGAGCTTGGTGACAGCAGCTGAATATCCTGTACTTCTATTGGGGAGGTCTACTCGCACCTGTACCTGCAGCATGAAATGCAGGTCCCCCGTAAGGGACGTCAGTATGGGATAATATATTGAGTATGTACGGTAGAATATACTGTATATAAAGTAACATCTCAAATAAAACCATGCATCTGTAGAAGATCAGGGACCACCCTTAGTTAGACCGTGGAATCATTTACTTTACGTTCTTTATATCACTTTACCTTTACTGTATAATCTGTACTATAAAATCTGTGCACAGCTGTAACGAATGACCAACTGATAAGTGGTGAAACTGTATCGGGATCGTCCCTATGCTAGGTTTTCAATGAACCCCCTTGGGGTACCACCCGTAAACTGTATCGGGATCATCCCTATGCTAGGTTCGCAATGAACCCCCTCGGGGTACCACTCGTAAACTGTATACTTTATCTTTCAGTCACCTTTGAGATGATTCTTTTGGTGGCCATAATATTGGAACTGTAATACTGTATATGTAGCATGTAACATGTAGATAATTATACAAGACAATATGACATTGGAAAAAGAATACGTTACACAAATAATAAAATGCATGTGAAATGGAACAACCTGTGAACTTTATTTGGCAACAAGAACTCATATATCATGGTATTCATGTATGTAACCAGATTTGGAAGTGACTATGTATTGAATCATATGAACATGTCAAAGGATAGAGACATGGTTAATAGTTATGTCGGAGTTGTTAAGCGCCTTTATGTGCCAAGGAAGGATCTATGTTTCATGCCAAATGATACAACATCAAATAACCTTACATACCTCG
>JAABOM020000007.1:10384840-10413404 GCA_011800125.2 Solanum clarkiae
TCCTTGAACAAAGACATGGATATAGCAAGGATACAAGCTTTTGCACAGAAATTGGAGGATCAGAGGCAAAGAAGAAGGACACAAGAGTTGGAAAGGGGGCAGGCCAAAAGAGCCAGATCTACGGAACAGTTTACACCATCCCAAGGTGAGCTTAGGCCTCAGTTTTCTAATAGACCGCTTAGGACATCATCCTCCTACTTTATAGCCAGTGCTCCACCAGAACTTCAAGGGTCTAGAAGTAATCAGTTTGGTAAACGGGGTAAGGGACAAGGTGCACGAACAACAAGATATTCGGTAGGCCAGCAAATGACCCCTAAGTAGCCTTGTAAACAATATAGAAGAAGTCATTTAGGTATATGTCATGTTAGGATAGATGTTTGTTATTAGCATGGTGTGCTAGGCCATATGATGAGAGATTGCCTAATAAGACATATAGGGGATATAACAAAACCTACTGGACTAGTTATTGCATCAGCATCATCAGTTCCTCCCTAAGGTAGGGGTTAGAAAGCACCTACAGGTCATGGTAGAGGTGTTAGAGGGGCAAATAACTCTAGCGGAGTCCAAAATCGCACTTGTGCTTTGAGAGTCGGCAAAATTTAGAAGATTCACCCGATGTGGTCACAGGTACATTGTCCATCTTTTCACATAATGTATATGCATTAATTAACCCTGGAGATACACTATCATACATCACTCTACTAGTTGATAGGAAGCTTAAGAGAACACCCAAATTATTGAACAAACCATTTGAAGTGTCCACACCAATTAGTGAATCTATTACGGCTAGAAGGGTTTATTATGACTGTGTAGTAACTATTTTTGACCGTGACACATTGGCTAAACTTATTGAGCTAAAAGTGGTGGAATTTGATGTTATAATGGGTATGGGTTTCTTAGCTTCTTGCTATGCCACCATGGATTGCCGAACTAAGAGAGTGTACTTCCACTTTTGAAATGAGGCAGTTCTTGAATGAGAAGCAATATTGGGGTACTAAAGGGTAAGTTTATCTCTTAATTTAAGTAAAGAAAGATGATATCTAAGGGGTATATATTTCATTTAGTTAGAGTAAGGGATATGGAGGCAGAATCGCCAACTCTTCAACCAGTTCCAGTAGTGAATGAATTCGTTAATGTGTTCCCTGAAGAACTTCCAGGTTTAGCTCCAGAACGAGAAGTAGATTTTAGTATTAACTTACTCCTAGGATCAACTAAGATGTATCACGACGTGAAGGGAATGTTTTGGTGGGGTGGCATAAAAAGGGACCTTGCACAATTTGTGGCTTAATGTCCAAATTGCCAACAAGTCAAAGTAGAGCACCAAAAGTCGGGAGGTTGTATGCAGTGTATAGAGATTCCAACATGGAAGTGGTACATGATCAACATGGATTTTGTTACTAGGTTGCCTCGCTCATTTCAGAAGTTTGACTGTATATGGGCAATAGTTGACAGACTCACAAAGTCAGCACACTTCTTACCAGTTAAGAGTGATTATACAACTGAGGAGTGTAACAAGCCATACCTCAAAAAGATAGTCAGGCTATATGGAGTCCCAATCTCCATTATATCTGATCGAGGAGCTCAGATCACTGCAAAGTTTTGGAAGTCCTTCCAAAGGAGTTTAGGGACACAAGTGAATTTGAGTACAACTTCCCACCCTCAAACAGACGATCAAGTAGAACGCACCATTTGGACACTTGATGATATGTTGCGGGCTTGTGCATTGGACTTCAAAAGGTAGTTGGGTGGACCATTTGCCACCTCTTGAATTTTCCTATAATAATAGCTACCACTCGAGTATCAAGATGACACCTTATGAAGCTTTGTATGGAAGGAAATCTAGGTCGCCAATTGGATGGTTTGAAGTAGATGAAACCACCTTGCGTGGGCCAGATCTAGTACAACAAGCCATGAAAAAAGTTAGGGTAATACAGTAGTGGCTAGAAATAGCCCAAAGTCATCACAAATCATATGCGGATGCTAGAAGGAGAGGACTAGAATTTTCAATAGGGGATTGGGTATTCTCAACAGTATTTCCAATGAAGGGGTTATGAGATTTGGTAAGAAAGAAAAATTGAGACCACGTTACATAGGTCCATATAAAATTATTAATAAGTTTGGGCAGGTTGCATATGAATTAGAGCTACCCCAAGAGCTTTCAATGGTTCATCCAGTTTTTCATGTCTCAAAGCTTCGAAAATGCATAGGTAACCCATCCCGTATCACTTCTATTGAAGATGTGTAGGTTACAGTAGATCTCACCTATGAAGAGGTACCTATTGCTATTCTAGATCGTCAAGTTAAAAAGCTAAGGAATAAAGAAATAGCTTCAGTAAAAGTACTCTGGAGAAGCCAGTAAGCAGAAGAGATAACATGGGAGGCTGAGGACGCAATGAAATCAAAATACCCTTACTTATTTGAAGCTAAAGAGGAAGTCCAACATTCAAAGTTGGGACACTAATACGTACATGTGATTGAATACTTAGTGTGTTGTCAAAAGTTTGTTAAGTAAAGGATTTAACTTGGTTAAGCTATCCAGTTGTGCTAACACTCGAGGACGAATGTTCCTAAAGGGGGAGGATGTAATACCCCACATCTTACATATACTAGTTCTATGCAAATAAAACATGATATAGTTTGTTCAAGTTAGCTTTCATTTTTAAAAGTGTTTGAATCTCATATTAGAGGGCGATATACGCATCTAACGCTTAAGAGAATCGAGCGTATTCAAGTTTTATATCAAATTGAGGAGATCATGGCCCTAAACAAAGTGAGAGAATTAAGGTGCTTGCAATACTTAGGAAGCTAGCAGGTGATTCACCTACTTCCTTAGCTTAAACTTGCTAGCTAGATGGAGACGAGGCCTAACGCCAAATTTGTCCAAGTCTGATAAAACATAAACTCCAAGTGAAGGATGTAATTTTGTCCCATGTTGTAGCTTCATAAAATGGATAATATTTTTAGCCCAAGAAGAATAGAAAAAGGACCCAAGCCCATTACAATTCATTTGATAATTTAGGCCCAACTAACTAAAGGGAAAGGGGAAAAATGAGCAGCAAAGGCCCATCAATTTGCAACCCATTAAGGCCCAAGTAAAAGGGGAAAAATGGTACATTACTAAGTTGATAAAATAAGGCTAAATATTCAAGATAAATTCAGCCAAATGATCCTTTAAAAAGGTCTTACAAGTAGCACCTTTAAATCATTCCTAACTTGGAAAAAAAGAAACCACAAGGAGACGTTTAAGGTTCTTGCAGAAGCCCTACACCTTGAAGGTAATGGTAAGTAAGTTTAGTTATGTTTTTAGTATGGTTTTCTTATGAAAAATAAGAGACTATGTTGGTTAGGTATATGCTGAAACTTTTGGACAACATGTGTTCCAAGGGTTGTTGTATACTTTTCTTGTTTATTTGGGAGCTTTTATCTTCGTGGTGTCTTGATTGTGAAATAAGGTTGCTTTTCTTAATTGGTTTCAGTTCTGTAATGATGTATAAAGATCACTGCACTATTTGGTTATACGAAACAATCAATGTTTAACGTGTTATCCGAAGTGTGTTGTTTGTAAAAATTGTGGGTTGATTGATTGAGGACTATGGTCTCACATCCTCCACCTATTCTGAAGACTATTTTTAAACTGTTTTAGAACTATTTTTATGTATAAATATTGTGGGAACAGTTTGGTTGAAGTTGGTAAAGGTTTGGAATTGTTGGCGTCGTAATGTAGCAAAAGGGACGTAATATTATGCTGCCTACTCGTATGTTGTGTATAATTGTTACATGTTGTTCCTTGTGAGTTGTTGTAAGACTATTAAGCTTATAAAACAAGATTTATATAACATATACAGAAAAATAGTTGTTCGAGAATACGATTATAAGTAAAAGATTGAAGGAATTCCTTTGGGTCGCTAATTGTAAGCTTGCTGCCGGGGTGTTAGTTTTTATGATATTGGGCTGCCAAGAAGTGTTTTTTTGCTACTAATATTAGTCTTATTGCCTAATATATTGTAGATAAATACTTGGGGGAAAAAGTGATCACTCCGAGGTAATAATGAGGTCATACAACGAGGTATGTAAGGCTACTTAATTTCATATTATTTGGCATGAAACATAGATCCCTCTTTGGCACATAAAGGCACTTACCAAATCTGACACATCTATTCACCATGTATCCACTCTTTCACATGTTCATATGCTCCCATACATAGTCAAATTCAAATCTGCATACATACATGGATACCAAGTTACATGAGTTCTTGTTGCTAAATAAAGTTCACGAGTTGTTTCATCTCATATGCGTTTCACTATTTGTGTAATGTACTCTTTTCTTTGTCATATTATCTTGTATGATTATTTACATGTCACATGCTACATCTACAGTCCTACAACTACAATATTATGACCACCAAATGAATCATCTCAAAGGTAATTGAAAGGAAAGTATATTGCTTATTGATGGGTAGTAACCCGATGGCTGGAAGAATCACCTATCCAGGGTCGATCTTATCACAAAGGGATAGCCCAAGGGGTGAAAGGAAAAGCCAAGCCAGGGACGATCCCGATATAGATTTACCACTGATCAGTTTTTCATCTGTATTACTTGTTGTGCAAAGATTATACAGTAAAGGTAAAGTAATAAAAGGAACATAAAGTACATGATCCCCCAGTATAACTAAAGGTGGTCTCTTATCCTACACCAGTGCATAGTTCTATTTGAGTTGTTACTTCATATATAGTATTTCATGCCTTACATATTCAGTACATTATCTCGTACTGACGTCCCTTATGAGGGACTTGCATTTCATGTTGCAGGTACAGGTGCTAGTAAATCTCCCCAGTAGGTGTATAGGATATGCAGCTGCTATTACCAATCTTCAAGTTTCTTCATAGCTTTGTGTGTCTCAAGCTTATATTTTTGTATTGTATAGTTAGTCGAGGAGGGGCTTGTCCCGACCCTTATCAGATAATTTTTCTTATCTAGAGGCTTTGTAGAATATGTAAATTAAAATATGATCATGTCTCATACTTTAGACAACGTGGCCCAAATGGCCTAGTCATATGCATTTTCTTTTAGCTTGTTATTACTGTTTACATTCTTAAAAGCATGTTGAATGTAGAAATCCCTTATAATATGTATAGAAAATGCATGGATTTAGGTTGGTTCTCCCAAGCTTTATCGGCAACGGGTGCCAGTCCCCCTTAACGGGACTTTGGGAGTGACACAAACCAGCTCACAAGTTCCAATATCAACATGTGACTCTAGTCTGTGAAGCCTCTATCATTATTAGGTGGTGCCAATAACAGACCCATGACTACCTCAATAAAAATAAAAAGATAAGCAAAACTAACTCTAAAGCATGATGAAAATAATGTAATAAATCCCCCGAAGAAGGGGAGCCTCACCAATCTGCTGAACGCTCGAAAGTCCTCATCGATTCGCCTGCTAATGACCTCTATCCTGCATATCTACATCATAATATGATGCAGTCGAAAAGGGGATATCAGTACTTGGAATGTACTGGTATGGAAAATAGTTGAGTGAAACTGAAACAGGTAGAATAATATAGAAACAACAATCCATATCAATATAGAAATCAATCAACATGTCAAATGGCCATCTAAAGAAAGAATAAAGAGTCGACACATGACTCATCAATGAATCAACTCATCAATCAAATCAGACTCATGTCAGAGGGATTCATCTCAAAGGAACTCAACTCATTGCATCTCATATTGGCTCAAAGGGTCTCATCTCAACTCAACTCATCTCATCTCAGATTACTCAGTTTAGGAACTTTCTGGGAGTTTCTCTTAACCGACAACAATCACTTACGAGCCAGGAGTTGTAAAACAATCACATTGATGTTGCCACAACTATCTCGTAAGAAGGGACAAATATTATACACAAGGAATCTGAACTCAGGCATCCTCTATTGATTTCACAGATGTAAACTCGAGAGGAGACCATGAGATGTAATGGTTTAACCCTCACTTACGCTAGGCCGGAGTAGGTAATGAGTGCAAGTGGGACTCAGGATTACACATTTCGGTGCTTGATACTCCTCCCAATACTCCTCGTCGCCATCTCAAGTAGCCTTATTGAGACACTCATCATCTCAATTGGTCTCATGTAGACTCTCATCATCTCAATTAGTCTCATGGAGACTCTCATCATCTCAATTAACTCAAACTCAAGGGTCCTCAATTATATTAGGGACTTTAACTCATCTCAATGCACTTAATTCTCCTCTAAGAACTCAAGGACTCAGAATAAATTAAAAGAAGTCGTTTGGACATAACATCAAGAACTCAATTATGAAGACTCATAAGATCATCAAGCTCAAATAACTCAACCTCATACTCACATCAAGATTCTTGTTATCATACTCCTATCAAGGCTCTAGACTCCATCCCTAGGTTCATTCATGCATGCTTTCAAAAGTTAACATATGGTGTTTATACGATCTCTCGTGAAAAGTATTCAGTTCAAGAAAATAAGTTTACGATGATCATCAACATATGAAAATACATGTAATAGATACAATTTTCAAGGAAATAATCAAGAAAGTATTTCAAGAAACATGTATGGGGACTCATAGACTCTCAACTCATCTATGACCATCTATGGGGAACATGAGAGAACAATCCCATACTTTTGTTTAGCCTTACATACCTGGGATAAAGCTCCTCAAATCACCCATCAAGAATTCTCCAATCTCACGTTTTTCTTTCTTCTCTCTCTCTCAAGCCCAACCTTCAAGTATTGTGAAGAAGGACTTAGAATAGGGTTTTTGACCCTATTTAGTCCTCAAAATGACCTATATAAGTCGTGGGTTAAGTTTAGAAGAGGTGGGGAAAAGTCTAGAATGCCCCTCGAAAAGATTTAAAATTTTTAAACTTGGTGGAATAGGTCAGGATAACAAGTCCGCACCATGAACCTATCGCGAACCTGTGAATTTCGGAAACTCAATCCCATTGAAAATTGAGGAAATATATAAGTGTGGGTCTGCGTCGCGGAGCTGTCACGTACCCTCACTATTTTGGGTCTATGTTGGGTCCGTGTCGCGGTCCTATCGCGTACCCTTACTATTTTTGGTAAATTTTGCAAAAATTATTTTTAAACTCGGCTGCTCTTAAATCGGGTCGAGACCAATTTCTGACTCGATTTTTCCCGCTGATCACAAATCTGATCTCAGATTTCCTATCTAAGCTTGGGTCTCCGTTCTAGGGATATTTTTGTAATTCTATCTGGTGTTACATCATATCCCCCTTAGGATCATTTGTCCTTGAATGATGAGTAAGGATGGATATCCAGGTATAAATAGACTCAAACTCCTCTCAACATTCAATCTATCTTTCAACTCCTCATTTCTATCAACAATCTCTACTCGGATTCAAGAGTAGACAATCAACAAGAACAAACAATCAATTTGGTCAAGGGTAAGGACTTTACCTTCAACATTCTCATCCAATGGCACAAATAGATGTGGATATTTTGCTTTCATCTCTTCCTCAGCTTCCCATGTGGCCTCCTCAACAAATTGATTCTTCCACAGGACTTTGACTGAGGCTATCTCTTTGGTTTTCAATCTGCGAATCTAACGATCAAGGATTTGGACCGAAATTTCTTCGTAGGTCAAACTATCCTTCACTCCGATGCTCTCCACAGGGATTACCAAGTTAGGATCTCCCAAACATTTCTTCAACATCGACATATGAAACACTGGATGAATACCATCTAACTTGCAAGACAACTCTAATTCATAAGCAACCTTCCCAATCCTCCTCACAATCTGATAGGGTCTAATATAACATGGACTTAATTTGCCCTTCTTCCCAAATCTCATGACACTCTTCATAGGTGACACTTTCGAATATACCTAGTCATTCACTTCAAACTCCAAACCTCTCCTCCTCATGTCGGTGTAGGATTTCTGGTGACTTTACATAGTCTTCAGTCGCTCTCTAATGATCTTAACCTTCTCCATTGCTTGATAGACAAGGTCAGGCGTAATCAACTCCGCTTCTCCAACCTCAAACTACCCAATTGATGATCTACTCTCCTCCCATACAAAGCTTCATAGGGAGCCATCTGAATACTTGCATGATAACTATTGTTATATGAAAATTCAATCAACGGTAGGTGCTCATGCCAATTTCCCTTGAAATCAAGAACACAGGCTCTCAACATATCTTCTAATGTCTGAATTGTACACTCTGCTTGTCCATCGGTCTGTGGATGGAAAGTTGTACTCAAATTCACCTTCGTACCCAATCCTTTCTGAAACAATCTCCAAAATTGGGAGGTGAATTGAGCTCCTCTATTTGAGTTAATGGACAAGGGTACCCTATGCAACCTTACAATCTCTTGGATGTACATCCTGGCACACTCCTCTGCAGCGTTAGTTGTCTTAAACACTAAGAAGTGAGCCGATTTAGTCATCCTATCCATAATCACTCATATCGAATCATGTTTCTTTCCAGACCTAGGTAGACCAGTAATAAAGTCGATATTGATCATCTTCTACTTCTATTCCAGAATCTCAAAATTTTGAGCTAATCCACATGGCTTTTAGTGCTCAACTTTTACTTGTTGATAGTTGGGCACTTGGAAACAAATTCACCAATATCCCGCTTTATTCCACCCCACTAATAGACTTCTCTCAAGTCTTGGTACATTTTGGTAGAGCCAGGATGAATGTAATACCTAGTGCTATGAGTTTTAGCCATTATTCTTTCTCATATACTATCACATCTGGGACGCACAATCTACTTTGGTACCTCAACACCCCATCTCCCCCTTTGGAGGAAACCATCACTTTCTGTTCGTGGACAACCTCCTTCAATTGGAGTAGGACAAGATCTCAATCTTGCTTTTCTTTCACCTCCTCCACCAAGGATGAAGCAGACCCATTCTGGACATTAAATCCTCCCTCATCATTCTCCTCAAGTTGGACTCCTAATCGAGCTAACCAGTGCACTTTTTTAGGTAGCTCCTTCTTTTTTTCCTCTACATGGGCTATGCTACCCATTGACAACCTTCTAAGAGAGTCACCAACAATGTTAGCTTTACCTAGATGGTAGAGAATGCTTATGTCATAATCCTTGAGCAACTCTAACCATTTTCTCTATTGCAAGTTCAGCTCTTTCTAACGAAAGACGTACTGCAAGTTCTTGTGTTCAGCGAACACATCCACATGCACTCTATACAAGTAGTGGCACCAGATTTTAAGTGCGAACACCACTGCCACCAATTCAAGATCATGGGTTGGATAGTTCCTCTCATGAATCTTAAGTTTTCTGGAAGTATAGGCTATCACCTTCCCTTTCTGCATCAACACACATCCCAATCCAACTCTCAAAGCATCATAATAGATCACAAAATCATCTATTCCATCAGGCAAGGTTAGGACTGGTACAGTAATCAGTCTAATCTTCAACTCTTGGAAACTTTTATCACACTCATCGGACCACTGAAACTTGACCTTTTTTGAGACAGCTTTGTCAATGGTACGAGTAAGGAAGAAAATCCCGCAACAAATTGGCGGTAATAGATTGCCAACCCCAAGAAACTCCTTATTTCAGTTGGAGAGGTTGTTCTGGGCCAATTCTTAACTGGTTCAATCTTTTGAACATCCACTCAAATACCATCACCAGAGACAATATGTCCTAGAAAAGCCACAGATTGAAGACAAAATTCACATTTCGAAAACGTTGCATACAACTCATGGTCCTTAAGGGTTTGGAGGACGATTTCGAGGTGTTTTGGATGCTCCTCTTTATCTCTTGAATACACAAAAATATCATCAATAAACACAATCACGAACATATCTAGATACTTTCTGAATACTCTATTCATCAAATCCATAAAGGCTGCAGGTGCATTCGTCAACCCTAAGGACATGACCAAGAACTCAAAATGGCCATATATAGTCCTAAAGGTTATCTTTGAAATGTCACATTTCCTTACTTTCAACTGATGGTAACCGGATCGGAGGTCTATCTTTGAGAAATAAGAGGCTCAAACAACTCTATCCTTAGGAGAAGATACTTGCTCTTTATGGTGACCTTATTTAGTTGTCTATAGTCAATACACATTCTGAGAATCCATCTTTCTTTCGCACGAATAGGACAGGAGCACCCGAAGGAGAAACACTCGGCCTTATGAAGCCCTTCTCTAACAAATCTTTTAATTGTCCTTCAAATATTTCAGTTCAGAGGGGGCCATCCTATAAGGTGAAAATAAGATAGACTGGGTTTCAAGAAGAATATCAATCCCGAAATCAATCTCCCTATCAGGAGGGAGTCCAGGCAGATCATCAGGAAACACTTCTGGAAACTCATTCATGATCGGAACTGACTCGAGAGTTGGGGGCTTAACATCATCAGATTTAACCCTCACGGGGTGGTAAATACACCTCTTAGAAATTATCTTTCTTACTCTAAGGTATAAGATAAACTTTCTTTTAGGTGCTACAGAATCACCCTTCCACTCTAGAATTGGTTCATTTGAAAATTGAAACTTAATAGTTCAGGCTCTACAATCAATGGAGGCATAACAGGCATGAGCCAATCAATGTAGAGGATCAAGTCAAAATCAATCATATCTAGCTCTATCAGATCAATAATAGTATCCCTATGATGGATGGACACTACGCAAGCCTTATAAACTCTCTCAGCTTGAATGGACTCATCCATAAGAGTAGAAACATCAAAAGGTTCAAGAAGACTCTCAAGGGTTTTATCAAATCTACTGGCCACATAAGGAGTTACAAAAGATAATGTCGCACCAGGATCTATCAACACATGACAATCAATAGAAAAGACTCAAATCATACCCGTTACAACATCTTGGGAGTTCTCCTGATCATGTTGACTGCTTATGGCATACAATTGATTTGTAGCACCGCTTGTGCCTGAAGTGGTCCTTTCTAATTCCCCTTACCTGGTGGGGATGGTGCAGAACATTGAGCCCAGTCATCTCGCTTTTGACAGTTTCTCTGATAATGCCCTACTTAACCACACTAGAAGCATACATCAGTCCTATCATGATACCTACCCAAGTATAGCTTACCGCATGTACCACATGGTGGCTTTCCTTGTGAACCTTGAGACACACTAGCTTGGGACTGAGATCCACAAGCTCCAACATTCTGAGACTTCTGATCATTTCTGACTCTAGGTGTAGGTGCACTAATAGATGATAGTGCTGGAAACCGGTTTCCATTGCCTCTCTTCCCAACCCCATGGCTGGATGTTTTGGCCTTTTCTGAACTCCTCTTTGTCATGTTGCCTTTCCTCATCAGCTTGTTGCACAAAGGTCATCAATCTCCCAATATCCATATCACTAGCGATCATGGCTCCCCTCCCATCTCTCTTTGGCCCTCTATTCAACCCATCAACATATATCCCCATCCTCCCCCTCAAATCAACAACAATGTCCAGAGCATAGAGAGATAACTATGTGAACTTCAACCCATATTCCTGTGCAGTCATAGAGCCCTATTTCATCTTTAAGAATTCTCTTACCTTCGCCTCTCTCCTCTCCCTTGGGAAGAAATGTCCTCAGAAAGCTTCCTTGAATAAAGCCTAAGTCATCACCAGGGCATTCTCTCCTCTACCTTCTTCCACTGGTCATACCATACTCTAGCCACCCTCTTTAGTTGATAAGAAGCTAGGTCCAATTTGTCATCATCGGAAACATGTATCACTTGGAGCACTTTCTGAAGCTCTTCCACATAGTTATCAGGACCTTCAGTAGATGCAAACCTTGTGAACTCAGACGGATTCATCCTCAAGAATTCTTGGACTCTAAAAGTGTCATAGGCATCCTATTGGGATGCTCTTAGTCTCGCAGCCGGTGCTGTGATAGCCTGGGATAGAGTTTTGATAGCCTGGTGAAGCTCAACATTTGAGACCTCATCTTGTGGGGGCTGCGCAATAGGGACAGCTTGACCCATAGGCACCTCATGTCCTTGAGGCTCAGGTGGATTGACATTCTATCTGGCTGGATGCCCTCTATCTCTGATGGCTCATCTGGGAGGCATGATCACAATTCTGCAATGAGCAAAACTCGAATTAGAATAGAACTTTCATAGAGTATAACTCTATAGCATGATTTAGAACATGAATGAAAGGAAACAATTCCTAATGTCCTATAGCCTCCTGTTTATCAAGTGTGGTCGACTACACACCTATAAATAAGACTCTACTAGATACAACTTCATAGACTCCTTAGAACATTTGAACTCATGCTCTGATACAAAGTTTGTCACGCCCCGGGAGAGGACCCAAGATATGGCCGACACCCAGAGACTTTTGCTAGTCCCCAAGAGAACCACTTAGCCTTATCACATTCGTCCATTCACACATTCTATAAATCAGCGAAATACATAAGGAATAAATGGGCACAACTAATCATCTAGTCTCAAATAATAATATAATAAAAGGCTAGTAGAAAGAAACCAACTCACAAGCTAACGTCAACATCTGACTATAGTCTCTGAAGCCTCTATCACTATTAGGTGGTGCCAATGACGGACCTATAGGTACCTCAATCAAAATGAAAAGATAAGCAAAACTAACTCTATCATGGTGAAAATAATGTAATGAATCCTCTGAAGTAGGGGAGGCTCACCAATCTGTTGAATGCTCGAAGGTCCTCAACGATTTGCCTACTGATGTCCTCTATCCTGCATATCCACATCATCATACGATGTAGTCCTAAAGGGGACGTCAGTACTTTGAACGTATTGGTATGTAAAATAGCTGAGTGAAATCAAAACAAGTAGAATAATATACAAACAATAATCCATATCAATATAGAAATCAATCAACATGTCAAATGTCTATCTAAAGAAAGAATAAAGAGTGGACAAGTGACTCATCAACCAATCAACTTATCAATCAAATTAGACTCATCTCAGAGGGACTCATCTCAAAGGAACTCAACTTATCTCATCTCATCTCGACTCAGGGGGTCTCATCTCAACTCATCTCATCTCATCTTATCTCATCTCATCTCAGATTGCTCAATTTAGGAAATTTTTGGGAGTTTCTCTTAACCGACAACAACTAGTTATGAGCTAGGAGTTGTATAATAATCAAGTTGATATTGCCACAGCCATCTTGTACTTGCCAAGTAAGGGATGAATATGATCCACAAGGAATCTGAACTCAGTCATCCTCTATTGATTTTAGGGATGTAAACTCGAGAGGGGACCATGAGATATAATGGTTCAATCCTCTCCTACGTTGGGCCGGCATAGGTAATGAGTGCAAGTGGGACTCACTCTTACTCATTTCGGTGCTCGATACTCCTCCCAAGAATCAATGCTCATAAGACTCCTTGTATCCATCTCAAGTAGCCTCATGGAGGCACTCATCGTCTCAGTTGGTCTCATGGAGACTCTCATCATCACAAATTAGTCTCATGGAGACTCTCATCATCTCAATTAACTCAAAGTCAAGGGTCCTCTATTATTTTAGGGACTTTAAACTCATCTTAATGCACTCAATTCTCCTCTAAAAACTCAAGGACTCATATCATCAATTAGAAAAAGTCGTTTGAACATAACATAAAGAACTCATTTATGAAGACTTATAGGATCATCAAGCTCAAATGAATCAACCTCATACTCATATTAAGATTACCATCATCATACAGTAATACCCATTAAAATTAACAAAATACCCCTAGAACAGAGACGTGCGTGCAACGCATCTTCCCAGGATCGAATGGAAAATCCGAGACCAAAATTTTGATCAGCATGAAAAATCGAGTCAAAAAAATGGTCTTGACCAGATTTAAGAGCAACTGGGTTAAAATTTTATTTACACAAAAATTTACTAAAACAGTAAGTGTACGTGACAGGACCACGAAGCGAACCTATCGCGGACCCAAAACAGTGAGGGTACGTGACAGCTCCACGATGCAAACCCACACTTATACCTTTTCTCAAATTTTTGGCAAGATTAATTTATAAAATGAACATATGCGCAATAGGTCTGCATCGTGAACCTGTCATTCCGACTGTTTCACCAAGTTTAAAATTTTTAATCTTTTAAGGAGCATTCCATACTTTTTCCCACCTCTTTTTAGATGTGAACCACGACCCATCTAGGTCATTTTGATGAGTAAATAGGGTCAAAATCCCCTTTCTAAGTCCTTCTTGATTATAATTGAAAGATAGGGCTTGAGAGAGAGACAAGAAGATCGTAAGGTTGGAGAATTCTTGACGGGTAATTTGGAAAACTTTGATCCCAGGTATGTAAGGCTGAATAAAAATATGAGATTGTTTTCTCATGTGCCCCATCGATGGTCTTAGATGGTTGATTAAAGGTTCTTGAGTCTATAGCATGATTTTCTTAATTATATTCTTGAAAACTATATTAAATGTACATATTTTTCACATGTTGATGATCATCATACACTTGTTCTTGAATTGAATACTTTCTTGAGATATTGCATAAAACCCCTTTATGTTAGTGGCTAAAAGTATGTATGAAAGAAGGTAGGGACTGAGTATAGAGCCTTGATTGAGAATGTTGATAGAGATTGTAATTGTGATGTGAGAATGAGGATGAGTTGATAGAACTTGATGGCCTCTTCAGTCTCCATAAATGAATTCTAACGATTTGTCTATTTGATTGTTCCTTAATGACCAATTCGAAGCCTTGAGATATTGATTAAGATGTTGATTGATGAGATTATTAGAGTCTCTATGAGACTACTTAAAAGATTGTGCCTCCATGAGGTTGATTGAGACGATTAAATTGAGATAGTTTGATTGGATGAATTGTTTTATAAGTATTGATTCATGGGAGGAGTATCGAGCACCAAAAGAATAAGAGTTAAACCAACTTGCTCTTGTCAAGCTACATAGCCAAACGTAGGTGAGGATCTAGACCATCACATCATATTACGTTAAGGTCCCCTCTGATTAGAAGTCCCTGAAATCAATATAGGACTTATAGATTTGCTGACTCCATTTGGACTTGTCCATGTGGTTTTGATTCTTTCTCTACCTGGTAAGTACAAAACGGCTGTAGCAACATCAACATTATTGTTGTACAATCACTGGCTCATAAGTGATTATTGTCGGATAAGAGAAACTCCCAAAAAGTTCCTACCTTGAGTTCTCTAAGTCGAGATGAGATGAGTTGAGTTGAGTTCCAGTTGAGATGAGTCCCTCTGAGTTGAGTTTGATTTAATCGATGAGTTGATTGGTTGATGGGTCACTTTTCTACTCTTTATTCTTGCATTAGATAGACATTTGACATATTGATTGATTTCTATATTGAGTTGATATTGTTTCTATATTATTCTACCTGTTTTCGGTTTTACTCACTTATTTTACATACCAGGACATTCCAAGTACTGACCTCCCCTTTTGGACTGCATCATATTATGATGTAGTTACGCAGGATAACTGTCTTCAGCAGGCGAATCATTGAGGACCTTCGAATGTTCAGCAGATTGGTGAGCCTCCCTTACTTTAGAGGATTCATTTCATTATTTTTCATCATACTTTAGAGTTTAGAAATGCTTATCTTTTATTTTAATTGAGGTTGTCATGGGTCTGTCATTGGCACCGCATAATAGTAATAGAGGCTTCATAGACTAGAATTGGATGTTGATTATTAAGATTGTGAGCTAGTTCTTTCTACTTGTCTTTCAATTATGCTATTACTTTGAGACTAGATGATAGATGTGCCCGTTAACTTCTGCTGATTAGTAAAATGATTGAATGAATGAATGTGATGAGGCCAAGTGGTTCGCTTGAGGAATAGAAATAGTCTCTGGGTTCTGGCCACGTCTTGGGTCCCTTCCCGGGGTGTGACACATACTCACATTAAGGCTCTAGACTCCATCCCTAGGTTTATTCATGCATGTTTTCAAAAGTTAACATATGGGGTTTATACAATATCTCGTGAAAAATATTCAGTTCAAGAAAACAAGTTTATGATGATTATCAAATATGAAAATACATGTAATAGATATAATTTTCAAGGAAATAATCAAGAAAGTATTTCAAGAAACATATATGGGGACTCATGGACTCTCAACTCATCTATGACCATCTATGGAGCATATGGGAGAACAATCCTATGCATTCGTTTAGCCTTACAAACGCGGGATAAAGCTCGTCAAATCACCCGTTAAGAATTCTCCAATATCACGTTCTTCTTTCTTCTCTCTCACAAGCCCTAACCTTCAAGTATTGTGAAGAAGGACTTATAATGGGTTTTTGACCCTATTTACTCTTCAAAACAACCTATATGGGTGGTGGATTAAGTTTAGAAGAGGTGAGAAAAGGTCTAGAATGCCCCTCAAAAGATTTAAAAAATTTTAAACTTGGTGGAACAGGTCGGGGTTACAGGTCTGCGACACGGACCTGTCACATACCTGTGAATTTCGAAAACTTAATCCCGTTAAAAAATTAAGGAAAGATATAAGTGTGGATCCGCGTCGCAGAGCTGTCGCGTACCCTCACTATTTGGGTTCATGATGGGTCCGCATCGCGGCCTTGTCGCATTCCCTTACTGTTTCTGGTAAATTTTACAAAAATTATTTTTTGATCCAGTTGCTCTTAAATCGGGTCAAAACCATTTTCTCACTTGATTTTCTGCATTGATCACAAATTCGGTCTCGGATTTCATATTTGAGCCTGTTAAGATACATTATGCGCATGTCTCCGTTTTAGGGGTATTTTGATAATTTTATCAGGTGTAACAAAAGTTTCCATGGAAGTGTGGAACACTATCCTTATGGATTGGATTAGTATAAGTATGATGATCTTACGGATAGCACTTTGTAACTTTGAGTTAGGCTTGAACATGATAAGAGCATGCAATTGACTTAGTTGATGATGGGAGTTGCAAGCTTCAGTTAATGAAGGGTATAACTCAAAAAGGAAAAAAAGCATAGTTGGGGAGAGTGGCTTCTTTGAAGTTTCGGTCTTTTAGTACATAGTTGTTTTATCCTTATATCTGGCCAATAGCCTTCTTTTAGAGTTTCTAGGAATTTTGATGGAAGTGTTCGTGATGGTAACCTTCTTCTCAATACAGATGTGATGTCCAGTAGTCAGTTGAATTCCTACATTAAGTTGATGCTCCACCTTGAGTTGACTATTTGAGTATCTGAGTATTGGGGTTATTGTATTCTATCTGTCTCTTTTTATGATGATCTTGGAGGTAAATTCTCACCTCAATCCTTGAGGTTGATAATAGTTTTTGTTGAGTAAGGTTGCTTGTCTAAATTCTTGAGTGAAGTTCATACCTTGAGTAAGCTATAGTATCTTTATCTGTCGAGGACAAATGATCCCAAGTGGGAGATAATATTACATCCGGTGAAATTATCAAAATACCCCTAGAAGGGAGACATGTGCATGATGTGTCTTGACATGCTCCATTTGCAAATCTGAGACCAGATTTGCAATCAGCATAAAACATTGAGTAGGAAAATGGTCTCGTTCGGATTTTAGAGCAACCAGATCAATTTTTTGATCCAAAAATCAAAACAAAAGTGAGTACGTGTCAGCGCCGTGATACGCCCTGGTCGCGGACCCAGACTTAATTTTTTTATTTTTTTTGACGAGGATCGGAAAATGTATTCTAAAAAATTTTGAAAGAAAAAGCATAGGTCCAAGTCGCAGACCTGTTTTCTCGACCTGTTCCACCGAAGTTCAAAATTTTAAATCTTTTGAGGGGTATTCCAAATATTTCTCAACCCCTTCTAAACTTAATCCACCACTAATATAAGTCGTTTTGGGCCTAAAAAGAGTTTCAAAACCTATTCTTAGGTCTTATAATGCTAAAAACTAAGAGGGGACTTTGAGCGGAGGAGAGAAGAGAAGTTAGGGTTTCTAAGTATTTGACTGTAGTCCGTTGTGTTGCGTTTACTCTTTGATTTCCAGGTATGTAAGTCTACCAAAAATTTTATTTTCGTGTCTAATCTATACTTATTATCAAGAATTCTAGTCAAAAGTCAAGCCAATTTCATTCCTATGATCTTATGGAGAACCTTATTATGAAATTCTTATTATTCCATTATTATTATGCTAAGAACTTGATTGTTGAGTAGATTTCATTAAATTCTTGAAGTGCCACTACAATTAAAAGAACCCTAACTAGAATCGAAAATTATTTTTCACATTATATTTTCCTATTACTTTATTGTCAAGTAAAGATTTGAGTTATAAGAAATTATGTTCATATAATTATGACTCTTAGAAATTCATGAAAGGTTATTCAGTTCAAAGTACGAGTTAATTAAAGAAACATTTTAGCATGAGTTATACAAGTAGTCTATTTACTATGCTATCTTTTGAGCATAGCATGTCAGTTTTAAATGAGCAATTTAGTCAGTTAAGGTATTTTGCATTACTTTTCATCATGCATAAGTTTCAGAGTTTGAGAAAGCATTACCAGTTATGAGAAATCATTATTAGTTTTGAGAAAGAAAAACCAATTTATAGAAAATATGTTGAGCCAAGGCTCCAAGCAGTATATTTTCAGTTACCCCTAAAGTGGGACATGTTTCTTTTACTGTTATTGAGCACAGTGCATGTTTTGGGAGTAATATTAAGCACCGTGATGGGTACGAGTTCAATAACTCCAACCCTAGAAACTAGGTAGCTAGCGTAGGATAGAATTGTACCAGATGTACAACTCCTCATTGCCACTGAGATGGCCCAGTTTTGGGATGGATCCACTCCTCTAGTTTTCATTCCTTACCCCGGCAAAGTATGGGACGACTCTGGCAGCATGGGCAAGATGTTGTATCATCATGAAACTTATAGTGGTGGTTGTCGGTTATAGAAACCCCCCAAGCTATAGTATACATTATTTTCAGACAAAGATAGAATTGCATTTACTTATTCATTAAATAAGATATTTTGCTATAATGCATTACTTATGTTATTGAATTATGTTCAGCATTAAGCCTATAATTTTGAAGATTATTGAGTTTTCCCATTTTGGCAATTTTACATACCGTACAATCCATGTACTGACACCTTTGGCGTTGCATCATTTTATGATACAGATTCAGGTATTCACATGATAGTAGATATTCTGTACGACAACTTTCCAGAAGCAGTTGGTGAGACCTCTTTGCTTTAAGAGGACTCTATTGAGTTAGTTATGTATTTTATTTTATAGTCAGGTAGCCATGGGTCTTGTTGCTGCACCTATCTTCAGTATAGTAGAGGATTCATGGACAGATTAATGAGACAGTCTAGTATTTTTATTCAGACATTTTAAGCATTATTACTAATTGTATGAAAAGATATTTTCAGACTTTGTATAAAGATTGATTTGGGATTCTTTGACTTTTTATTATATATTTTAAAAGGTTCATCATATAAATCTTCTGCATGCATGTAAAGTTTTCAGTTGAGTAAGTCAGCCAGACCAAGGGTTCGCTTAGAGACCAGCAATGGTTCCCGAGTGTCAGTCACGTCTAGGGTGTAGACTCGGGATGTGACAAATAATATGTACCTTAGATTACTAATTATTATTTACAATGGTTCATGATTATCAAATATTAGTCTTACTTAGACATGGTAGATGATGGTATAGTAAGAATTATAAATATTTTGATAGTATGTTTTTATCCTAATTAACATCAGTCCAACAAGACCCACACATTAATAATGATATCTTGCGCACCTATATTACGTCAATATGATAGTTTTTAAATTATTACTTATATTTATTATTGACATGATCTCGAATTAAGTAATTTTATTAATAATTATGTTTAAGTAATTCAAATTATACATTTAAATAATTTTTAAAATATAATTTGAATAATAATGACAATCAAAACTCAAAACATGTTAGACATCATAAACACCGACATATTATATATAATAAGAATTATATATGATCCTACGAGTGGAAAAATGGATAAGTTATTTGGGTACCTATCCATATTTACCAATTTTAAATGAGTTAGGCACCTAACTCATTTAAGATAGATAAAAATGGATAAAGCTCTTATTTACCCATTTAAAAATGGGTAATTTAATGGGTAAAAGACGTTCATTCATCATGTAAATTATTTTTTTATTGGAAGAAGTTGGGGTGAGTATGGGTAACGAAAATTTTTTGAATTTTCTAATAATTAAATTAACTTTTATCCGGAGAGAATTTTTTTTTAAAAACATTTGGGGGTAGGGATGTGCATCGGTCGGTTTTGTTCGATTTCATACATTATTGGTTCAATTTATCAATTTTTTATTTTTAAATACACTAAATCAATAACAAACCAATAAAATGATTTTTATTGGTTTTAAGTTCTTAACGATTCGATTTTCGATTTACCTAATAAGAATGATAATGAGAATTTACATTAATAAAAGCAGATGAAGTACGAAAGAGTAAAGAGTAAAGACTAAATACTAAAGTGACTAACTAATCACTTAAGTACGATAAAGATTAAAATAGGTGAAGTATTGTTATAGTGTCCTATTACTATTAGATTACTCATATTTGATATTTACCAGAGATAAGATAGTATGTTATTATAATCTTATTGGGTTATGGGCAACGATAACCCGATAACTTTTTTTTCAAAATCATTAAAAACTTGATAAACTAATGACCCAATAACAATAAATCATTAATGTTTCTATCGGTTTGATTTATCGGTTTGTTCGATTTTTGCACACTCCATATTTGGGGGAGTGGGGTAGGGGATAAGGGTGGGGTTGTAAATAAAATTATATATATTTTTTAAAAAAATAATTTTTTGGTAGGGTGGGGGGTGAAGAGACGCTCGGGTGATGGGGGTGGAGGTAAAAATATTTTACTTTTTTTTAAGAAAATAAATTAATTTTTTTAACTTTTTTTGGGGGTACGGGGGTGGGAGGTAGGAGCAGGGAGCTTGGGAGGAGGGTAAAATATTTATTTATTTCTTTTAGAAAAAAATAAATTTTCTTTTACATTTTATTTTTGTGTAGGGGACCCTCGAGGGTGGGGGCGCTTGGGGTGGAGGGGTAAAGGATGAGGAATGATTAACACGATTTGTTTTTAAAACTTTTAACATGATCCCTACTATAATATGGGTATCAATATTTACCCATATTGTTTATTGGGTAACTCATTTTTACCCATTTAAAATATGAGTCAAGTTGGGCGTTTTATCCTGAAGGAAATTGGGTTGGGTCACTCATGTGGATCAATTCATTCCATATTAATAATTAAAATGATATATATTTGTTATATTTATTTATTTATTAATAAAAAAAAAAGAGACGCAACTATTTGAAAATTTATGTCCCTTTAGGTTTATAAAAGGTTCCTCTTTCAAGGAACTAACGTATCTTTTAACACAAAATAAAAAAGAGAACATTTTTTCCTTCTTCTTCAATTCAAAAAAAAAGTTCAAGGGAAGATTGTTTAGATTTCTTCTCCAAAAATATTGGAATACTTCTGTAACAAGGTACGATTTTAGACTGTGAATTCTTCGATGTATTTCGTGTCTATGTACATATGATTGTACCATTAGATTAGTGAAACAAATTCAATAATCCTGCGAACTTACGTGTTTATTGATTAAATCCTTCATTAGTATCCGGCCTGCGTTCTATTTGTTTTTTCTGGTCAAGAAAAATGTAGCGAAGAAGTCCTGGTTCGCTGTTTTTTAATCTTTCGTCATGATCTTAATAAACTAACATGTTACTCTTTCTGTATTTGAATTATTGTCACATTCAAATAAAAAAGTCAAAGAGTTTAAATTATTTTTCTGGATAGAAAATTTTCGAGCCTTGTCTCTTGTTTTTACAAAAAACAATTTCAAAGAGGTGCCTTAGACAACAATTGTGCCTTTTGAAAATTTTTCACTCCGTTCCTTTTATTATGAATAAAATGGGAGTAACTTTTTTAATAAAGAGCGCAGTAGTCTTGGTTCAATAACGGACACATACGCTCTTTTCTATATTTTATGAAAAAAATATCAACTACTAAGACAAGAACTATCAGTTTGTTGTTCTTTACCATTGAACAGGAGCTTTTTAAGAAAAACTATGACAAGTTTTGCATCAGTTATTCTCCAATGCGGTCACTGTAATTCAAAAGGTATAGTCAATTGAAAAAAAAATTATTATTGTGACACAATGCTTGTTTCTTTTTAAAAGAAAAAGGCGGAATAGTCAGATGACTTCTTGTACTTGTATGCAATTGTATTCTGGACTTTTTTACTTAGTCCTTTGCCAACTGAATTCTTAAATTTGATTAAATTGAAACTTTTAAACCCCTCTGACCATGACCAAGCTTATGTGTCAGATTAAATGTTTATTTGGCACATTTGCGTGATTTCACACACAAAAAACTAGTGAGATGTACTGCAAAGTAAAAAATGGTTATAAAAGATGAAATACAATAAAAAGATAAAACAAAATTAAAATTTATTTCACTTCCTTCTTCTTTCACCCACCTTCCCCATTTCTATTTCTCTTTTTAAAACCATCATCCTCATTCTTGCCTGCAACCCAACATCCTTACAAATTTCTCTTAGTAATAGTGGGCTTCTTGTTGTAACGAGTCAATCTAGAATCCTCTGGAGCAGCTTATTAAAAATGTCATTGATGAAGCTATTCATGATTTCCATAGCCTTTACCAAAAAAAAATAAATTCATAACCTTGCTTGAAATCCCAAAATTAGGATACACCTGAAGATGTAGATCTTGTAAGTCTCAAACGTTCTTCTTGGCATTCTTCTTCTTCTTGTCGCCGAAAGCGGCGTCCTTTGGTAGCTTCTTCTCGGCCTTTGGCTTGTTCTTCGTTGGACATTTCTTGGCGACGGGGGTCTTCTTCTCCTCCGCTATCTTCTTTTCTGTTGGTTCTTCTGTTCCTTTGGTGCCATTGGAATTGAAAATCGAAGTTGATAAAGAAAATATAAAAGAAATTTGTAAGCGGCTGTTGAAGGGTGTCCAAAGTCGGCACTATGAAGCTGCAAATGTAACAATACAAAGCCTCTATTACTTTAGCAACAATGGTTTCGATCCTCTCGTGTTTCACTAATTGTGACACCACTCTCCTTAAAAGAATACTCATACCAAATCGATATAAACTTCTTGAAGATCCAATATCGATTTCTTGAATTTGGTCATTTTGAATCACCGGAGAAACGAGAAAGTGGAGAGAAGGAATTGTGAATAGTGTAAAATATTGATTTTAGAGGTTTTAGTAAAAGATCCATAATCCATTTTCTTTTTAGATTTGTTAGTGGAAAGTCATTTTAGAAATATTTTATTTTTTTAAAGAAGAAAATTTATTTCTTTTTGCAGTTTGTTTAACTTTTTAATTAATAGTTAAAAATAATTGTGAGAATATTATGACATGTCATTAATATGTGTAACGTGGATATGACATAACATTTATGCAAGAGAGCTACTCACATAGTTTAAGGGGTTTAAAAGTCTCATTTTAATCGTGTATAAGTATTCAGTTGGCAAAGGATCAAGTAAAGGGGTCCAGAATACAATTGCATGCAAGTATAAGAGTCTATTAGACCATTCCATCAAAGAAAAAACAAGAAAAGTTTGAATTCTTTAAATAATGCAAAACGACTGAGTTAAATAAACCATTAGATAGAAATTATGAGTATCTTTTAGTAGATTTCATTTGATTCTGTGTTTGGATTCTTGTTTAAATTTAAAATTAAGAGATGGAGAGAATTTTCTCTTAGCAATTTTACGTCTCTTTGATTGAGATCATTGGTCGTAACTTTTTACTAGTTGTTCACATTTTCTGTTGTTTATTCTCAACATAACAGTCTGGTGATTTTTTTTTGTATTAATAAGTTAAAAGGCTTGGCTACTATTTGATAAGTTGAAAATCTATCTTTATCGGCAAAGGCAAACTTAAGAATATGAGAAGTATGCCTATGGGATGTGTGCTATGACTTGTCAGTCAATTTTATATGATCCATTTGTCCTAAAAACAATTGATATAGACCTAAACAAGAAAATGAGTTTTGGATATGCATATTGGAATGTCTATACATAATAGTCTAATCATTTTTTTTTATGTATTACAGAAAATTATGGTATTGATAAGGATAACCAAATGAGTTTTCACAAAGCAACAGAAGGATAAGGTGAAGATTCTGATTGACAATTCGGTTAATCTTCTGCCAGAATCCAATATTGAAGATGATGATCTTACAAAGTTTATGAAGCACATAACGAGAATTAACAAGTTAATTCAAGAAATTGTGTGGGCTGAGGGTTTATTGACCACAAAGAAACAATATATCGCTTTACGATCTGCATTGTCTTATTATTTTCAAAAGAAATTATTTGACAAATCTTGGGATAAATTGCATCTCAAAAGATCGAGATCTTACAAGTTATTTGTCCAATATTTTACTGATAAATATGTTGATTTGGAAGTAGCGAAGACTTTGGCTGCTTATAAGATATAAAATGCATTTAGACTTGCGGATAGATTTTATTTTGTCTATTCCTGTTCACAAAGAGATATTACAGTGATCATGTGTATTGTATTTGTATAATGATTGTTTATATGTGACATGATTTATATAAATTTATATATTAAATATTATTAAGTGTTTCTATATATGTTGTAGAATTTATGCATATTTAATCTTGAATTATGTGATTTAAGATAAATGATTCTTATATGACTGATTGTGTTAGATTAATGACATATTAGAATTTGGATGATGATTGGGAACTTAGTGTACTTTCGAATCCGAACCTAATGTGAAATGAATATTGACATAACTAATTATTTTAAGAATTATTATGTATAAAAATTTAGGATAAAACAATATGTGTAGTTGTCTCATTTTATTTTATGCTTGTTTAAATCAGTATGTCAACCGTTGCAAAAAATATTATCGCCAAGCTTAACAAAAGTGATAATCTTAACGGTGATAACTGTAAAACCAAATATGTCCTGGAAGAGAAAGAAACTCTTAAAGCTCTAAATGTGTCTATGACACTTCTCGAAAATGGTTATACTCTCCAAAATATGAAAGTCTCAAAGAAGCCTAAGAGTAGTCAACAAATGGAGAAAAATATTTCTACTCCAGAGAAAAATATTTCTATGGCTAAGCTTAAGTGCTATAACTGTAAGAACAAGGGACATTTTTCTTATGATTGTCCTGAATCTAAAAAGGTATATGACCTTATTAACAATTTGCATAGTGATGAAAATGTTTCTTGTTCTGCTTTTTTAATTGAATCACTTCCTATGTGTATTGTAGATTCAGGAGCCACTGAACATATAGCAACAGAAAGAGATCCTTTGGTAGATTATCGATGAATCCCACGAGGATCTAAATATGTATACGTAGGAAACAACTCCAAGGAGAAGATTAAAGGGATTAGTACCTGAAAACTTGAAATGCGATGTTGAGAAACTCTGCTCCTACATGATGTATTATTTGCACCAATGATTCATCATAATCTAGTCTTTGTCCGAATGTTGATTAAAATGAGTTTTAATATTTTCTTTTATAAACATGATATGGATATGTATTTGGGTAAGACAAAATATGAAACTGGTTATTTTTATGATTGATTTTTTGTACTGGATGTTTGTCAAAGTTCAAATAATGACAATATTAGTTTTTTCCTATTTAAATCTTCTAATTATGAGAACGATGTAAATACATGGCATGTGAGGCTTGGCCATATTGGTCAGCAAAGAATGAATCGCTTAGCCAAAGAAGGTTTGCTTGGCAGAATAGATAAAGTAGAATTGTCTACTTGTAATCTTGCCTCGCCCAAAAACTGCAAGAAAATCATTTGGGAAAGGCACAAGAGCTGATACTCCATTGCAATTGATTGATTCTGACATTTGTGGTCCAATGAATTTAAGGGTAAGACATGGTGCTATTTATTTCATCACTTTTATTAATGATTTTACTCGATTTGGTTATGTATACTTGATTTCTCATAAATCTGAAGCTTTGAGTTATTTCATTAAGTCTATGAACGTAGTTGAGAATCAATTGGACAGAAAAATAAAAGCTCTAAGAATCGATCGAGGAAGAGAGTATTTGTCTAATGAGTTTAAACAACTCTATGATAAAAAATAAATTCAAAGGCAATTAACTACTCTTTATACTCCACAACAAAATGGTGTTGTGGAACGACGAAATAGAGCCTTGTTAGAAATGCTTAGGTCAATGATGGCACAAGCAAAATTGCCAATCACCTATTAGGGTGATGCTTTACTCACTGCCCCTTTTGTACTTAATCTTATCCCCTCAAAATCAGTTATGACTACGCCATATGAATTATGCACTAAACGTAAGCCCGATTTAAGCATTCTAAAGCCTTAATGTTGTGCTGCTTTTATTCATAATCCTTCTTCCCAATATGGAAAATTAGGTTCAAGGGGAAGAAAATATATCTTCATAAGATATTCTGAACAATCTAAGGTTACGTTCATAGGTGAACAAAATAATGGCACTGTAACTAAAATTGAGTCGTGTGATGTCATATTCATAGAAAATGATTTTTCTAAATAGGGAGAGATAGGTCATGACTTATCTCTTTAAGAAACTATAGACTAGACTATTTCCGCTACTGAAGACCAAATGGATTTGAGTAGGAGTCGTTTTAATGATAATGGATAAGTTCCTATTTCCATAGATACACCATATGCATCAAATTATAATGATATTATTGGTCCGAGTAGGAGTAACTTACCAATTGATAAATCAATATGTCAAACTCAACCTCGATGAACAAGTCGTCCAAAAATTCTTCATCGTCGATTTAAGATCGAAGGGGAAGCATTTATAGGTACTCCTGATGATGAATACCTAAGAAATATAAATGAGGCTCTTACATGTACTGCTAAAGAAAAATGACTTAATGCAATGTCTATGATGGAATCATCAAAGATTTGACCTTTTCGATATCAATTCTTTGGAAATATATTATATTACCTTCATTGATAATAGCCAAAAATATCGGGCCAAACTAAAGCTCTAGCACAAGAAAGTCAAAGCAACGTTCCTCAAAGAATCCCCCCGAATCAGATTTTTTGAAAAACGTGACTTTGACTTTCTTGTGCTAGAACTTTAGCTCAGCCCGATATTTGTCGCTATTATCAAGGGTACTACTAGGCACAACATAGCGAGAAGTCGTTCTGCTCTGTTCATCTACCCCTAACAATAACAAGCAAGAGGGTTCAGTGAGCACCATGCCGAATCTCTCTACTGAAGGTAATATAATATATTTTTGAAGAATTGATTTCGAAAAGGTCAAATCTTTGATGATTCAATCATAGACAATGGAATCATCAAATATTTGAGAGGAGGAAATGGAGTTAATGAAATCTAACCAGGTGTAGAAATTGGTTGATCTACCAATAAGGAAAAAAGATACTGTAAACAAATGGGTTCTCAAAATCAAGTGTAAGGCAGATGGTAACATTGAAAGATTCAAAGGTCTAGTATCTAAGGGGTACAAACAATAGGAACGAAGTGATTATGAAGAAACCTTTTCACCTGTTGTATACTTTACTTCAATAAGATCAATTTTGTCGATAGTGACTATGTTGGATCTTGAATTATATTAATGGATGTGAAAACTGCATTTCCCAATGGAGAACTAAAAGAAGAAATATACATAGAATACATGTAGATTTTATTTAAAAAAGGCAAAGAAAATAAAGTATGTCAACTTCAAAGGTCGATTTATAGCCTTAACAATCTTCTAGACGATGATACTTACGTTTTCATAATGCAATCATATCATATAAATTTATTATTATTCATGAAGACCATTGTGTGTATCTCAAGAAATTCAAAGATAAGTTTGTGATTTATCATTTTATGTAGACGATATACTAATAGTTAATTGCGAGTGACATTGATCTTAAAAGAAACAAAAGAGTGGCTATCGTCTACTTTTGAGATGAAAGATATGGTGAAGCAGCATATATTCTTGGAGTTAAGATTTTAAGAGACTATTATTTCTTTCATAAGAACCTTACATTAAGAAAGTTCTTGAACGCTTTAATATGCAAGATTGTAAATTCATAAATACTCCAGTTTCTAAAACTGAAGCTTTGAACTGAATGATGTGTCCTAAGACTCCATATGAAAAGGAACAAATGAGAAAAGTTCTTATGCTAATGCAGTCAAAAGCCTCATGTATGATATGATGTGTACTAGGTTGGATATTTGTTATGTTGTTGGGTTAGTTAGCAGATATCAATCTGATCCAGGACCACAAGATTGGAAAGCAGTTAAAAGGATATTGAGATATCTTAAAGGCACAATCGACTATTCCTTGTGTTATCAAGTAAAGGATCTGCAACTTAAAGGCTACACAGATGTTGATTAGAGGGGAGATTTAGATGAGAAAAAATTCACCTTTGGATATTATTAGACCTCGTATTTCTTAAATTAAGTATAATTATCCAATTGGGAGTATTGTTGTGAATGTTGAGTAAGTAAACTCAGGTAATTTTTTTTCGATGTATGATAGGGATATCAAGTGAGTTTGGCTTAAATAATTAAGTTGAGTCGGAGGTCCTTGATCGGATTAAAAGTAGAAAAGTTTGGGAC
>JAABOM020000007.1:10413504-10433272 GCA_011800125.2 Solanum clarkiae
GAGCCATTTTGCTTTATTCCATCATACCCCAAAGCCAAAAAATAGTGAATCTTTGACTCCATCCGAGATTGATGGAATAAATCATATATATCTCATATATACTTGAGCAGTTCAATAAAGTTGGTTCAACATCATTATTAACCAATCCACCATATACAATTCTAATATCTCATAGTACTGTATAAAAATCAGAGCAAGAGTAAACAGTGGAGAAAAGAAAAAAAAAATATGTATAACTATTCTATTCCCTTTCCACCGTAAGTATTTTGGATTCTTTAATGAAAAAGCTTTTTGTGTCTCTTGGTACAGATCCTCATTTGGAAAAATAAATTTCAAGGTTGATCACGACAAATTAAAATGCCACTAATTCGAACCCCTTTTTTATTTATAAAAACTTTGAGTCCATGCGGCCATGATCGAGAACAGAATGGAAAAAAAAAGATCCTTAAAAGGGTATAAATATCCTTCTCACTTTCTTTGTTAAACAGAAGGAAAACCTTTTCTCTTTTCCTAATTGAATTCCAATAAGAATCCAGCAAACCGATGTGTTGTTCATGCCAAAATATCAAAATCAAGTTCACAACAAACTTTTCTCGATACCATATCTATCCAGACCAGAAAACAAATAAAACCTCTGGGCTCTGATGCTAATGAAAAATCTCATCAAACACATTGTTTCAAGGATCATTAAATATTGTTTCACTAGTCAAAAATTGTAATCACATATTTATGAAACGCGAGTCACACCTAAATAGTCACAGTTTATAATCGCGTACCTATTACAGAAGTCTATATCTCTTGGAGAAGAATGCTATTGGAGAAGGAAGAAGATAAGGAAACAGAAATTTTTCTTTCTTAACATACACCTTCTATATTAAAGAAAGAGTTCTTTTATAATTATAAAAGCATATAACTATTCAGAAACAATTTGAATAGTTGTGTTACTACTCTTTTAATATTAAATATAAATTATATATATATATATATGTATTTAAATTAAGTTGGTTGACCCACATAAATGAACCAAATTTAATATAATTCCTTTACTTATCAATTTCTAGTTTGATTTATTAATCTTTCTTTAGACATTGTTATAGGTTTTCGATACAAGAAATCGATTTTATCTTTGGAATTCTTTTTTCTCGACGAAGCAACTGTTAAGGAAATTATTAAACTTATTCTATAAGCAATATAAAGTTTTTTGAGACAATTTTAAATATATAGAATAAATTAATTAACTTACAACAAATATAATCATATTTTATTTACATTTAAAAAAATAGTCAAAAATCATAGAAAACATATAGTGACTATACAATATAACTTGCTAAAAGGATAATTACAGTAAATGACCATTTGACTGAAGTAATTACCAAAAAAATGACCATTCATTCTATAGGAATATATTGTCAGTTTATATTTCATGTATAATCAAGTTATATTCAGTTTTGAGTGTATGATAATGTATATTTTGTGTATCGCTCATGCATAAGTAATATATATTGTAAACTCAGCGTATACTTTCTATGACTTTTGGCAAGTTATACTATATAGTCATTGTATATTTTTTATGATTTTGACTATTTTAATGTAAATAAGATATGGCTATATTTGTGGTAAATTAATTAGTCTATTATATATATTTGAAATTATTCCTCTCAAAAATTGAATATAACTTGAGTATAAATGAAATATATACTGACTATCTATAACCATACAAATGCAAATGAGCATTTTGTGATAATTACTTTGGCAGAATAGCACTTTAATGATCCTAAGTTTTTAAAAGAATCAAGACTTCTACGTGATTGGGTATGCAATTTTAAGTATTAATAATATATATTCTACTTTACCTAGTAATTTTTATTGCAAAAATAATATTAACTAATGCATACTATTGAACCATGATTAAAGTAATATTAAAGGTGTGTATGAATCAACTTGAAAGGGCAAGCAGCCCCTCTTCTACGTACAAATTGTCCCTTGGGTTCCTTTTCATTTTCAAATTCGGTAGTATCCTTTCCATTGCATTTTATACGAAATGGTTTAATCCATTCTGTTTATGTAAAGCGCTCAATTGTAATCTTTCAGAATATAATTAAGTTTATTTTAGATGAAAATTTAGTTAATTGCCGTATCATATAAAAGAACAGTTATTTTAACATATTTATACGTACACTCTTGCTGGCAATTATTTATTAATCCTAGTGCGATACTCAAAATGTATGATTGTCAAATCAATATTTTTTAATAGGTTTTCATATGTAGAACGAAATATTTGTTCAAACATATAAATAGCTAAATAGGACAACACCCTTCATGAACAAAGTAATTAATATTTCAAGAGAAAACATGGCTGGTCATAGAATTGTTTTTCTTTCTCTTCTGCTTTTCTCCGGTAAGGCATCTATTAATTAATTCATTTGGCCTATACAATGCTTTGTCTATAGTGGATAATGTTATCTTATTATTAGCTATTCTTGTTATCGTATTTTTCATCGTCTGTTTAAATTATTTTAATTTATTTGATTTGAAGAACTTTTAAAAACAATCTCTACTAGCTTTCAAATTTTCTACACCTCACTTGTTGAGTATTTACACGTCTAGAATCAGAAATTGAAAGAAAAGAAATCAAGTCTCTTCTTTTCCCTTTTTTTCTTAATCGACCATAGGCGATGACAGTTCTTACAAACACAAGGAAGCATGGCTCGCTTGTCTTGTTGTACTATATTAGAATTTAGATTAGCTATCCGTATACCTTGCCCTGTTATAGTAATCTGGTCTATAAAAATATACATCCTAAAAAGAATTCATTCCTAATAAAAAGGTTTCCTAGTGAAAGCAAAAACCCTTGCTTGGCTCTTTTCCACCAAACTGAGAATGTAACTCTTTACCTCCGTGCTTGTACTCCAGCTTAGTAGCTTATTTCAGATAAGCGAGTGAATTTCAAGCCGGAAAGAATAAAGCATTTGGGAATTCATACAAAATTTTCAAGTACTCCAACGAATAAAATTTTTTTTAGGACATATTGAGAATCTACAATCTCCGGCATTTTGTTATTGTTGTTTAATGGTGAATTGTGTAGATTCGATCAAACGAATCATAGCTTCAAATAGTGTTGCATAATGGATTTTTCTTTGTGCATGATAGGAATGATCCTGATGGGAAGTGCAGATGCGAAGGCTTGTAGACGTGAGTGCGACACTGAATGAGTTGCCCATGAGAAAAATAATGCGTTAACTGTTGCTCAGCCCATGTGGATTGTGCATTGGTCTACAACATTTCTACAGGTTATGTTTAATCAGTTTTTAGACATATTGTTTGCTATATCTAGCTAATTTAACTTATGACATTGAAGTCGCACGGTTTGTATTAGAAGAGGGGCGAGGAGCGTGCATGTTTTTTCCTCATTACATAGGGGAACAGATGAATCCACACTTATTATCTTTCACCACGTTGTTCCGGAGTAAGTCCTCCTTTTCCGCAAACTGGACAACTCTTCAACCCAAACCCTTGGCAATCAAAACACCTACAAAGTTTATGTCTGCTTATAAACTTTAACAAAATTTGGTACACTATTTTTCTTTTCCATTTTTGGAAACGAAAAACTTACTTCCATCTTTCAAAAATGTTTCCATTCTTCTTATTCTTTCCTGTTCCCTGGACCAAGATAGAAATGAGTGATTTAGGCCTTCTTTTACCTCTTCTAATTAACAGTTGTATTTAAAAGAATTTGTTAGTGTTTGCCTTTCTTTCTTTCATCATTTTGCCAATGTAATGCAGAGGATTTCTCACAACTAGAAGAAATATAAAAAGTAAAAACGGACAAATCCTAGTTGAATAACACAATATTAGGAGTATTACTACTAATTTTGTTTACGGATAGATTATAAAAATTACAAAAAAAAGTATTTGCTAAAAGCAATTTAGCGATAGATTAACGACAAAGCTAGTAGATAATTTTGATTTTTTTTTAAAAAAAAATTATTATACACCATGATATATTTAGCCAACTTCTAGAATTTATTTATTTTGAAAATTGTTTTTGTCAAAAGTCTTTTTTTTTTAAAAAAAAAAATAACTTTTGAAGAATAGTAATTTTTTTGGTTTATCAATTTGAAAATCACTTTCGTTAATATTAAACAAGCAATTAGTATTCAAAATTTTATAAGCACTTTTCGACAAAATTACTTTTTTCAATTTCTGAAAAACACTCGAAAGCATTCTTTTTTAATTAAATATATATATATATAGTAAAAATAAAAATAAACAAAACCCTGATCAAACATCTCTAATTTCAAAAATAAGTACCTTTTTTCAATTTCAAAAATAATTTTTAAATTTGCCAGTCTTAGCCAAACATGTTTGATGTTAAGTACCTTACATCCGGGACACTCTATCGCACCTTGACCTCCGCATCCTTCGCACCTGTTCACAATCTAAAATTTTCATATAATTAATATAGATCTAAACATTGAATAACTCTAACAAATATATTTTGCAACTAATTATATGAACTCGTTTTGAAACAAAATAAAAACTACTTCCTCTGTCTTTAACTTATATGGCATTTATTTGTTTATCTATAAACAACATAAAAAGTAGTATATGTCACAACAATGATAATTCAAACTATTTGCAAGCTAGATATATAAGAAAGTTATGATCAAAGATAAACTTAGACTTGTTTAAATCTAGAAATTTAAAAGGTGTCATACAAATTCTTATGCTGTACTAGTTTACTCATCCATACATGTACTCAAAGGTAGACTTTTATAATACGCTAACGCAGTTATATCATAGTCACCACATGTATCTTACCTCTAATGTTCAAAATTGAACAAGTGATTATAATTTAAGTTAAAAGAAGAAAAATAGCGACTCACAGATTTAAGTGAAAAGCCTCCAGACTTTGCAGCGGAAGTTATAAATCTCTGGATTCTCAATGGACCATTTCCCTTGTTAAAATTTGTTGTATTAAATTGTGAAATTGTTGGAGTAATTGAAGAAATGGCAAAGAAGCAACATATGGAGAGATTAGCCATATTTCCTGGTTCAAAACTATTTCATTTAACTTTAGTGCTTCTTAAATCAAAGTGGGGGTTCCCGGCCACACATCACCTGAGAATCAAAAGTGTTGTGTGGAAATGGATAACGTGCTTATACCATCCACATATTCTTTGACCCTATTCATCTGTTAAATGGACTTTGGGTCTAAAGATAGGTCTGCCAATGAATCGGGTATGGGTCCACTAGACTAGTTTTTCTCGGAATAGGAATAAAACTGATTGATTCTGCGGACTCGATTTTATGAATTCGATTCTGTTGTCAGAATTGGGTCCATAAAGGCCAGTACTGTCGGAACTGAGTCATCCAACAAAACTTTTTGTTAGTTCCATCCCGTCCACTATATAGTGGTGTGAACTAGGTCAACAAATTCTAATTTCAATTCTGATTGATCTTTTCTAATGTTTTTCTTCATATTATATTTTTAAATAAATAGTTTTTAAAATATTGATTCACTTAAAATAAATAATAAAGCTATATATAATAATGCTTGGTAGTTTGCTTTCTTATTCTTGAAGCCTCGGAGGACTTGAGGGAGTTAGGAGAGTTTTAGACTTACGTTTTGTTGCGAATGAATTTGAATGGAAGTGTTGAGGGTGTATATGGCTTGAAAGTAAGGATTTGAGGGCCTAAATGACGTGGTATAATCATTAGAATAATAGGAATGTCGAATTTGCCCTCCTTAAAATTTTACTGGACAGGACCACGAGACGTAGTCTACGGGCGTGGTCTGACTTACAGGGCCTAGGTAAGGGGTCCGTCTGATAACATTTTTGAATCCTCAAAAACCTCCTCTAATCCCCAACCTACGATAGGACTTACGACTCGTAAGTCCATCTACAGGCCCTCTGATAAGTCATACACCCAACTTCAAAAATCATCATTTTCACCAAGTCTAACCTTTAACCCATGAGCACTAGTAATGGCCCATGAAATCACTTACGGCTTGTAAGACCCCTCGTAACAACTAACAGAACTTATTTTTTGTACTTTTCATACTTCTCATAGGTGGGGCCTTACAGATAGTATATTTGAGTTATCGATGTAGAGTAGGCTAAAGTAAGCATTCGTTGTCACCCTTAGTAATTAGGTCAATAGAGGCTTATATATATGGATGATGATGAGTTTTCCATTATAATCTAAGTTTTCTACAATTAAAATTTATGAGGGCATAGAAGTTGAGTGTTAGTAGACTAAGATAAGAGGTTAGATCATGAAGATTGTAGAAAACGGCTATATATGCCACTAAGGGTGGCAAGTGTAGAAAAGTGCCAATATAGAGATAGAAGGAAGCCAAGAGCGGTACCTTATAAGAAAGTCTTAGGTCTTATTAGTGATTTTTTTATATTTGGGCATAGTATAACAGAAGAGTTTTGGATGATCTTATTGATAGTGATGTCTCGAGTATGTGGAGAGTTGTACTTATAACTTACTAAAGGGAATCAATTTGCAGACTTAGAGAGATGAACTTTGAGCTAAGGGGGAGATTATGAGGTAATGAACTAAGTGAGTTTTTAGCTTTTGATAATAATGAGTTGACCAGGATGAGACATTAATGTTTTTCATCTCATATATTCCTTATACTTCAGTCGAGGTGATATTTTGTTCTTGTCTTATGTATGAGTGCCATGCCCATGTCCTAGGCCCATGCACCTCATGTTGATTCTTGTTCATGTCGAGTTTTGAGAATAAGGAGTGGTAATTTCATTCAACGATTCTAATCTTACCTCGTGAATCTAAAGTTTCTAGCCCTATATTAAATAGGATGTAACTTGAGTTTCCATGGACTCAGAATGAGCCTTGAAAGTCAGAGAGATCGCATTATATTATTGATGTTCTCAAATTGTATTTCTTGATTAAATCATGTTAATGATCTTTCATTCTAAGCCTTTTCAATGATCCTCCTTTTCAGTTTTGATAGCAATGTTGATGATAGTAGATGAGTGGTGGTTGGTGGAAGAGAGTGAGTGTTCTTGATCCTAATAGCGATCTTGTACTACTTCCATTTAAGGTTATAGATATGGAGGAGGAGTAAGATAAAATCTCGATGTATGCAATAGATAGGTAAGAGAATATAGATGTATCTCTTGGTAAGAGTTAATAAAACCATATGCGTAGATATGCTATGATAGGCTTGAAGATTCTTAAGTGATGTTGACCTCAAAAGGCCATAAGGTGGTTAGAACAACAGGCTTGAATGTGTGGTTGTCCTAATGTAAGTGATAATAGTAGGCTATTCATTACCTCTTGCTGAGGATTCCGAGTATATGTATTGGAGTGGTGAGAACGAGTAACATCCTTTAAGTGAAAGTCCCTACAAAGGTATAGAATAGAAATCAGTAGGTTATATTTGCATGAGCATGATCATCGTATGAGTAGCACATTGTGACTTCGAGTTTAGATTGATAAGAGTATGGAACAGACTTAGGCTTTGACGAGAGCTATAGGCTTAAATTAATGAAGTGTGGTACACAAGGAGGAGAGCATAGTCGAGGAAAGTCACTAAGCTTGAAAGTCATCATCCCTATCTTTTGATACGAAGTGGCCCTACCTCTGTATTGGACAAATGATCATCTCTTGCAGTCATGAGGAAAGTTGATGGGAGTATTTGGGGGTGTCTCCTTCTTCTTATCCATGGTAAGATGCCTTCTAGTGAGGGAGTTCCCTATCTGCGAGTTGATATGTTCATTCTTGACTCCAAAGGTTGATTGTCCAAGAAATTAGAATGATTCTGTCACGATCCACTCCTAGGATCTAGGAGTGACATGGCGAATGAAAAATCGAGAGTCCTTAAACAAGCCTCAAAGTATCCATATTCACATCATCGATTCAGAAGTGCGTAATGAAGTAGTAAACACATAGTTCTAAGGGACACAAAAGTAGGACTCACGCTATGGAGATGTCATAGGAATAGGGATTAGCATGATCCACATAGCATATAAGAATTAAGGGGCGAGTGAGTATGACTCACACTATGGGGATAGAATGGGACTTAGGACTTTGCACAATTAACATACCATTATATCATCGACATTCAATCAATAGCCATAATTGTAATCTCTAGAAGCAAATAATAAGACATAGCACAAAACCGTACAAGAGTCTATATGTTGTCTAACAATGCCTCTAAGTCATAGAATAGGATGTGGGCCAAGACATGTTCCGGGCTTACCCTCAAAGTAAATAAAACATAAACTGAAGCAACATAATAGGTAGATGAATGGTGGCTTGTCCTTGAATGATAAGACTCACCACAACAACTCTCACAATCCTAAACTAGCCATCAAGAGGTGGATGAAGATAGTCTCCAGTCCCTACATAGTTAAATCATATAGGCAAAGAGTATGCATTAGTATGTTTGAATGTACTAAGTATGCAGGTATGCAATGCATTTAAACTCATAAACCAGCATTCAATGTTAGATGACAAAAGGGTATATATATAGAAAGAAGTATATAAGCAAGGAAGAGTAATATATCAATATGCCATAAAATTCGTGATGCATGCAATGCCATAATACTTCAACATAGAAGGGATGAGACCATAACTGATATCCCAAACTAATGTGAGCATTACATGAAATTTTCTCGATGAAAGCCTCTCATCGGGTGAAAAAAGATTATTTGCCAAAGGTAAGGTACACCACACCTTACAATCTGGTCATTTCGATGTGATGGTCACTTTCCTTATGACCAAGTTATTTTAGAAGGATTTCATAATTGATGTTGCTCAAGTTACACCTCCTTTTTTAAGGATAAAGGGTTGTTGTCAAGAAATAGAATCTACCAAGATTAGGGTCGAACCCACAAGGAATACATATACTTAGGAGAATTCAATTAATGCAATTTGAGTGATTAACCACTTTATCTCCCCAAATGAGGTTTTGCAATAACATGTAGAAAATAAGCCTAACTAACACAAGAATTTTAACCAATATAGAGAGAAACTATCGTTTTGTGTTTCCCATGATTCACTAACTTAGTATCACCGAATAACCTAATTCTTTTCTAGTGTGTAGCATGCAGGATGGTAAGTTAAGTTCACCAAACCGTTTGGTCCAGGGAGAGGCGAATTTCACTTTGTGACTTGGCCCATCTTCGCAATATGCATTACTAACCCTTACCTATTGGTCCCAGTACAACCTCCCCTTGACCCAGTTCGGTTGATTAGATGAGAATACATCAATCGTATCCTATTAATTTATCTATTTTCCTATTTATTACTACCTTATTCCAGTCAGTAAGACTATATGGGTTCTAATGTTAGCCACCACTATAAAACATACAAAACGAAGCGAGTTAATTAAGACATGCATGCACACTCTCCAAGAATTATGGTTTACCAGTTTTACCTTCTTAGTTCTTCATGGTTCCCACAACCCTAGTTGTGGGATTAGCTACTCATGATTTGTGTAAATACAAGACTTATGAATTTGAATAGCATAATAGAGTACTTACACAATTGAATTAAGCACAAGTAAATCCAAGTTTCAATGAGAATAACAAGATTATAAGATCAAATCAAAGTACAAGTGTTTCTCAAAACTCTCCAATGTTTACTCTATTCAGTCTCACTATTTTTCTCTAACTGGTCGAATTCTCTCCCCCTTCTCTAAGAAAAATAATCTAAAAATTCATTTATAATATTTAAAATACAAGTCCTAAATAAAATTGGATAACTGGGTCGGCATGCTTCACGAACAGCTTTACGGGTTGTATTGTGTTCCACGGCCCATAATGGGCTCTCGTACATTGTTGCTGCAAAACTGGACTTGTGTTACTAATGCAATGCAAGTGCCTCACAGAAAGAAGTCCCATATCTCGCTCTCAATGATGTTTTCATGTATAATCTTCGGACTATGCAAAATCACTCACCCTAGCAAAAGATATTCATGTATTATGCCCAATACCATAGGTTTTCTCCTATACTCATCACTAAGACCTTTGACTACTTGGATTAGGATCACTTTAAGACTTTATAGGCTTGTAACGTAGGCTCAGGAGACTTTGGTATGGTATTTTGGGAACATAGTGACTAAAGAACCTCTTTGACACTGCATTTTTCTACACTTTTGCCTACCAACACTATTAGTTTTCTCTCCATTCCCCACTTTCTCCTATTTTAAGCTTTTCTATGTGCTTTCTTTTCATTTTTTTGCCTTTTGCCTTGCTTTTGTACTTCATTTTTTATTTTTAGCTTACAACTAAGGCATCACTTATTTTTTTGCACCCAATACATGATTTTTCTCCTTTTCCCCTTATTTTTGTGTTTCACTCTTACACCAACCACCCTCAACTTAGGCTTTTGGCTTGAGTTGCGGTGCACATTATCTATCCTTAGAACCAGGGCCACTTTTGGTAGCCACCCTCAACTTAGGCTTTTTGCCTCAGTCAACGTACACAATATTCAAGGAAGGACCAGGGCCAATTTCAGAATTTTACAACTTACAAGGTTAGGTTACTTAGGTGTTTATAAAGAAAAGGTACATGTCAGGCTCAAACATTAGGATCAAGCGATATTCTGCAACTTTGGTTGGTCATTAGGCTAAGTGGACTATTAAGAACAATGGCATAAAATTCTTTCTTAATCCAATCAATCAATAGTCTAACTTAGAGTAACAGGGCAAGTTCTGAATTGACACATAATACATGAATTTAGCAAATTTAACCTCACTCTCACACGTCACTAATTACATTATAACAAAAGACTCTCAGATTATGTTTTTTTGGCTTAATTTATTCTCACTTATGAGAAGAAACATTGTACACATACTTAAACATGCATGGTTGCTATCTAGACTAACTAATCAAAATTTGGTGGGTATCATTTTTCACAAAAAACACAAAAAACATGTACATGCCACATATATCAATACTATATACTACAAATACTACCTAACATGCTTGTTCAACAGAAAGTAAATATCCATAGGGAAAAAGAACATAGAACAAAAAACCCTAGGATCAAAAATTAGGGTAGTTATGGACTCAAGCTACTAAGACTTCACTGAGGCCCATAACTACTCACACCCCATCGATAAAGAGGTGCATTATCCCCAATGCATACAATCAAAGCAAAGTAAAGTATTAGGGGTCAAAAAGCATACCTGGGAGACATGCCTATAGGGGTCTAGATTCAACTGCTTTAGCACCCACATTACCTTATGCTCAAGTTCCACGGGCAAATGACATGCCTTCTTAAAAACAAGTTGGTGGGGAGACATGCCTATAGGGGTCTTGAATGTTTTTTGGTGTGCCCATAATGCGTCATCAAGCTTCCACGACAAATCTGTCAGATTTGAATTCACAGTCTTTGATGAATCTATTTTATTTCCCTATTATATACCTCCACTTGCCCGCTTATCTGGGGTTGGTAAGGAGTTTCCACCCTATGTTTCACCCCATACTTTTCAAGTAGATCTTTGAAGAGCCTGCTGTATAAGTAAGAACCTCCATTGTTAATAATCACCTGAAGGGTGCCAAAACTTGAGAAAATGTTCCTTTTTAGAAACGATATGACACTTTTGCCTTCATTGTTGGGTAGAACAATAGCCTCTACCCACTTTGATACATAATCCGCAGCAACCAAGATGTACTTGTTTCTATGCGAGCTAACAAAAGGACCCATAAAGTCTATCCTCCATACATCAAATAACTCAATTACCATAATGAGGTTTATAGGGAACTCATGTTTATGGGAAACACCACCTTCTCTTTGGCACATATCATAAGCTTGGCATAATCATGAGCATCCTGGTGGATGGTGGGCCAGTAATACCGACATTGTAAGATCTTATGTGTTGTCCGAACTTCATTATGATGCCCACCTACTAATGACGAGTGACATACCTCGAGGATACTCATCATCTCAATCTCAGGAACACAATGACAAATAATCCCATCCATGTATATACAAAACAATTATGGGTCATCCCAAAAGAACTTTCTTATATTAGACATGAACTTCCGCGCTGGTGTGTGTTTAGATCGGGCAGCACAATGTAACTTACCAAGTAGTTTGCATAGTCTACGAACCATGGTATTAAATCGTAGGACGCTGCCAACACTCTCTCATCTGGGAATGAGTCATCGATCTCCAATCCATCATCAAACTTTTCCATTGGCCCATCTTCCAGCCTGGAAAGGTGATCTGCGACCTAATTTTTTGTCATTTTTTGTCGATGATATCAAAATTGAATTCTTGAAGAAGAAGTATCCATTTCATCAACCTTGGTTTTTCATCCTTCTTTGCCATCTCATACTACAGTGCTGAGTGGTCCGTATGCACTTCCACTTTGGCCCCCAATCGATATGACCTAAAATTTTCTCGAACGGAAAGACCACTGTGAGTAACTCTTGTTCAGTGACAGTGTAGTTTTATTGGGCTATGTTTAGGGCCTTGCTAGCATAGTATATGGGATGTAATATCTTCTCTTGGTGGTTTCCTAGTACTACACTTAGTGCTACTCCGCTTGTATCACACGTGATTTCAAAGGGCTTTGACCAGTTTGGAGCTATAATGATTGAGGCTGAAATTAGCTTCTGCTTCAATCCCTCAAAGGCTTTGAAGCATGCATAATCAAGCACAAACTTAGCATCCTTCTCAAGCAACTTTTATAATGGATGTGCAATTTTAGAGAAGTCTTTTACGAATATCCGGTAGAACCCTATATGCCCTAGGAAGCTCCTCACACCCTTAATTGAGATGAGTGGGGGAAGCTTCTCAATCAATTCTACTTTAGCTTTGTCAACCTCGATCATTTTGCTAAAGATTTTGTGCTGCAACACAAATCCCTCCTTCACCAAGAAGTGACATTTTTCCTAGTTTAGCACCAGATGGCTTTCTTCACATCTTCGCCAACACAACATGCAAGTGCTTCAAGCAGTACTCAAATGAGTCCCTAATATCACGCACGTTACACCTCCTTTTTTGAGGATAAAACGGTCGTTGTCAAGAAATAGAACCTAACCAATAGTTTAGAGTCAAATCCAAGGGAATACATAGACTCAATAGAATTCAGTTACCACAATTTGAGTAATTAACCAACTTACTTCCCCAAAAGGAGGGAGGGGTTGCAATAATCAATGCAAAAGTAAAACTAACACAAGAATGAAACTAATATGGAGAGAAACTAGGGTATTATGTTCCCCATGATTCCCTAACTTAGTATCATTGGACAATGTAATTCTTTTCTAGTGTGTAGCATGCAGGACGGTAAGTTAACTTCACCAAACCCTTTGGTCCAAGCGAGAGGCGAATTTCACTATGTGACTTGGTCCATCTCTATAGTGTGCATTACTAACCCTTACCTATTAGTCCCAGCACAACCTCCCCTTGGCCCAGTTCAGTTGATTAGGCAAGAATACATCAACCAACATTAATCTCTTTTCCTATTTATTACTATCTTGATCTAGTTAGTAACATTAGGAGGTTTCTAATGTTGGCCACCACTAGAAAACATGCAAAACAAAGAGAGTTAATTAATACATACATGTACACTTTCCAAGAATTAAGAATTATCCTGTTTTACCTTGTTAGTTCTTCATGGTCTCACAAACCTAGGTGTAGAATTAGCTACTTATGATTTGTGTAGATGCAAGACTTATGAATTGGAATAACATAATAGAGCACTTGCACAATTGAATTACGAACAAGCAAATCCAACTTCAAAAAGAATCACAAGATTAAAGATGAAATCAAAGTACAAGTGTTCTCAAAACTCTCTAATATAATCTCACTATTTCCTCTCTCTAATTATTGAGTTTTCTGTGTACTATCCGAAAACTTCTGTAAAATAACCTAAAAAATGTACTTATATTATTTAAAATACAAGTTCTAAACATAATAGGATAACTGGGTCGGTACGTCTCACGAGCAGGTTTATGGGTCGTATTGTATTCCACGGTCCATAATTGGGGTCTCGTGCAGTGCTGCTGGAAAACTGGGCTTTAAGTCTATGACACCCCTTTTATGACTCGTAGGGTTTTCGTATGATGAATCTTCAGAAAGTCCCAATCTCTGATCCTCAGGGCACGAACCATATTTTATGACTCATAAATCATTCCACAATCCATTTGCATGTTCAAAGAATTAACTTCAAAAAATTAGCCCCTCACTAGAATTATCCACGAAACCACTTCACGATCCGTAGAGTGAACTATGACCCGTAAAAGGTCTCGTAATGCATCAAAAATCAACAACTTCTATATTTCTTCCCAAATCAAAGCCAACCCTAGAATCCTACAAACATAACACAAAAATACATAAAACCAACTCACATCGTATTGACAACACATAGAATTCCAAGTTTTAAGCAACAAAAGTGTTGTATTTTGACAGCACATCAATTCCCAACCACAAAAACTTGAGCAATCAAAGCTACCATGAAGACTTCAGTAGTGTCTTCTACCATGTCTGAGAAGATGGACATCATGCATCTCTGGAATGTCGTTGGGCATATACTACACTTATTCCTTAAAAAAGAACAAAAATAACAAAAACTGTAAAATGGGGGAAATAAGGATTAATACCTAAATCACTTGAATTAACCAAGTCTAGTCATATTCCTCGACAATGGCACCAAATACACCTTTTTTTTAGGATAAAGCGGTCGTTGTCAGGAAATAAAACCTAACCAAGGTTAGGGTCGAACCCACAGAGAATATGTAGACTTAGGAGAGTTCAATTAATGCAATTTGAGTGATTAACCACTTTATCTCCCCAAGGGGGATTTTGCAATAACAAGTATAAAATAATCCTAACTAATACAAGAGTTTAACCAATATGGAGAGAAACTAGGGTTTTGTGTCCTCTATGGTTCCCTAGCTTAGTATCACGGATAACCTAATTCTTTTCTAGTGTGTAGCATGCAAGACAGTAAGTTAAGTTCACCAAACCCTTTGGTCCAGGCGAGAGGGGAATTTCACTACGTGACTTGGCCCATCTCTGTAGTGTGCGTTACTAACCCTTACTTATTGGTCCCAATACAACCTCCCTTGGCCCAGTTCATTTGATTAGATGATAACAAATTAATTAATACTTTTTTCTATTCATTACTACTTTGTTCCAGTTAGTAATACTAAGTAGTTTTAATATTGGCCACTACTAGAAAATATGTAAAACGAAGAGAGTTAATTAATACATGCATACACACTCTCCAAGAATTATGATTTACCTAGTTTTACCTTGTTAGTTGTTCATGGTTCCCACAACCCTAGTTGTGGATTTAGCTACTCATGATTTGGGTAGATGCAAGACTTATGAATTTGAATAGCATAATAGAGCACTTACACAACTGAATTAAGCACAAGTAAATTCAAGCTTCAATAGAATCACAAGATTATAAGATCAAATCAAATTACAAGTGTTTCTCAAAACTCTCCAATATTTTCTCTATTGAATCTCACTATTTTTCTCTAACTGGTCAAATTCTCTCACCCTTCTATAAAAAATAACCTAAAAACTTATTTATAATATTTACAATACAAGTCCTAAACAAAATAGGATAACTAGGTCGGCATGTTTCACGAACAACTTTACGGGCCGTATTATGTTTCACGGCCCCTAATCGGGCTCTCGTACATTATTGCTGCAAAACTGGACTTATGATCTACGACACCTCTCTATGGCTCATAAAGTGTTTTATGGTCCGTAGGGGGTTTTGTCTGATGAATATTCAGAAAGTCCTTCTTTGTTGATCCTCAGGGCATGAAATATGGCCTATGACTCATAAAATGGTTCACGACCCGTCTGTATATTCGTAGAAGAAACTTCAGAAAATCAACCCCTCACTAGAATAGTCCACGAAAGCTCCTTTGCGGCCCATAGAATGCTCTATGACCTGTAAAAGGTCTCGTACTTTATCAAAAACAACAACTTTTGCATAATTCTCCCTAAATCAAGGCCAATGCTGGAATCCTGCAAATGAAATACAAAAACATAAAACCAAATAACATCGCATTGAGAATACACAAAATTCCAAGTTTTAAGCATCAACAGTGTTGTATTTTGACAGAACATCAATAATTATATCATAAAGAGGCATAAACATATACCTATGCTGGCACATAGTTATGGGACTTGGGTACCGGACCCTTGGAGATAGCCCCCCTCTCACAAGTCCTCTCGGTTCTAGGTCATCATCCCACAAGAATACATATACATATATATGTTTTCAAAAGAGGTATAAATCATTTCAAATCCTTCAATGAAAATTTAGGCTTAAAATCCAAACATTCTTCATAACCATGCATACTTAGGCTCAAAGTCAAATCATAATTCAATTCATGCATTCATCCATAGGAATAGCTTATTCACCTATATCAAAATGGTGTAAACACCTAAAGTTTGCTCAAAGAGCCATATCATAAATTTTATGTGATCACATTCTTGTCATAGTTAACCATACTTCATCAAAATCCTATTCATAAACATACTTGGTTCATAACCCACTTCATAATCTTCATAAAAACTAATGCTCATGTATGCAAATCCCATGAATGATATGAGAATAGCATAGGCAATAGAGATTCATATTTAAATCAATAATAAGATATGAAATCCAAGTAACCCATAAGTAAATTCACATTTAAATCACACTTTAGATTACTCATGCTTAAATCAACATTTAAAGGGGACAATGTATATTCAAATCCTCATAATCTCAATGCAATTCAACATATTAGGGCTTATATCACTTCATAAACATCAATTAAACAAGCCCATATCTCAATTGAATCAAATAAATAATAATTTTAAACCCATATTCAAAGTAAGCTTAAATTTCATAAAGCAAGGAGTGAAAGAGTTTGGGGTCTTTGTGGTTGAAAGGGACCATGAAACAATCTCATATACCTTAGTTAATTTAAGAAGAATCAAGAAGAAATTGATTGAAGAAAAAGACCCTTCCTTAAGCTCCAAGCTAATCTCCAATGTCTTACTTGGGAGAGTCTTTAGATGAGAAAATTTGAATATTCTAAGTGTGAAGAATGAATTGAAATAAAGATAGAGTAGTTACTCACCTATAGACTCTTCGGGCTAAGATAGACTCACCTACGAGGTTACTCACCTCATAGGGCTCATGGAGGACTTCAGGACATGCATGAAACTTATATGCAAAAATGGGATTACAAAAGATAAATTTGCTCCCAAATCTAAAAGTGCATATGCATCATAATAAAAAACTCTTAACATACTGGTGACCACATTTGGAGCTTCTTCAATCTCTTGGCGACTATGAAGAGCGTAGAACTGATTGGTCCTTTGGGCACCTAGAACTGGACTCTTTTGGCCTTGAGGCCTTGTGCCTCCGCTCCTGTAATCCTTAGCATAGTGGCCGAGCTTCCCACAAGTGAAGCAAACATTTGACCCCACTAGGCATTATCCTTTGTAAGGTCTCCCTCACTTAGAAAAATTGGGACTTTGGGACTTGGGAGACACCCTTTTATCCTTTCGGGGAGGAGGAGTATTGGTGGATCCTTGTCCACTGCTTTTGGCCACTTTGGAACCTGTGACCACCGCCCCTTTGGAAAGAGTAATTCCCACCTTCAACTCGATCCCTCTTGGTCTCCCTTGTCATTTCACGAAGCTCTCTTCCTCAATTTGTTTTGCATACACTATCAAGTGAAAAATGTCCATCTCCTTGACCAATATGGTCGTCTTAGACTCGTTGGAGACCAACTCGGAGACACCTAAAATAAACTTGCTCATGCAAGCCCTCAGATCCATGACCATAAACAGAGCATACTTTGACAATTTAGTGAACTTGAGGGCATACTCCCTCGTGCTCATGCTCCCTTGCTTCAAGTTGATGAACTCCTGGACCTTTTCCTCCCTAAGCTCGATGGGGAAGAACCAATCCAAAAAGGCACATTTGAATTCCTCCCAACTGATAAGACCAGCTCCTTGACCTCTCTCATCGGCCTATTGCTCGAACCGAATCTTGGCCACTCCTTTAAGTTGGTAGGCTATCAACTTGGCTTTCTCTTTGGACAGAATGCCCATCACTACCACAACTCGATAAGTTCCCTCATTAAACTCAATAGGGTTCTCATCAACCTTCGACCCATAAAATTCTAGAGGGTTCATCCTCATAAAGTCACATACTCTCATGGTCGGAGTGGGCACTTAAGGAGGAATGGCCATCTCCCTATTGGCTTGGTTGGCTAGGGCTTCTGTCAATAAAGTGACTGCAGCTGAGAACTTCGCATAAGACACTCCATCGTCTTGCTGGAGTGAAGGGACTTGTTCCTTAAAAGTGCCTCCTTGATGGGGAGGCCTTTGTGGCGGCATAATATAGAAACAAGCAAAAGCCTATTGTTAGTGAGCGGAAAACTTATCCAACACTAAGGCACGACATGAATAAGAAAGAAGGGAACACTTTGCTAAACTGTCTCATAGCCTCTCACTCAAGATAGTGACGTGCTTCACAACCTTGAATGAGATTCTACACTATGGGGTATGCATGTACATTTGAGGAACATTTTAAAACCTCGTGCTTTGATACTAAGTTTATAAAGACCCAACCTAGAGGCCTATTACTCACACGACGAATGAGATACCCGTAGGCACCTTATCCAAGAAATCTAAGCATCTTAAGCATTCATATGCATTAAATTAAAACTTTTGCAGAAAACCTAAGGGAAGGGGCTATGGGCCATGCTCGGCAGTAAAGCAACATAAAAAAGCAATGGATTAACTATAATCTATTTTTGTCCATACGGATACCAATTACATCATAAATAGATAGGAACGGTATTAGTCAATCTTTATTAAATAGAAAAGAATCTAAAATAAGGGAACATAGAAAGTAAAAGCCTCAGAAGGGCCATAAATACATCGTCTAAAAATCAAAGCAAAGATATAGGATAGAAGAAAAGTGGAGATGTCCTGAACTAAAGGTTCACCATAATAAAACTACTAGTCTTGGATGTCAGAAACTAGCCTCGAGCTGGTAGAAGGGTGCTTGTCCCTACATGGTTAAATCATATAGGCAAAATATGCATTAATACGTTTGAATATACGATGTATGTAAAATGCAATGCACGAATAAAATTATAATGTCATCATTATTAAACATAACATATAAGGATATATAAAATAAGAGATACATAAGTAAGTTTAAACATGCACAAGGAATTGTAACACCCCAACCCACACCTTACAGTACTAGTACAATGCAAATGAAACATGATAGGGTTTGGTTAAGTTAGCACCAAATTTGTAAAAGTGACTGAATCTCGTGTTAATGGACTATATGTGTGTCTAACGCTTAAAAGGATCGAGTGAATATTTATTTTATGTCGAATTAGGGAGATCACGGCCTTAAGTAAAGTAAGAGAATTAAGGTTTTTGCAGGACTTAAGAAGCTAGCAGGTGAGTCACCTACTTGCTTAGCTTAAATTGCTAACTAGACGGAGACAAGGCCCGACGTCGAATTTGTCCAAGTCCAATTATGAATAAAGTCCGTGTTAAGGGTGTAATTTTAGCCCACGTTTTAGCATCATAAATGTACTATATTTTCAGAACAAGAAGGATATTGAAAAGGGCCCAAAGACACCATAACCCACTTGGTAATTTGGTCCCAAAACTAAGTAAGAGAAATTAGGAAAATGGGTAGCCCAAGCCCATCAACTTGGAGACCTATTTAGGCCCAAGTGAAAGGGGCAAGGAGTTGCATCACCAGCTTGGTAATGTAAGGCTA
>JAABOM020000007.1:10441069-10451806 GCA_011800125.2 Solanum clarkiae
AATAAATATGCACTTGTATTAAAAGTGAATTATGCATTCAATATGAAGCGTATTATTTGTGTTTTAAAATATATTATGCTTGTTTGATATTATTGATCAATAAAATTTGTATTAAATATGCTTTATAAATAGGATCAATAAAATTTGTATTAAATATGCTTTATAAATAGTTCTTTGCAATATGAATAAAATTATATTCTAAGTATTTAATAATAATAAATTATTATTATTATTGTTATTATTATAAATAATAAATATTTTTTTAATTTAGTATATGCCGTAAATTGTCTAATTTAGTACGTTGAGTTTTCGTGGAGTTTAAATGTTGAATTCGCACAAAGAGTTGAGATTACAAACTCATAGAAGTATAAGTTTCATTGGACCATTTTGCCTATGTTTTCATCTTTCCTTTTTCCTGAAGGGGCAACTTATATAAGAAAGGAAAAAACACAAGTGCAGAAGGAAGCATGAAATGGGTAGAAATTAGAATTGTAGTCGCTCCTTCTTCATCAATCCCAGAAGATGATTGCTCCAAAGGAACCCAGGAACTCCATGCTTTGAAGAAATCGAACCCTGTTTGCGTTGGTTCTTCATCTTTCCCATGGTGAAATCCGAAAATATGAAGTCAAATTCATCCAAGTTACCCCAAAAGATCCACCCCTCTAATGATCCATCTGAATTCAACCCTCTTTCCTATTCCCTCGAAAAGTTTCGCCTCTACGAAACACGAGCAGTACGTTACATTTTCACTTCCTTTCTCTTAGTTTTTTTTTTTTTGAGAAAATCCAATTCCTCGTGGTAACCCCAATTCATGGTTCTTGTATTTTTATTTATTGTTCCAATGGAAACCCAGATGGTATTGTTTTTTGATTGATTCCATATGTTTTTGTGTTTGCAGAGGTTTTATTTAATAGGGAGTGATAGGAATAAGCAGTTCTTCAGAGTGTTAAAGATTGATAGAATGGAGCCTTCAGATCTTAACATAAGTGAAGACCCAGTTGTGTATCCCCCTCAGGAAGTAAAAAGCTTACTTCAACGGATTGATGAAGGAAATAGAGCTACTGGAGGCTTGAATTTTGTGGCTAAAGTTTATGGCATTGCTGGTTAGTCTTTGTTTGAACTGTCTTGCCTGTTATAGTTATTACTAGGAATTTTGTGCTAACTTGATGGATTTGTTTAGGTTGCATTAAGTTCTTGGAGTCATATTATCTTGTATTGGTGACAAAAAGGCGACAAATTGGATGTATATGTGGTCATGCCATATATAGTATAGACGAGAGCCAAATTATTACAATACCTCATGTCTCGGTCCAAACTGATGTTGCTCATTCGAAAACTGAGTTAAGGTAAGTAGTTTATTTGGTTGAATCTTTGGAATAAGCTTTTGCTGCAGACTGTTTATGTATCTTTTGTGCTAGTGATTCAATTTCCTTTCTTTTAATTTCTTAATAGTAAATGTTGAAACTTTTTAAAGTATACTCGGAGAGGTTGTTAAGGTTCTATTTGTTTCTTGGATGTTTTGATTTATGGGTCATTTCAAATCCATCTGCAACATACTATTTGGGTTTTAATAATTTTATAGTGCCAAGATGGTGTAAAAATGTACAAAAAGGACCATGCTCTTTAAGGAGTCCATGAAGTCCATAATAATATCCGTATCATTACTTCACAAAAATGTCAAAAAAATATTAACACGTATTTTATACTGTGCGAAGCCTCAAATTTACCCCTGAGCATCTGGGGTTGCATAGCCTCAAGATTCCCCTAAAAAGAAAATCTATGATTGGTCACTTCCATGCAGTCCATATTATGCTTGCAGGATCAATTCTCCAAAAAGTTTACCTTCCGTTGTTGATCTTTTTCCCTTGTTAGCTTTCAAAATTATCCTTCAGTTATTGCAGCATAATTTAACTACTAATCAGTTCAAGAATACGCACTAAGTCTGTTAGATCAAGAAAACTTCCATTGGTATGTTCCCTTTAGAGATAAATTTTCCTTAAAATAATGACGGACAACTGTATGCAACTGTTGTATCCCACATGATGGTGCTTGATCATCACTGAGTTTAAGATGTTAGTTTTACATTAGTGGTAATGGAAAAATACATTAAAATAGTAAACTGGAAAGTTAGTTTGAAAAAGAGCTTCATTAGTTAAACAAATTTGAATATTTGTAAGTTGTAAATACTTTTTGCCTTTCTCAACAAATAAAAATAAAATGAAATTGTATAGAATAATATATTGCTTAAATAGTGTTAAATTTTTGGACTGTCCAAGGTAGAAAGAGTATCATGTAAATTTGTATGGAGAAAATAAGTCACTGGTCATTTTTTATTCCTGTTTCCATTTTGAGATGTTCATATTTCTGTTTTGGTATCTTTTCCTTGTTTGATTTTTTAAGGTGACTACTTTTGTGTCTGGTACAGATATTATGAAGAAATCATCATTGCTTTTTGTGGACTTGTTTTCACTTGACTTGAATTTGTTTATGTTTATTTGCTAAAATATTGTGCCCTTTGCTTGATGTAGTGGACAAAATTTGGCCCTCAGATTGATTCGTGCTGACTAATTTTCAACAACTGCAGGTACAAGAAGCTTTTGTCCAGTGTTGACTTGACAAAAGATTTTTTCTACAGTTACACCTATCCTATAATGCGAAGCTTGCAGAACAATGTCCTGTCTATGGGTGAGGATGGGATGCCTTATGACAATATTTTTGTCTGGAATAGTTACCTAACACATACGATTCGATCAAGATGCAAGAACACAATGTGGACAATTGCTTTAGTTCATGGGCACTTTAAGCAGGTGTGTCCTTACTTTTCCATTTCAATTTTTTAATAACCGAGTAGGTGATGGGCCACTTCTCTACCTTCTCCACTTAATACTAGGCTTTTTTTTCTGAGGTAGGGTGTGAAGTGCACCTAACCACGCATCACATGTTGTGCTCTCACCACTAGAAGAAAGCCGGGAGAAAAACATTAAGACTTACTTTAACATTACGTATGCTGTTTTTTATCTGCTGATACCTCTAGTTACAAGCATATTGAATTTGATCACTCAAGCTTAAAATAGCCATACTGATATCTCTGGTTACAAGAACTTAGGATTCAGTGCTCAATCTTAAACTCTCTATAAGCCCCCTGGTTGTTGCTCCGTCAGTTTTTTTTTATGATTTTCATATGCGATCTTGCTGCAGTTTTTTGTTTGTAGAGCACGTAAATTGGTCATTTTTAAAGGGAAAATTAGCATGTTTTATCTTTTTGTATTATCTCGTTTAATATATGTGTTTAAAGCTGCTTCACATTAATTGATAATGTGAAACTACCACCGGGTGGTTGGAGCTTCCAATAAAACTAAAGGTGAAATGATTTATGTTCAAGGAGTCCTCGGTGTATGATAGGCAAAGGCTGCTCAGTAGGAAATGAATATCAAAGATTATATTATAAAAAAAATTCTAAATACTCTTTCTTGCATCTGATTCAAAGATAGCTGATTATAATTACAGTGACACGGGTTGTACCTAAGTGTGGCCTAGTGGTCAATGATGTGGGTTGAGAACCATAAGGTGTCAAGTTTAAATCCCAAGCGAAGCCTTAGTGGATAGAGTCACTTGATATCTAGATTATAATTACAGTGACACGGATTGTACCTAAGTGTGGCCTAGTGGTCAATGATGTGGGTTGAGAACCATAAGGTGTCGAGTTTAAATCCCAATCGAAGCCTTAGTGGATAGAGTCACTTGATATCTAAGTCACCTGGTGTTTGTGTTGTATGGAAATAGAAAACATCAAGCTGGTGATGATAATAAAATATAAGTACAGTGACATGGGACATGGGTCAGCTTGTGTAATCCCCTCTTAACTACTATCATATAAAAATAGTCAGTGATTATATTTGAATCTCAAATCGCTGTGGACTTTTAATCTTGGTAAACCCTGGGATATGATTTGAAGTCTATTCAATTTATGGTAGGCTTCGGAAGATTAGGAATACTAAAGGAAGTGCCTCCCCTTGTAAAAAAAATTAGTAGAATTTAGAAAAAGAGAGTACAAAAGAATTGGTATGGAAGATTCGTGCCCATAGGATTACTCTTTTCTTTTACACTTAAAATATTAAGTTGTATATGTACTTAAATTTGTGGATGAATATAGTTGGGTGTGTTTACATGTACAAATAAATGAGTTTAGTATGTATAATTTTTGTGTTCAATCCATTGAACTAGTCTTTATGACAAGGACATAACCATGAGACAAATCCGTTTCCCTTATAAAAACTCTTTGAAGAAATACCTCAGGAATATTAGGTCCAAATCAGTGTAGTTATTGAAATGAGGTTTTGACTAGTTGCCTCGAGTGGTTCTTTAAAAATGAGACTTCTACCTGCTCTCTTCACACGTATGGACCAAATGAAGTGCATAAGGATGAGAACGGTGAAGTGTTTGGTAGAAGATGTAAACATTAGTCGGAGATAACAAAATGTTTTCCATAAGCGCTTACGTGAAGAAGGGGACAGGGATATCATGTTGGGGGAATTAGAGCATTTCGAGAGTCGGAGAGATTTTGGGTAATGTTGGTGCATAAAACCTGTAGAGGTTGAGGGCACTATGCATTGATGATGAGAATGATTGGGCTAGACGAGATCCTATTGGGTTTTTGGAAGAACACATGCAAGGCATGTATGGAGTGGTTAATTGAGTTATTTAATGTCATATTTAGGATGGTTAAAATGTTAGATGAATGTAGGTGGACTACAATGGTTTAAGAACAATAGTGATAATCAAAATTGCGATAACTGCAGGGTATATCAAGCTTTTAAATCATGCTGTGAAAGTTGGGGAGTGGAGGGTAAGGATGAGGATTAGGAGGAGTGCGTCTATTTTAGAGAACTATTTTGGATGCATATTGGGGTGATCAACTACAAAAGTCATTCATTCTACAGGAAGATTGTTGAAGCAGTATACAGATAGAAAAAAGATTTATGCTTGGTGTTCTTCTACCTTGAAAGGCTTATGATAAAGTCCCTACAGAGGTTTTCTCAGAGATATTTGGAGTTTAGAGGTGTTTTGTGGCTTACATTTGGGTAATTACGGAGCCAAAACACGGGTTAGGACAGTCGGAGGTGACTAAGAACATTTCCCTATCGTAATGAGATTGCATCAAGGGTCAACCCCTAGCCCGTTCCCATTTTACTTACTGCTGGATGAATTGATCAAGCATATTCAAGGGGAAGCACTGTGGTGTGTGTTATTTGCATATGACATAGTATTGATTGATAAGACTGGTAGTGGAGTTAACAATATGATGAAAGTTTAGAGATAAGCTCTAGAATCTAAAGGTTTTATGTTATGAAGTACTAAAACTAAATACTTGGAGTATAATTGCAGCGATGTAACACATGAAGTAGAGTTGGAAGTCAAGATCGATGCACACATCATAACTAAGAGAGAAAGTTTCAATTATCTTAGGTCAATAATCCAAGGAGACAAGGAGATTGACAATGACATTACATATCGTGTGGGAGTAGATTGGGTGAAAATGGAGACACACTTCGTGGTAGTGTGCATTAGGAATGGTCCACCAAGTCTTAAAGATAAGTTCTTCAGAATGGTGGGAGGAGCAAATTGTGTGAAATGGAGACTCACTTAGTGGTATTGTGCAATAAGAATAGTTCGCTAAGGCTTAAAGGTAAGTTCTATAGAATAGTGGTTAGACCAACATTGTTGTATGGGTTTGAGTGCTAGCTAGTCAAAAACACACACATTTAGAAGATGAAGTTAGCAAAGATGAGGATATTCAGATCTATTTGTTGTTACTAGGAGAGATGATTAGGAATGAAGTTATATGGGACAAGGTAGGAGATGCCTTTGCGGCAGACAAGATGAGAAAAGCGAGACTGAGGTGGTTCGAACATGTGAAGAGGAGGTGCACAAATATGCTAGTAAGAAGGTGTGAGAGGTTGGCTGTAGCAGAAATTAGGAGAGGTAGAGGTAGGCCAAAAAAAACTAGGAAGCGATTAGAGAAGACATGACACAACCTCATTTTACTAAGGGCATGACTCTAAACAGGAAAATATGGAGGTCATTGATTATGGTAGAGGGTTAGTAGGTAGCCGGGTGTTTTCACTAAAGTTGCTTGGACTCAAGTGTGGGTGTGGGTGTGGGTGTTCGATACATTTGTGGATTTAGAGGTCAGATTCTCTATGATATAAAAATTTAAGATTTAGGGATTTGGATCATGTATCGATACGGGTGTGGAGATTTGGCTAAAAATAATTCAAATGTTTAATAATAGATTTGTAAAAACTAAATATGGGATATTACATGGAAAACTTGATGAGAAAATATTGATCAAGAGGAGAATCCTTGAAGGGGATAAAAGGAAAGGGAGTGACAATAGAAATTTATATATACAAGTTATTTTATTTTCTTCAATTTCATTTGTTTTGATTGCAAAGATATCATTAAATTTGTCTAGAATTTCTCCCTTGAATTTGGTCAAAATACCTAAAACTGGTTGGCCAGATTGGTTACGGATCCCACACCTATGTCATGTCGATGGGTGTGTCACCAGAAGTGACGAGCCCTAGTAACATAGGTTTTCGCACTTTATGTGAGAGGGGTAGGGGCTATCTGCCTCCTCTCTTTTTTAGGAGTATTATTTAGTACATAGTCTCTTATTTATCAATATTACTTATTTTTGTAGCATTTGTATGATACTCTTTTTCTATCATATTTTTCTCGCAAATCTTGCTTCGAAAGCTTTCCTTTTGAGCCAAGGATCTATTGGAAACCACTCTACCCCCACAAATGTAGGGGTAAGATCTGCATAGATCTTACCGCGTTCCATACTCCACTTGTGATCAACACTAGGCATGTTTTTATACTGAGTTGTGGTTAGATCGACTATTTTATGGGGTGGAGTGGTGGCTAGTCAAGAACTCTCATATCCAAAAGATGCTTGTGGCTTAGATAAGCATGTTGAGTTGGATGTGTGGACATGCCAGGAGAGATAAGATTAGAAATGAAAATATTTAGAAAAAGGTAGGATTGACTCCCATGGAAGATAAGATGCAAGAAGTGAGGCTGGGGGATGGTTTGCACACGTGAAAAGGAGATGTGCATATCCCAAGTTAGGAGTTGTGAGATATTGACGAGAGTAAGCTTAAGGAGGGGTAGAGGTAGGCCTTAGAAGTATTGGAGTGAGTTTATTAGGTAGAATATTTAGCTCACTGAGGACATGGCTCAAGGATTTAGAATACAAGATTAGTTAGTAGTTGGGCATATTTTCATTCCCTTTCCTAGAGTTCAGAGTTAAGTATTGTTCCTTTCTTTCCCTTAATTTTTAGATTTCTATCGCTACTTCTTGTTTCTCCTCGGTATCTTATTATCTGGTTGTTGTTTCTGTTTGTTTCTATTGTTCGTTTTCATTGTATGTTCAGCCGAGGGTCTTTCAAATACATCCTCTCTACCTTCTCAAAGGTAGATGTGAGGTTTGCGTACACTCTACCCTTTCCAGAGCCACTTGAGGGATTACACTGCATTTGTAGTTGTAATATATCCCTTTGACAAGAGTATTGCTAACCAGTTGATGATAATTTGTTCGGGCACCTAATATCTAGCTTTTGCTTAATGGTTGCAGACTAGGCTATCAATATTTGGAAAAGACTTCAGTGTTTCTCTGGTCTCCAGACGTTCTCGACACTTTGCAGGAACACGGTAGGCAAACTGCCCTTTTCTTTTCTATTTCCTCTCATAATTTGCCGAAGTTGTTCTTTTGTTTGTCAGCTTTCTTAAATTGACTAACTGTACAAACTAAGAAGTTAAAAAAAAAAGAAAAGATCTTTGCTCCACATTGGTAGAAGAAAAGTGAAATAGAAGACAATAACCTGTCTGAGGAGAAGTTAAGCGAACATGGTCAATTTGCTTACTTTTCTATTTATCTCTCAGTTTCTATTGGGTTTTCCTGCTTCGAGTTGCTTGAAACTTATTACTCCCTTTGTCTGATTTTATGAGACACTATTATGGTTTGGACAGTCAAAGGAACATTTCTAGGAATGTGATTTTTTCATATATACTTTAAATATTTTGAATTGTTAACTATTGTAACTCATATTACATTTTATGAAGATCCTAACTATGTAACTTTTTATTTCAAAACACTTGAAGATTCTAACACTGAAAATTAGATAGTTTGGCCCTCATACTGCTAATGGTGTCACATAAAGCGGTATGGGAGGAGTATTAAGCCAATATATGCTGCTAATGTTTGAATGAACATAAATATATGTGCTTATCAGCTAACAAGTTTCACGTGTCTAGACTCTGGAGGACTGATTTTAGAATCTTATGTCTAGAGTGGCTTAAATTGTGTTGTATCAAATTGTAAGATGGCTTAAGACCAGATCTAATTACACTTCTTTCTTGGTTTAATAAGTAACTTGCTCACAATATTTGTTCTATGTATTAGTTGGGATAAATTTTTTTTTTGTTTATTATTATTATTGTCCCCTTTGGGCCAAGCCCTCACGGATTTGTTTTTGGGCATATCCCAAAAAGCATCATACTAATGGAGTTGGGTGAGCACTTATGTATTGGTACATTTCTTCTTCTCATCCGATGTGGGATAGGTTTGTCATATCCAACAATCCTCCCCCTCAAACCAAGTCCACACAATTTGATCTACTAATCATCTTGCACCGCCACTACCAACCAGTGGGACACGCAGCTTGACCACCACTTTGCCAAGAAGTCTTTCGACACAAGACATCCCTGCAGATCTCTGGTCCTGTCGTCGCCACACCGGGAAATTCTCACAAGACACAGTCCACTAGTCCGATATACCCGAACCTAGGCTCTGATACCATTTGTTAGGACCGATAGGAATCAAGTGTTTATGCGGAAGCTAGCAAAAGCAACCTCGAAAGATCATGAGTATGAAGATAAATGAGAAACACCAAGAGACACAATAATTTAACGTGGTTCGGTCACCCGACCTAAATCTACAAGAGGAGATGAGCAATCCACTATATAAAAGAGAGTACATAATATCGAGAGAAATATCTTCACCAATTTACTCGGAATGCAAAGAGGTTCACACAAGCGTTAACACAACACTTATGACCCACCATTTCTCTCCCTACACAAAACTCCCAAGCTCGTATATTATAGAATAGGAATAGGTAAATACAATTCTTATTAGAATAGGAATAACAATAGTATATAGAATCCTACTTGGAAAAGGATTGTATTATAGTATCCTAGTTGGAAAAAGAGTCTAATATAGTATCTATAATTAGAGTCTCAACGTAATAATGTAGACACAACAATTCAATAATATTCTTCTCTAATATTTCTCACATGATATCAAAGCTTCTACGGTCTTGGTAGAAAATCAAAGAGCTTCCACTGCGGCGGATGGCTATGACCTATATATGTCGCCCGTCTGACCAATGATTATGTTAGCCAAAAAAAAACAAAGATTAGGCCATTGTGCGTCAATTTTCAGTGACTTTCTAGGGTTGTTTTGTGTCAACCCCGCATCTATTGGTGTTTGTGTAGCATCGTGCCATCATGCCGCACCATGCCATCATGCCGCATCGTGCCATCTTTCCGGCTGAAACTTCCTTCCAAGAAACTGAAAACCAGATAGTTTCTAGTGACCGCCAGGCTGGTGTGCGTCGTTCTTTTTTTTTTTCCTTGAGTGTTTCTTCCAAGAAACTGAAAAATTAGACAGTTTCTAGTGACCACCAGGCTGGTGTGCGTCGTTCTTTTATTTTTTTTGAGTGTTGTGCAAAACCAACACCACCACGAGGTGCAGACTACTTAGCGACCAAACCCCAGTAAGCTCCTTCGAGTCTTATTGATTCACGTGCCCTCACGCGCCGGTGGAAGTGTCGGATCTGCGTCTCCACGCGCCTCACGCGCCGGCGCGTGTGACTGTTTCCGGCAAGATGTTTTTTTGATTCTTTTTCCAGCAGGGTCGCCTCTTTATTCTGAGGCTATCTGTGTAATTTTTTTCCTAGATCCGATCGCCGAAATTAAGGTTCCGACAATTTCAAGCAATTTCCGGCAAGTTTCCAGTGTTCCAGGCAGTTTTCCAGCATCCTTGTTTGTAGTTTTTTTTCTCTCAGGGAGGTCGCCTCTGCATTCCGAGGCAGACTACATATATTTTGTAATTTTTTGATTGATTTTCGGTGACTCATCAAATCTAATTTGTGTAGGGTCGTTCCATCAAATCGGTGATTACTAGAGTTTGATTTTAAAGATGTCCTTTGGAATCGATATGTTTGGCTCCAAAAGTACAGGAATATGTAGTTCTGATCCTATGATCACTTCAGAACAATTACTGACTAGTTCCAACTACTTAGCATTGGCCTCAGAACCCTTACTAGAGCAACCACCTGATTTTGTTGCTCAGGAAGAGTTTGGTAGCCTTGAATGTCATTTGGTAGCCTTGTATGTCATTTGTGTAACTCCCTTTGTGGTATGAATCAGTCTTTTGAGCTTTTTTGGGAAGTTTAACACTGTAATTGAAGAACTTATCACATTGTATTTTATGGACATTGTGCATCAAATCCAGTATTTCATGAAAAAACTAAGCACACTGAGATTGATTGTGTCAATTTTGTGAAGTCGAGTGATCAACTTGCAGATATCTCAGCAAGCTCTTCATCGATCCTCGTATTAATTATATTTGTAACAAGCTAGGTACATATGACGTGTATGCACTAGCTTGAG
>JAABOM020000007.1:10451906-10481977 GCA_011800125.2 Solanum clarkiae
GAGGAAACCAACAACCATCTATTCCTCCATTGTAGAGTGACAACACAATTGTGGAACCTTTTTCTGGGGCTAACTAAGACAGAGTGGATTATGCCTGAGCATACAACAGATCTGCTTAGTTGCTGGATCAGTAAACCGGGGAGAAAATGTAAGAAACACATGGTGGAGTATAATACCATCATGCATTTGGTGGTCTATCTGGAAAGAAAGAAATAGCAGATGCTTTTAAAACCAGGATAATTCAATTGAGAAGGTCAAGTGGAACTGCTTGACTACTTTTTATTTTTGGTGTAAAGAAGAAGGGGTAGAAGAAGCTGCACAAATTTTAGATTTTATAGGCTCTATGTAATCTATCAGCTTTTTTTTTTCTCTTGTTGGAACCAGTTTTTGAAGGTCTCCAGCATATCCTTAATGCTGAGGAATACAACATTACCTTTCTCAAAAAAATAAAATAAAAATTCAATAATATTTTCCTCTCGTATTTCTCACAGTAACTGTAGTTGGGTTAAGAGTTTTTGATGTCAAGTAATAGGGTAATTCACTTTTCAGCAAGGTGGACACTGTTAAATTGCAGGGTTAGTTTTCTTGGGGCTCAAAATTTAATATCGTCAATGCTTTAGCTTTGGTATCAGCTTCTTTTTTAAGTTTGTCTTTTTACGTCTACGAGAGTATAGTACAAACAACAACATTACCCCAATGCCTCAAAGGCTCCCGCCCATTGCGGGGTAAGGGGGGTCGGACGTACGCAGCCTGGCCCCTATGTTTAAAAACATAGCGCGACTGTTTCCCAGATGACTCATGATGAGCGTCGAAAATTGCATTGATTAACTGCTACTTCACAATTGAAAGAAGCACAGACAATTTAAAGAGCCATTTTGCTTTATTCCATCATACCCCAAAGCCAAAAAATAGTGAATCTTTTGCTCCATCCGAGATTAATGGAAATACGAGAGTATAGTGATACACTTATATTTGATCTTATAATCTATCAATAACTGCTTGGATCATTCTGTGCATTCCATATCTGGAGGGAAACATCTGTGAGGTGTTATTAGGTTTCCTGAGTTATTTGAGACGATAGAATGGTCGATCATCAATTTCATTGTGAGAGTTTATCATAGTTATTCAGAAATTGAAAAAGATAATTACTACATGAGATAATGGATAAGATAACAGAGAGAATCTTTCTTCCTAAATGTTGAACTATGACCCTACTTGTTCGGATGGGTGTTCACCCAAAAGTGTTCCCAGACTGCAGGCTTACATCCGTAAGTAACTTAGTGCAACATGTAATATTTGACCGAGAGGATTCTTCAGCGAAAAGAAAGATCAGGTGATAAAGAACAAAGAAAGAAAGCTAAAAGTAAAGACCCCAGCCTGGTTTGCGGTTCCGTATGATTAATGGTGTAACTGAACACTATATTCTATTGGTACTCCACGATGGGTCTATGGATTTACTTGGTGATGTAGATGATATAATTAGCATGTGTAGTGCTCAGTAGGGGTCGGCTAAATTGAATCATCTAGTCCCATACTTTCAAGCCAAGAAACTTTGGTAGATTCTGTACTTTTTGGGTATTAAAGTTTCCTTGTCAACATCATACATTGCTATTTTACTGCAGAAAGTATTCTCTAGTATATAAAGATGACCATTGCAGGTCCGATGCCACTATTGTGGATTCAAGTGTTAATCTTCTTCCTGTTTCTGTATCCTGAGCTCTCAGTCTCGGTATTGCAATCTATCTAATTTTGTTTTTCATGGCATGTATCATAAGATTCTATTTGTATTGGAAAACAAGATGAATCTTAATGGAATAGGTAGACGAAATACCAGGAGAGGTCCCCCTTCTGTTGTCTTTTACTTGAAAACCTATCTGGAACCATAAGGCTCTTCCTGGAGTTGAATTTTCTGTTGTGACTGCTCCAGAAGAGGAGTAGAAAGTTAACTGACAAATAAGTTATCAGTAGTAGAAAGTTAACTGACAAATAAGTTATCAGTACTTTTGGCACATGTTTCTGTCTACTTTGGCTTTCAATGGGTACATATTCCCTAAAATGTGCTTGCATGAACTCTTGAATCAAAGTTGGGTTGATTGGTGATACACCCAAACTACATATGTGGACCGCAGGGAAATCTTGAAGGAAAGAAACATGTTTCAAGGGATTTTTGTAGTTCTAAACTGAAATTGTGATCTCTAAGACAACTCTTTTTACGGATATAGAAGTCTGTGCAGGGGAAATTGCAGATGTGGTGCACTCTGTTTTCCTGTCACTCTCAATGCTGCACCGATGTTGGATTCTCCGAAAATACACTGCTTTTGGAGAATCCGACACGCATCTGCTGACACTTTTGAAGAGTCCGAGCAAATAGGTTTTCATATTAATCCTAAATAATACTGTTGTATCAATTAAAAAATAAAAAATAAATCAATTTCGAAAAGATAACACTGATGTATCTTTGTTCTTTCTTGTTTCTAAATGGTTCATGTTTTCACTATTTTATTGACTGATCGGAGATTGGCTACATATGCTAAGAGGTTTATAGTTGGCTGGTTGTTAAAACCTTAAAGATGAGGTTTTAGTGGTCTGGGGTATCTATCTAGGGTCTGTCTTAATAGTGTTATGGGAGAATGGAAAACTAGCCAATTTTTAATATATACTTTTTTGGAAAAGCTTTGTCTTACAAGAAAACCACCACACTTCTACTGTTCCAGTAAGTAAGCTGAATAACTGAATTCTCCTGTTGATGTGTGAATTGGTACTGCTGTGATCTTTCATGAGTAATTACAGTATCTGTTGTGAAAGTCTTACCAGTGAAAATTCATGCTGCAGTTACTTGAAAAGGGGAGTTAATGATCATGGAAGAGTGGCAAATGATGTTGAAACTGAACAAATTGTGCTTGACGAAGAAGCTGGCTCATGCAAAGGAAAAATGAGCTCTGTTGTTCAAATGAGGGGCTCAATTCCTCTTTTCTGGTCGCAAGAAGCTTCAAGATTCAGTCCAAAACCAGATATAATCTGTAAGAGCAGCTAAATTCTTCTACCTGAATATTACTAGAAAATTTTGAAGGTGGATTCATGTCTACTGTCGTTCTGACTGGAATGAGCCTGCTTGTCTCCTTTCTGACCCAAGTACAAAGATATGATCCGACTTATGAAGCAACCAGACTGCATTTTGAGGATCTTGCAAGGAGATACGGGAACCCAATAATCATACTTAATCTGATCAAGGTTTGTCCAACTAGTGTATGCTTTTAAGTTGATCAGACTAAGAGGGTGTTTGGATAGGCTTATTTTAGGTGTTTTTTGCTTTTGAGCACTTCATAATTTTTAGAGGTGTTTGGCAAAGACACAAAGTGCTTTACTTTAGGCTTAAAAAGTACCAAAAAAAGCCAAACATTAAAAGTTGGTAACTACTTACTTTTGGTTTTTGGCTTTTGACTTTAAAGTCACTTAAAAAAAGTTCATCCAAACACCCCCTAACTTTTGTTTGTCCACCTTTTGGGCACTATTTGCTTCAAATGATTACTTTGAATTCCTGCATTCACTAGTTGCCTTTCTGAATTCAATGACTGCAGACAGTTGAGAAAAGGCCACGAGAAATGATGCTGAGGCGTGAGTTTGCAAATGCAGTTGGGTACCTAAATCAGATACTTTCTGAAGAAAATCATCTAAAATTCATACATTGGGATTTTCACAAGTTCGCAAAAAGGTGTCGATTATTTTCCCCTGATTATCCTAGTAAGTTAACCTTTTTTGTCCTTTTTTGCTAATTTTTCCTTTTTTCCTGTGTTAAGCAAGTCTGCAAATGTATTAGCTGTGTTGGGTGGTGTGGCGAGTGAAGCACTTGATTTAACTGGGTTTTACTACAGTGGAAAGTCAGTGGTTGTTAAGAGGCGGACTACACAACTCAGCCGTACAAGCACTGGGAGGTATGTTTATGCACCTATTGAGATGTCTTGGAACAATCGAGTATCACAATTACTAGGCATGTAATGAGTTACTTTGAGTCTAAATTTGTTGTTTGCTGAACATGATGGTTTAACTTGCAAAGGCTAAGGTGATGCTAGTTAGTTATACATCATGTAACTCAATTTTTTCTATTCCACGCTACTCATTTTGTTCTTTGGTTTCTCTTTCTCACCTTTATTAAGTGTTTTCCACCCTTCCATGAAGTTGACGATAAGGATGTCTGAAGCTAGTGTACTATTTTCCCCACTCTTTTCTCTTAGCTCTCTCTCTCTCTCTCTCTCTCTCTCTCTCTCTCTCTCTCTCTCTCTCTCTTTTTTGTCTGTTTCTCTACTGTTGCTTCTCTGAGTGCAGGAGAGAGAAAAGAGAAGAGTATTAGTTGATGGGAAAGGAATGTAATGTTGAAATTGGAACCTCTATATACGTGGACCAGTCCGTATCAAAGAGGAGTAAAATGTCTGTTCCTTCTTGTTTCCTCTCAAAATGTGTCTACTGATAACTATTTATTTGCTGAAGGTAGTTATCTATTGAGGTTTTAAGATAAGTCAATTTCAGAAAGGTTGTTAATCAAGTCAGCTTACAGTTAGTTCCAAATTAAAGTGTAAAAGGGTTTTATTTATATGATAGTGACTTCTAAGTAAGTTAGACCTCATAAAATTACAGAACTCTAACTAAGAAAAGAGTCATGCACCCAAGGGTGTGACCTAGTGGTCAATGAAGTGGGTTGCGAACTAGTGGGTCTTCAGTTCAAATCTCCATGGAGGCAAAAATTACTAGGTTATTTCTTTGCATCTGTCCAAGCTCTGATTGACAAAGTTACCCGATACCTGCAGTGGATGGAAAGTAGTAGGTACCGACAAAGTTAGCCGAGACCTGTATGCATGGGAAGTAGTAGGTACCCATGAATTAGCCATGCACAAAAGCTAGCCTAGATACCATGGTAAAAAAGAAGATGATAAGAGTCATACACTTTTGTTGATTATCTGATCTTATCTTCGTGGATACTTGTATCTTTATGTGAATTCCTTTTTGGTACACCTCTTGTATACTCGGGCTTTTCCACTATCAACAAAAGGATACTTCTACCACAGTATAAAAATAAAGATTATTTCTGGATAATAGCAATGTTATCAAAGGCTTGCCTAAGGCATACTTAAACCTTCAAGCAAGGTTCAAAAGAGGTTGGGTGTTTCACCTTGATTAGGCAATCCTTCAATGCAAGAACTAAGGTGCTAAAATGTGGGCCTCACCGTTGTATGAGCTCCCTCATAAAGAGAATCAATCTAGCAATAAATTTTGGGAAAACTAAGCTCATGCCCCTTTAAAGGAAATTATACATCCATATACCCCTTTACATTTTATGCCCCCATGCTATTAAATTTGCCCCCCTAATATTAAAATTCGTGTGCTAATGTCATGTGTCAGCATCCACCTTGTATGATATACCAATAGGATAACATATACCGACAGGGTATCACAGAGAATTAAGCTCAGTTCTATATGATACCGATATAGTATCAATATATTGATAGAGTATACACACATAATAAATTTTCTACTAATTTAGAATTTAATAAATAAGTTTGCAACTTTAATAATTTTCTCTTAATTATTTTATTTATTAAAAGAAGAGCTCAAAATTATATGATACCGATAGGGTATCAATATACTGATGGAGTATCACATGAATATATTTTCTACTCATTTAGAATTTAATAAATAATTTTGTTACTTTAATAATTTTCTATTCCTACACGATACCGATATGGTATAAATATACCGATGGAGTATCACAACGAAGATATTTTCTACTAATTTAGAGTTTAATAATTTTTTTATTTGTTTCTTATTTATTTCTTAAAAAAAAACAACATAATCATATATGATACCAATTGGATATCGATATACTACCAGAGTATCACAGAAGATTGAGCTCATCCTATATGATGCCAGTATGACATATATATACCACCGGAGTATATTTCATAGTATTTATACTGACGTGAGCATGACATCAGGGCGAAATAAAAAGGAGTAAGTGGGGTAAGAAGGTAAATAGTTTGGGTCATGGGTAAATAGTTTGTATTGGGTCTATTAAGGGTAAATAATTTTCAAATGAGGTCTATTTTGTGTACTTTTCCCATAAATTTTCACTTAACCTATAGCCCTTTTAGTTCAGGTTTCTAATTATGATTTTTATGTAGTTATTATTCTTGGTGTGTATATATATATGCACATATCTATATACACATGTATGTACTTATGTGTATACATATATGTCCATATACATGTACATATATTTACACACGTGTGTGTATACATATACATGCATACATACATGTGTATATGTATGTATGTATGTTTGTATACATACGTTTAATTTTTCTGTTCGTTTATCCCTTTCTATATCATTGTGCACATTTTATTTTGTGTTGATTTGTGTTAACATCTTATCTTAAAGTTTAAGCTGTTAGAGAAAGCACACTTTATTTACTTAACTATATTGTAACACACACCTGCATGTGCGAACTTGATTCTTTCTTCATTTGCCAAGCACATGGAAATTCTCTTATTGAATGGTTGGCAGTGAGATTCAATCCTATAACCTTTGTTTGCTTTGATACCATGTTACGTATTTTGGGCCTGACTTAACCCAAAAGCTAACTCGAAAGGTGAGGATTGCTCAAGCCATATTAAAGAGACCGCCCTTCCCTTATTTGGATGATTTGGAGCTCTTAATACAGAGGTCCAACATTGTAAATGATAAATAGGATAAGTCTTGGTTTTATACCTTGGTAAAGAAATGGATCCTGGGTTTAACTCAATCCAGAAAGCTAGATCATGAGGTGAGGATTGCCTAAGACCCTATAAGGAGATCAAACACCCTTCCATAACCAATGCGAGAGAATCAACACGCCTAGGATTAAAAGTGTGTTATCATCTCATCTAAAAACTTAAACTGCTAGAGAAAGCACACTTTATTCACTTAACTATATCCTCAGCATTTCAAGTTCGTAGTTTTATCCCCCAAAAGGCCTCACACTTTTTATTTTTACCTTTGATAAAATTAACCAACAGAGCTTATCTCAAAGACGATAGAAGATTATCTCTACTTTATTTTTGATTAAAGATAAAGAAAAATGAATATACAAGACAAAAGTATCATTATCCTTTTTTCTTTGGGTGAAAATGGTATTCGAATCAACTTGTGTGCATCTCAATTATTCCACCGAGTTCATGCTAACTATCAACAACCCAAGTAGCAAGTGATTCTTTGCACATGGTTTGAGAAATCACCTAGAGTTCGTCTTTGAGAAATCACCTAGAGTTTGTTTCTTACGGGTATTGAAGCCTATCTCCTGTCATTTTTATTCCACTTCATTTACCACTAGACCGTACCCTTGATTGCAAGAATATCACAATCTTTATTTGACTGCACTGTTCTTCCTACACTTTGTTTGGATGGTTGTTATGTATTATTTTATAATGTATTGTATTGTATTGTTCTAATGACTACAATATTTGGATAGATTGTATTATTCTCTGTCGTTATATAATGTCATACATCCATAATTTGAATGATAAACCTATAATAAATTGTAGGGTATGTGGTAGATACCATGAAAAGATAAGGTAAATGATAAAGTAGAATTATTAAATAAATAAATAAAGTAAAAAATGAGAAGAAAATATTAAAGTAACAACGCAACCACACCAAATCGTTCGTTACACAAAATGAGTCTTTTCATTGTTACCTAACGATGGAATTACACGATATGATACGATGGAATTTAAGTAACAATCAAAATAAACATTGTATTTAATTAACAATACAATACAATACAACGAGTAACAACCATCCAAACAAGGGGTTAGTTAAAAAAACTCAAATCCTGTGAGTGAGATTGTTTGTTGAACTCCAAAAGATATAGCATGAAGAAAAGATCTGTCATGACTCAAGCTAGACCATAGGTGTGACACAACGATTGGGATTCCCGAATACTTAGGTAAGTAAAGCATCAAAACACATCTACTATAAGAGGAAGATAAAGCAAGTCTCAAATACTTCAAAAAGAAGGAAGCATCAATAGTCAAGAAGACGACATAGACTCCATACAAAATCTGATCCAAAATTTCCCCTTTTGTTCCTTATATCGAACTTTCCAACTTACGGGGTACTATAATATCTCGTTCTTGGGAATATCTCGTCCTTGGGAATATTCGTCCCGGAATGAGATAAATCTAGCTTGAATAGAGTAGAGTAGATTTCTAACAACCCAACATGAATGCAATAGTGCAATTTAAACATTATTTTCAAGAAATTTCAGAACTCTGGCTAGGAACACCATTTAAAATTGATTTCATGGGTATGCATGCATGTGATATGTCATGGAGAAGTTGAAACTTAGGACTTGAACATGAACAACTATATACCTTGTACTGGAATGGAAGGAAAAAGGTAAGAATAACATTTCATCATGTCCGCTTTTTCCCATGTAGCACTTTCAACTTGTTAATTCCTCCATAACACTTTGTTGGATGCAATTTCCTTATTTTTCAACCTTTTAACTTGCTGGTCTAATATTTCAACCGGAACTTCCTCATAAGTCAAATTTTCTTCCACACCCATACCTTTCAATGGCACAATGGAATTTGGATCATCCACACATTTCCTCAACAATGACACATAGCTCATAGGCCACCTTACCGATAAGCCTTAGGATCCTACATGGGATTAAGCTTCCCCTCCTTCCCGAAATGTATCACAGCCTTTATGGGTGAAATCTTCAAGTAGACACAATCATCAACATCAAATTCAAGTTTCCTTCGTTTTACATTCGTGTAGGGCTTTTGTCGACTTTGAGCAACCTTTAACCTTTCCCTTGTAAGTTTTACCCTCTTTATAGTATAAAACACCAACTACGGTCCTATTAAGGCTAATTCACTTATTTTAAACTATCCCATCGGAGACCTACATCTCCTCTCATACAAGGCTTTGAAAGGGGCCATTTGGATGCTTGCATAATAACTATTGTTATATGCAAACTCAATCAACGGTGCTCAATTTCCCTTGAAATCAAGCACACAAGCCCTCAACATATCTTCTAGAGTTTGAATTATTCTCTCGGCTTGCCCAGCGGTTTGAGGTTGAAACATGGTGCATAACATAAATTTGGTTCCGAGACCTTTTGAAAAGACTTCCAAAAGTGTGATATGGATTGGGTACCACGATCCAAAATAATAGACAAAGAGTCAAAGGCACACCAATTCTTAGATATACATCTTGCATAATCTTCAGCACTTTAAGAAGTCTTAATCGGTAGAAAATGGGTTGACTGGTCATTCAATCCACTAACACCCAAATGGAATCATGTTGCTTACGGTTATGAGGCAAATCCGTTATGAAGTCCATGTTCACATCTTCCCATTTCCAAGTAGGATTTTCTGTATCTTGAGCTAAACCTCCCTATCTTTGGTTTGCAACTTTCACTTGTTGGTAATTTGGGGATTTTGCCATAAACCTTGCTATGCCCTTCTTTATACCATTCCACCAATACACTTCCCTTAAATCGCTGTAAATTTTGGCAGATCCCGGATGAATAGAATATCGAGAATTATGAGCTTCACTCAATATCATCTCTTTTGGGCCATCAACATTTGGGACACATAACCAACCTTGGTAACAAAGCACTCCTTCTCTCCCTTGTGAGAATACCTCTACCTTCTTTTCAGCAACCAACTTCAACTCCACCAAATCCTGATCCATGTCTTGTTTTTCTGTTACATCCACCACTAAAGAGGACTTCTAACCATTGTGAACCAAAATGCCACCCTCATTAGAGTCACTCAACCAAACACCCAAATGGGCCAATCGGTACACCTCTTTAGCCAACTCCTTTTCATTCATTATAGGGGCAATGTTATTCATAGATTTCCGACTTAAGTCATCAGCAACCACGTGTGCTTTCCTCGGGTGGTACAACACACTCATATCATAATCCTTTAGTAGCTCAAGCCACCTTCTTTGTCTAAGGTTTAAGTCTCTTTGGCTAAAGAGTAAACACATATTGCAAGCTTTTGTGGTCGGTGAATATGTCAACATGCACCCCATCTAAGTTGCTCAGACTTTTCATTTTTGGTGCCGCACCAGTGTCGACACGACGTGGGTGAGGGATCCATACCCGATCTGGTCAACCGATTTTTGAGTACTTTGACCAAATTCGAGGGACAAATTTTGGAATGATTCAATGATTCATGTAATTAAGACTAACTCTAAGGTTCAATTGAAGAAATGGAATGCATTGTGCATATAAATTTCTATTGTCAACACCTTTCCTTTAATCTTTTTTCATGATTCTCCTCTTGATTAATATTTTTCTCCTCAAGTTCTCCACATCATATCTCATAATTTAGGTTTTATAACTCTATTTTTAGATATTTTGAATTGTTTTTAGCCGATTATGTCATAATTTAGGTTTTATAACTCTATTTTTTATATATTTGAGTTATTTTTAGCCAAATTTCTGTACGTGTATCCATACATGGATCTGTCTCCCCGAAACATAAAATTTTGATCGTAGAGGATCCTACCTCTAGATCCGCACCCGTATCGGATACCCACACCCGAGTCCGAGCAACTTAGCACTCCATAAAGATAGTGATGCCAAATCTTCAAGGCAAAAACAATCGCTGCTAATTCAAGATCATGAGTGGGATAATTTCTTTCATGCACTTTGAGTTGTCTTGAGGTATATGCTAGAACCTTATCATGTCCTTAACACACAATCCAATCCAACCTGTGAGGCATCATAATTTACAAAAACCCTTTCAAACCTTCCAGTAATGTCAATATTGGGGTTGCAGTAAGGTGATCCTTCAATGTTTGGAAACTTCTTTCACACTCATCCAACTATTGAAACTTTATCTTCTTTTGGGTCAACTTGGTCAAAGGCGATGCGATGGATGAAAATTCCTCTACAAACGTCAAATCCAAAAAGCTACAAATATCTGAAGGAGTCAATGGTCTAGGTCAGTTCTTCACCGCCTCCATTTCTTTGGATCAACTATCATACCATCACCGAAACAATTTGATCAAGCAAGGCTAAAGACCTCAACCAAAATTCACATTTAGTAAACTTGGCAAGTAGTTGCCGATCCCTCAAGTTTGCAACACAATTCTCAATTGACTCATATGCTTTTCTTCACTTTGAGAATACACCAATATGTCATCTATAAACACCACTACAAACATGTCCAAATACATTTGAAAACTCGATTCATCAAGTCCATGAAGATAGCGGGAGCATTAGTCAATCCAAAATGACATAATCAAAAACTCAAAATGGCCATACTTTGTTCGAAACACTGTCTTTGGGATATCACATTCTCTTACCCTCAATTCATGATAACTGGACTGGAGATCCATTTTGGAGAAGTAGCTTGCACCTTGGAGTTGATCAAACAAATCATCTATTCTCATTATTGTTTATGGTAACCTTATTCAATTGTCGGTAGTCTATACACATGCAAGTGACCCATCTTTCTTTCTAACAAACAACATGGGAGCATCAAATTGTGAAATGCTTGGCCTGATGAAACCCTTATTCAACAAATCTTTCAATTGTTCCTTTTAACTCCTTAAATTTCGCCGTGGCACGGTTGGAGAAGTAGAAATACATTGGGTATCGAGAAGAAGATCTATGCCAAAGTCAATATTTTGGTAATGAATACCAGGTAAATCATCGGGAAACACATCGAGAAATTCATTTATAATGGGGATTGACTCAATTGTAGAGGTTTCGAAGTTAGTATCCCTAACCCGCACTAGATGATACACACCTCTTAGAAAACATCTTCCAGGCTTCTAGGCACAATATGAATTGACCCTTAAACATCGAATCACCACCCTTTCACTCATGAATCAGCTCATTAGGGAATTGGAATTTGACCATACGGGTTTCACAATCAATAGATGCATAAGAATCATGTAGCCAATCCATGCCAAGAATGACATCAAAATCGTTCATGTCAAGTTCAATAAGATCATATGGTCTTACTTTATGCAAGACCGACTCGGGGCAATTTCTATAGATCCTTGGTTAGAACCAAATCACCAGTGGGGGTATAAATCGGAAAGGGCTCTAGCAAGACTTTGGAACATACATCAAATCTTATAGCAAAGTAAGGAGTAACAAAAGACAATGTTGCACGCGGATCAAGCAAAACATATACATCAACATTGAAACCAGCAACATACTCGTTACCACATCGGAAGACTCCTCAACATCTTGTCTAGCTTGGTGTGCATAGAACCTATTGTGGCATTGACCACCACCTCTCAACCCAGAAGCACCTTGTTGAACTTGTCCACTTAGAGTAGCTTGCCTTGAGGACGGTCTTCTCTTCCCTTGTTTGCAATATTTGGGCATTCAGAGGTCTTGTCCCCCATTTTGCCACATTTGAAGCAAGCACCTGAACCAACCAAACACTTGTCCCCATGATTTCTCCTACACTTAAGAGCACGTAGGGAAGGTACACTCATTAACACCACCACCTTGGACCTTAGGGTTGGGCACCCTATCTTTGTCAAATCCTTGGCCCGAAGCTTGTGAAGAACCTTGGCCATGGAACCTTTGGCCTTGTTGAAAACGACTATTACCACCACCAGATTTGGATTGAGAAAACCCACCTTCAAGAGGACTCTCTCACCTTCCTCCCCTTGAGCTTCTCCCCTTCTATTTGTTCGGCACGTCTTGAGCCTAGAAATGTCCATCTCTTTGATAAGAAGCATTGTGGTTCCTTATTCTTTCACCTCCAAGTCTGACACATCCGATATAAACTTACTGATTCGAGCACGAGAGTCTGCCATCAAGGAAGGGGCGTACTTGGAAAACTTTGTGAACTTGAGGGCATACTCCTTCACACTCCTATTGCCTTGCTTGAGGTTGTGAATTCTAATACTATCGTCTCTCTCAATTCAAGTGGAAAGAAGCGGTTAAGAAATGCAACCTTGAAATTCTCCCAACCTATGGAGGTCCCTCTTCAACCTTTCGGCCTTCCATTGATTGTACCTTACTTGAGCAACACCCTTGAGTTGGTAGGCCGCCAACTCTGCCTTCTTCTCCAAAGGTACCCCATGATAGCAACAATCATACACACCTCATTAATGAAGTCTTGCGGATCCTTACTGCCTTGGTACCATGAAACTCGGGAGGGTTTCTTCTTGCAAAGTCCTTATCCTTTGAAGACGACATAGTTACATTTGGAGGAGCCACCACCCCTTGGTTCACTTGGTTAGTCAAAGCTTGTGAAAGCATAGAGATGGAGGTCTGAAACTCGGCACTGGTCACTTGATTGGCTTGAAGGTCATTAGGAGCTTGAGGGACTCTTCCCTCTTTAGCATCAACTCCTTTTTGAATTGGAGCTCTTCTTGGAGGCATTTTCTGAAAATTGCAAAGAACAATTGTTTAGAGAGGGGAAATCTTAAAGTCTCTATTGCACGACATAGAGCTTGAAAGAAGTGAAGATTTCCTAAAATTCCTCATAGACTCCTACTCATAAATGTGGCACGCTTCACACCCATGAATAAGACTCTACTTGACGTGGCGTGTTGGACTCGCTAGAGCACTTTAAAACCTTGTGCCCTGATACTAAGTTTGTCGTGACCCAAGCTAGGTGACACATGGCGATTAGAATTTTGAAGAAATCCCAATCAAGCCTCTTAGCATATCATAAGCGTACTGAGGTAAGTAAAGCATCAAAACACATCTACAATAAGCGGAAGATAAAGCAAGTCTCAAATACTTCAATAAGAAGCAAGCATCAAAAGTCAAGAAGACGACATAGACTCCATACAAAATCCGACATGACTCTACTAGTCAGCATAGATCAGGCTTAAGTTCCTAGCTCACCCATACTCAAGTAAAGAGGGTGTCTCAACAATGAACAAAACTAGGAATATCAAGAAGCCATGAAAGGTTTGCTCTCGGATCATTAGGACTTACCAATCAATCAACCTTCAAAGCAACTCCAAGCTAATCATAGGTAAAGTGAGATGTAGGGTGAACATCCTCTCCTACATTATAAAACAATGTAGGCAAAAATATGCGTTTGTACGTTTGAATGTACTAAGTATGTGGGCAATGCAAATAAACATAAATCATTTAGTACAAATGACCTAGTAAATAGCATAATAAGATAGGTATTTAAAAGAAAAGAAAGGTGGTCAATGTACAAGTGAATCATAAGAAGAAATTATGTAAAAAGTAAGGGCTTTAATTAGTCAAATGTATCATAGAAACCATACATATTTGGGATAGCAACCATAATTGACAATATGATCATACGAGCTATTACGTGGAATCTCGGTGTCTCTCCATGCAACAGAAAAAAGGGGAATCTACTTACCAAGGTAGACTCTACCCCGCTAAGCGGATATCATGAGCTATGCATAGCCACTAACGAAACCATATTGGTAAAAGAAATCCTATGGTGGTATGTAGTTGTGGGACCAGAGATTTCCACTCAAGACCTTTTGGGTCGAGTCCCCACCTCAAAGTCCTATCGGTGCTAAGTTAAAATCCCATGAAATACATGTCGTAAAAGTCATACTTATCATGAATTCATAAGCTTGTCATAAATCATAGTTTATACTTGTCATAAATCAGGAACTTAACATGTGAAAAAGCAATTAATCTATCGTTACAATTCATAAAACTTGTTTGACTTAACATGTGGAAAGGCAATTAATTTACCAATACAATTCATAGAACTTGTTCATAGAATAACTCATTTTCATGTGATTCATGTATGTGGGTGTAGGCCTTCCATCTTTACGAATCTCTACCTTCATAGGGAGTGTCATTAGGGTCTTAGGTCACCCTCATCATAACTTGCTTAAAAACTTGTAAAATTCACAATCATGACTTGTAGTAAAATTTGGGGAAAATATGGTTTCTCATGGAATTGACTTAAAAATCATGAAATTGGATTGAAAACATGCATAATCATACAATTGGAATTAATTCATGCTTAATTAAGAAGAATCATAACTTTTGAAACCAAAATTAAAGGAACCTACTTTGATCTTCCATGAACCCAAGATGAAACTAGAGAGGAAGTGCATGTAGAACCACAATATAACCCAATTTATATCAAATTGTACATAATTCATGCAAAATAATATCAGTTTGAAGCATAATTGAAAATACCCATCTTCCATGTCATGAACCCTAGATAGTATTGTTGAGAATTCATGAGAAACTCATCAATTTCATGCAATAATCATCAATTCACGTCAAAATAGACTAATAATCATAGAATAAATAATAATCATGCATTTGGATGGAAATTAAGAAGACTCATAAAAATACATACTTGAAATTGGATGAAAAAGTTGAGGATGGATTGGGCTCCATGGGTGGAAGGGACCCACGAATGAACGCCCACATACCTTGAGTTATTTGCTTTAGAAAAACTTGAAAATCAATGATGGAATTGAACGCCCTAGCTTGATCTTCAAAGGTAGCTTGATGCACCTTCTTAGAGAGAGCATTTTTTTTTGGTAGGAGATAAATTATAAGAGAATGGGAGGAATTTGGGTAGTTATAGGCACGTAAAATTACTCCCAAAATGAAGTAGCCTAGTGTTAGGTAGGAAAAGGTCCAAAATGCCCTTAGTTAAAACTGAAATTGGACGAAAAGAAATTCCCAGGTCAACGACGCGGAGCGTTCAAGATAGTAAATTTTCTGCCAAAAATTTTCTGGGTTGATTTTGAACTAGGATCGCGGACATGGCGCAAACTCTTCTGGTGAAGAAAATTTTTCGAAAATTTTAACGACCAAAAATCCCTCTGGTTCACCCGAGGCCATTTTTTTCCAAAATTTTCCCTTTTCTTCCTTATTTCAACTTTCCAACTTATAGGGTATTATAAGATCCTAACTAGATAAGATATTGCTACAAGTCATCAGCCTAGAGTATGCTGAATTTCTACTGATTGGGATCTTGTAAAATTATAAATAGGGTATATATGTATCTCCCCTAAACTTGTTCAGAAATTCCATGTATACACATAACTTGATGGATGGCCTCTTACCCCTTGTTTTCCAGAGTGGAACCAATAACTCCTCCTCGAGACAAACCCAAATTTATATGTAGTGGTGTTTACATGCACCCAACACATGTATAACATCACCTCTTCTTCTTTTTAAAACCTCTTTTCTCTTTATTCTTTCTTCTCTCTCACCATCCGACATTTGGCTGGGACTTACCATATCAAATGATTTCTTTCCGCTCACCATTCTCACAACGACCAAATCACATGTTCTCCCTCGATCCATCATTTTCAGATACGCACAGAAGACCTGACATTTCATTATTTTCTTCCATCTTGTCAAGATCATCTCCATCAACTCCAACAAAATTGCCACATCTCTGCAATTGTTTTGATTCTTAAGAGGTCAAAGTTACTCATAACTTACAAATGATCTAGCTACAAGCAGCTAGCAAAGGATACCAAACACACAATTTGCCAATTGCCACTGGAGTTATTTTGCCAGTTACCATAAGAAAAGAGCAGAAGGGTAGCTAATTCTCATGAATTTAGGTTCATTAATTACAGTACACAGCAACAGTAAAATTTGATCCTCAAGGTGAATAAAAAGTTAAGTAGCTGAATGAGAATTGGTTACTTTCTGGACATGAAATAAGCAGTGATCTTTAATTCCAAAAACAAAAATGGGAGAAAAGATCAGGTAAGGAAGGATTTCTATATACCTCTACTCCGTCAAAAAGAATTAAGAGGCTTTTATTTACTTTTACTTACCAGTTGACATGTCAAATGTGATTTTAAACAATTTATTTTCAAACATCACGACCTTTCAACCACCTTCTTTACCACCGATTTTAACCAGAGAATCACTCTTCTTGTTCCACTGGACAGTGCTGCTTCATATGGCTTCACTGAGAAAAACCCATACCACTAAAGCTGATGACCTGAAACTACCATTTCCAGAAAGCAACCTCTGATGCAATTCCTTCTACTAGCTTCATCCTTAACCACAATCTTTTTACGATCAAATCATCTCCATTTTGGCCAAACCACACATCATTTTGAGCTTCAACTCACAAAACCAAGAAACACCACCTTCTTTACTATAGACACTGCCAAGTGAGATTCAAAAGGGTGGAATTTGCCAGAGGCTGTCTGATTCTAAACAAAGTTTCTAGTACCATTTCTGGTGTAGGACCCATTTTTCTCCGGTTTCCAAGTCACCTCTGATAACCTCCTAAGTATTTTGCTTCTTGGATTCTATTGATAATGTTTAAAACTGGGAAAAAAAAACCTCTTCTGAACTCAATGCTGTTAATTTGATGATTTTGGTGAAAATGGCTGACAATGAGGGAGATTTCATGAGAGAGGGACTTCAGGAAGAGCATTTTTTCCTTTTTTCTTTTGCTCTGATCTTTTCTTTTTCTTTTTTGGGTTAAATTTGTGCCCCTATTTTTTGGTTCAAGTTAAAGGAAATAAAATCGGAGCGTAGTTTCCACTTGTCAAGTTTCAATAGGTCCTAGTTGTAAAATATCTGTAATTTCAGATTTTCACGCTCCTTATATGCGTGAATGACACGCTCTTTGGCACATCATCCCATAAGGGCCTATTAGTTCCACTCTGTACAGGAATAGGGGATAAGAAGTCTCCGTAAGTTGTGTAAATGGATATTTCGGACAACTTTAGGGGGTAACTGATATATTTTCTGTTATAATTATGGTTCCAACTTTCAAATGAGTAAGAGATTGAGCTTCGTCATTGTGGCTTCCGCTTGATTGTGGCTTCCTCTTGTTTGATCATGCAGTTTTGGTTCAATATTGAAAAATTTGGTAATGTCTCAAGTGTAGATATAGTCTTATATTAGTACTTGGTGCTAAAAGTGGGGCATTGTAATTAAGTTAAGACCGAAATCGTTGCACCAAGATTCAAAGTGGAAATCTCACATTTTCAAATTTTTTTGGATTTCGCGCAAAGCTTTGGTAGTGGTAGGAGCACACCACACGATGTTTAAGCTAGGTGCATGCCATTGCTTCAACCTTGCCACAAACAAACTCCTAGGATATTTACGTGGAGAAGGATAGAGGGGCAGGTCCCTTTGGATGGTGCGCGACTAGTCCTCAAGAATTTCTTGGTTGAGGAAGGGGTAAGAAGGGACATGGGGAAACTGGAGAAGAATGTAGGAATAGGTTACTGAGATGTGAATTCATGAAGTGCTATTAATCAAGTCCAGTGGTATTCTAAATCTTCTAAACAAAGTACTTGAATTTTCTACTCGTAAAACCATGAATCTGAAGTCTGAACAAGTTAGAAATTCTAACACTAGTAGAATTTTAAGTGAAAAGATAGAGTAGATTAAAATCTTATTAATTGCTGGAGCCATATCTTCAAATAAGAGAGAACATAACCTCAGCTCTATTTCTAAATAAAGATGAAGAATATAAAATTTTAAGATAATATTACTGCAATCTTCTATTGAGCTATTTCAAGATACCAAGTATAATAGTAGTCTTTGCATTGTTGATTCCTTCGCCAAACTTCTGGTAATTGAAAATTTTTACTTAAGTAAAATTTCCTCCATCCCAACTTTTATGATGTACCTTGATTGAGCACGAAGTTTAAGCAATTGAGACTTTTGAAACTTGTACTCTAAAACAAGAGAGAGATATTTGTGTGTGAGTATAAATTATCTCATTAAGGATAAAATGAGAATTTTAAAGTTATATTGTTTCTATAGAAAGATATCATTCTTTTTGGAACATACTAAAAAGGAAAGTCCATCATATAAATTGGGATGACCGGAGAAATATACTTTGCAATGGACAATTCTAACATAATTTTGTCACTTGACTTTGAGAGCGAGGACCTTTGTAAAAAGGTATTCAAGTATAGTTGCTCGAGTTGAAGTAGTTGACATCCCGACATATATAAGCTAATTATCATTATTCCAGTCTCAGCCTTTCTATGATCATTCCACATTATTTGCTGTTAAATACATATCTCCCCTTAGTCATAAGATGATGTTGCTAATCTATTGTGGGCCTTGTGGCCAACATTTTTCTTACTCTCCATGTAACATTCAGATCTCCTATCAGGCACTATTTCTTTTAGAGTGAATGGGTTTCTAAGGAGAGTTTATCCTGGTGAATTTTGTTTGTATCGTGGATATTTAATTGCATCGATGCACCATTGATTTATGACTAGATATAACTTTAACTGATTCATGTTTTTTCATGTAGAGATTCTTCTCTTCGAGATTTGAGGGCAAATTCAGGAGAGCTCTCAAGGATTGGAAGCAACAATGAAATTCTGAATTCGCTGATCAAACAAGAAAGAGAGGCTGATAATAGTCAACAAATTGGCAAATCTAATGATGTGAATGCAACACCGAAGTTTCAAAGTGGAGTTCTGCGGACCAACTGCATTGATTGCTTGGACCGAACAAATGTTGCCCAATATGCTTATGGTCTTGAAGCTTTAGGTCGCCAACTCCATGCTATGCGCTTGACTGATAGACCTAAGGTGGATGCTGACAGTAGCATTGCTGCTGCTCTCATGGATATGTACCAGGGTATGGGTGATGCTCTTGCTCAACAATATGGTGGCTCTGCTGCTCACAATACCGTATGTTTACTGATTTTACTGTCTGACTAATAAAACAATTTCTCTTTAAGTTTTTTGAATGAGGGTTGATTCCTAGCAATTATTCATATTGTTGAATAGTTATTTTGGTTAAACTAGGTCTTTCCAGAGAGGCAGGGCAAGTGGAAAGCAACAACTCAGTCAAGGGAATTCCTCAAGTCTATCAAGCGATATTACAGCAATGCATATACAGATGGCGAAAAGCAAGATGCAATTAACTTGTATATTCATCCTCTAAGCTTTTAACTTCCATGTAATTTTCCTTGTTATGATGCATGCGTCTAGGTAGCTAAGAATTTCCCAATCTGAAGTTGTGGAATTCTCGAAATATGGGTTTCTGTTGCATTTTTGGTGGAACATTTTCATGCTCAACAATTGTCACAATTTTTTTTTATTTTTTATTTTTTCAGATTCTTGGGATATTTCCAACCTCAGGAAGGGAAACCTGCACTCTGGGAGCTAGATTCTGACTATTATCTTCATGTATCTGGCATAGGAGACGATCTTATCCCAGAATACGGGTACTTTATTGCAAATTTTATTACTTGTAAAATATTAATGGCAGATTTTGTCTATTTAAATTGTTGTCCGAAGACCATTTAACATGTCTACTTCTGGGTAGAGGTCAAATCAAAACAATTTTTTTTGGGAAGTTTGAATTTCCCCTATCAAGTATATTCGTCTTTTTCCAGTTTATCCTTCTTTTCTTTCTTTTCTTTCTCAATTTTTTTTTTTTTTAATATAAATTTGGGTGTCTGAAAGTTTCTTCCATTAGATAAAGGAATTCTTTTTTAACTAATATATTGAGTGTTTTTCGACATCCTACCATTGAAAATGTATCTTTTCCCCCCTTTTCAATAAAGAACTTTCGAATTTATCAAGAGGCAATTTTTTTCCATGGACAAACTGGAAATTCAATAAAATAAAATTTGAATTTGCAATTTAATGCTCTTGCCAATCAGACTAGGATACTAAAATTGAGATGGATGAGTAGTAGAACAATTAATACATCTTCCTTTTGTTGCTCTAAGAGCATGATGAGTTGTGACTGCCGAGATGCTCCACTCAAATTAGTAACCTTTGCGGAATTAAAAAGGATGAGGATTCTTGGTTGCACACATGCACTCTGTTTCCTGTCGAGCTACAAATTTGCTTGTCTTTCTTTTGAGTAATGTGAACGGGTTTCTTGAGTGGATTTCAGGAATAAGGAAATGTTTCAAGAAGAAAATTCTCTTTTTGATATATATGCTTGTCTGCCTACTAATAGATGCTGTCTTAATTCACGGCACAGTTTGTCATTTGATGCCAGTGCTGTTGGACAAGGAACCAAACTAGCCCCTGTTCCAGCATGCAGGGAGGATTTCTTGCGCATGAAGTTGACGTCATTTGACAAATTGCTTGAAAGAACATGCTGTCATATTAAGAATGTACGGCTCTGTAGTGAAACTGACCAAAAATCAGGGAATTCTGGAGTGGCACCTGATGCTGCGTAAGTGTTAACTGTAGTGTAAAATATAATTTAGTTTGACGTTTTATTTTCAACTTTTTAGTCTTCTGTAGTTTTCATATACATGCTCGGAGAGTTATAACCACAACTTCTTTCTTTGTACATTAAAACGTTTGCCTTTAAAATCTTGAGTTATAACTAGCAAGAAATCTGTCGATAATGTGTCTGGAAATGCAAAGTGGCAACAGCATTAATATTGTTCTCTCTTTCATGCTCATTACATTGTAAAAATTCTGAGTCTTAAATGCTGAGATGCCTTCAGGGTTGATTCTTGATTTACTTTTATCTCTTCTCTTCTTTGAGTTGAAGGGTCGGGATGGCATGGGAAAAAAAAGAAATGAGTTGTACCTTTTTCTTTTTGTCCTTCTTGCTTTGTCTTCCTTCTTAGTTTGTTTATCTTTCTTCTTTTTCTGTTTCTCTTTCTTTAAATTTCAGCTGTACTGTTAGTAAATAATTTTGTAAAGTCAGTCACGAGAGGAACTTACAATCTTGTTAAATATTTTTGTATTTAGGCTTGAATTGAACAATTCTTTTAATTCTTTATTCATACTTTACATGGTTATCAATTAACACACATCAATTCTTATTTTGTCTCACAAACTCCTTGAACTGATGTTGTGTCCAAACGCACATGCAAGTGTATGTGATCATACAAGTAATATAGTCACTCCTTTTAGGAATAGGGTGTCAAACCCACAGGACAAGATTGTTTAGCAAATAACTAATTTAAGTTACACTATTAAGATGAACAAGCGTGATTGTTACCAGAAGAAAGTTGATGTGCTGTAACTTCTAGGGTAAAGTAAATTGAGAGAGTTAGGTTGTAAACAATGAGAGGGGAGTTTCGGGGTCAAGACGTACTTCACGATCGTGTATAATACTAAGTCTTTGTTGGTTAAGTTACCTATCCTAGTTGTTGATTCACAGGTTGATAATATGATTATGATCTTCTGAGCCTCTACCTTCTACAAAGTTGGTTGCTTAACTACAATTTTTAGCGGAGATAGACAAACCAATTCAGGTGCATTAAGCTATCTTCTTGTATTTGAACCAAACAAGGGGAATTAGATATATCCCTATCCTAGGCGTGAATCTATCTAATTCTATTTAGAAAATAGAACTCCTCCCTTATGTCCCTCATTCTAAACTTAGGTTCCATCTCCCGTATTCACAAAAGATTTATAGATTTACTTTAATGCCAACTAAGCATATTTAAGAGCAAGAACATAAGAACAACCTATAATGATGAACAACTAATAATGATAAACCACATTAACCAACTCAAAACAATGTTACACAATCTTGTTTCATAGCCTCAATTCTAGAAATGATGTTTCTAGCCGCTAATGATTCGAACAAATAATTGTATGGATTGAAGAATTCATAGAGAATTAAAGTAACGAAAAGAGACAAGAAAAAACCCTAACAGAACTTCCCCCAAGTCATCCAAGGTGTTTCTACCAAGTATCCCATGATTAAAACATCACATAAGTGTCCTATTTATAGTCGGATATGAGTTATTTCTGACGTGTGACAAGTCCGTGGCACACTCTTATGCAGACCTTGATGCCTGGAAATCTTAATTTTCTGCCCCTATTCCGTGGCATGGATTTGTCACATTGCTGTGTAATTTCTGCTTTAACTTCTATTTCTTGACTTTTCATCACTTCCTGTTCATCCATCGGCTATAGCTTCAACTCCTATGCATTCCATCATGCAAAAGAGCCAATCAAATATGTCAGCTTATGGATGGAATCACTAATAAGTCATGAGAATACAATAGAATATTCTAGAACAAAGCTATAATTGGGTAATAAATGACATTTGGACGTATAAATACACCCAAGATCAACTGACACCTTTCTATGAGTTGGTAACTTCCATCTATGTAATATTTCTGCTAAAAAGATTAATGTTACACTTGTTTTTACTTAAATTCTTTTTGTCAAAATGTTTGATATATACTCTTTACAGGAATTACATGCATTAGTTTTCATGAGCATTAGTTTCCAAAGTTTGTAATGCTGTTAGTTTCCATAGTCTAGGAGATACTTGCTACTAGAATGCCTACTAATTATTTTGGGGCATAGTGGTTGTTCAATATTCTCTTAAACCACTGAAGCTAATCAAACTAATCCCCATCAAAATATTTGGAGGACTAATTCTTATTCAAATGGATATAGAAGATACTTCTACGTGTTTGAGCCCTGAGAAAGAAGGAGATTACATGATAATTGAAAAAGAAAAGGTGAGAAAGTGTCGCATAGAACCTAGAGGGTATATTTTATTTTATTCTTTGTTCCCTCTTCGTTTTGTTCTTTTACTCAAATGGTTAGTTCTGAATAATGGCGTAACAAGAGAAATCAATTCTAGAATCATATGACTATAAGTTATCATTGATTTTAAAACAGAAAGTACTAAAATTTTTCATAGATAAGAAAGTGACACATCATCTTAGTGGTATTAGACGTAAATGTTAACTGTTATGTTTCTCATAAGAAATATATAGAAAAATGATATTTTGTGCCTTAAATATTCAACCTATGTGTCTTGCTTCTCTTTTTAGTCCGTTACAAAGAATGCCACTTTCTATATTAGTAACTCTTTAGTTCCAGCATTCCACACAAATTTTGGTACATTATAGACATCTTTAGTTTAAGACTATAAGGTTCTAAAAGTCTCCCTTTCTTGAACTTGTCTTGCCAAACTAAGAAATATAAAATGAAATGGAGTAACGCAAAATGGTCAAGTTAGGAAAAAATAGTCAATGAACTTAACTTTATGATAAAATGAATAGTGTCTTTCTATTTCAATATATGTGCAAAAAGGTGATATCCTATTTCATATCCTTTTAGTTTTCTACTTCTTCCCTTGGTGTACTGTCCTATTTTTACTAACATGATGAAAGACCTACGATTTCAAACTTACTGCCTTTTAATTATTAGTGACCAAATTATTTTATGTGCTTTATTGTTAGTTTTATCTTTACTGTATATAAATTTATGCAAATAAGTTGAGAAACACAGTCTGTTCTGTTTGAACTGCTAAATGAAGTTGTGATAAGGAAAAAATATTTCATACTTATACCAAGAGAAAATGATTGGGCGTAGTGCATAATATAGTGCGGGCGTCAGTACTTATGACTTAATAAAACAGAAATGATACTATTCTAAGAGTAAATCAAGTTTGTAGTCTCCCAAACATCTCCATCTTCATTGAGTAATTCAAAATGGACGTTTGTGTCTTGAAGTCATTCTTATTTTTTTTCTTTAAGATTTTAAAGGTTGTTTTTGTGTATATTTTGATAAACTAGTTTATTTTTATATTTTTGTCTTTAGTATATTGATTCTTTTCTTTGTAGTGTAAATTTTGCAACTGCTGATAATTTTGAGTTTTTGTCGCAGTGAAATACAGCTTAAGAGCCCGAATTGGCTTTTTGGACAGAGGAAGTATGATGATAGTAATTCTGCATCCAAGGTGTCCACACATGCAGTTTCTAATGGGGCTTTAAATCTTGAGAATGAAGTAGATGGTCTTGGTGACCTTAGCTGGATTTCTGCTGTTCCTGATTTGAATCAAGAAGATATCTTTGAAAGGTATTTGACCCTTATAAACTTTTCTTGTGTTCCCTCCTATTGTGTTTCTCAATTACTAAGTTGTGGGGACTCTTCACTTTCAATGCCATGCCCGTGTCGGGTTCTCCGAACTACTTTTGGTGAATCCGACATGCACCCGCTGACTCTTTCGAAGATGCCGAGCAACATAGCTCAATTCTCCTTTTCTTGTTGCACAAGCAACAACAACATACCGGTGTAATCCCACTAGTGGCGTCTAGGAAGGGTAGAGTATAAGCAGATTACCCCTATCTTGGGAAATAGAGATGTTGTTTTCTATAGACAATTAACTCAAGGAAAAGCATATCAAGAAGATTGAAAAAGACATAACTAAGGTGAGGAGATCATAGCAACATACTACATAAAGTATGACTAGGCATCTTGAAAAAAGGAGCAATAACTACAAAAGGTGCTACAATCGAAGTACAAGAGAGAGTAGGTGTTACTAGAAATTGATGGACAAGAAACTCATTAGAGTACCACGATTATTAATGTGGAAAGGTAAGCGCAACAACGTGCTACTATTTACTAACCTTTTCTAGCTTAATTTGTGTCCTCCACAATCTCCTATCTGAGGTTATGTCCTCTATAAGCTACAACCGCGTCAAATCCTGTCTAATCACCTCTCCCAATACTTTGTCATGCTGCTTCCTACCTCTCTTGAAACCATTCATAGCCAACCTCTCACAACTTTGCATTGGGGCATTCATCTATCTCCTTTTCACATGTCCAAACTATCCCAGTCTCGCATCCCACATCTTATCCTCCGGTGAAGTCATTCATACCTTGTCTCAAATATCTTCATTTCTAAACTCATCTATATCCACCATAATATCCTTATTTTTGCAACTTTCATCTTTTAAATGTGAGAATTCTTGTTTGACCAACACTTCGCCCATACAACATAGTTCATCTAACCACTACTTTGTAGGACATGTTTTTAGCTTTGGTGACACTTTCTTATCACACAATTCTCTGGACACAATCCTCTATTTCATCCACCGTGCACCGGTACAATGTGCAACATCATCATCAATCTTCCTATTTCCTTGGATAATAGACCTAAGATACTTGATGCAATACTGGGTGTTGAGAAAATACTTGCTTAGGATGCAAGTTTACAAGTTGTTTTTAATGAATTTGCTATTCTCAATCGAGTGAAATATGATCAACTCTACGGTTCATCGTCAACTGTATGTGTAACCCCCTGACAAATTATAGTTTTACCATTTTACCCAAAGTTGATTAGACCGCCTTTTAAATGATGATGTTGCAATAGCTTGAAGGTGACATTAATAGCTGGTTGTTTGGATAATATAAATTTTATTGTGGATGTTGAACCCGCTTATGCTGGAAATATAACTTCTTACGTGGTTTGTTTGTTTCCTAAAGTACAACAATAGCAACATATCAAGTGAAATCCCACGAGTGAGATCTAGGTAGAGTACGCTGACCTACCACTACCTCATAGAGACTATTTTTGAAAGACCCTTGCCTCAAATATGTCAGTCCCTAAAGAAGAAAAACAATAGATAGCGACTAAAACGGAGAGCAATGTCAATTCTACCAGAAAAAACAATAAAAGTAGCAAATTAACTGGCGAGCAATAACAACACAAATTATAATGACGCAACTAATCCTATGACAAACCTACTAACCTTCTACCATCACAAGGCAAGAGAACAACCTACCCTCACTAGCCTATTGGTAAAATATAAAACAAAAAAGCTGCTAAGCTAACATCTAAACTAGGGAATTGTTTAAATGTAAAGTTTTGTGTCTGAGGCCTCAATTTCCAATATTCCTTTAGGTGATTTGTCTATTTATTCTAATATCTTGTAGAAAAACTGAACTGAATTGCTGTTCTATTTCTTTTATATAATAGTCAGCGCTAGTGCCCTACCTCTAGTATATGAGAGGAGTCACCTTCAAAATTTACCTGATTTATAGAAATAGTATTGACAATTGAAAGGTCTTGGGATTCAGTGAGCCTTAATTGGCCTGCTCTGTAACTTCCCTCAGAGTTGTCTGTAACTTTTCGGGCGAATAATAATTTCCAAAAAATTCTTGATAGAGCTTTTCTATTTTAGTCCATCACCTTCTTTTTCCCTTTATTTCAATCTATTCATCAAAGTTGTTAAATCTCTCTATTACATAGGTAGATTCAGGAATTGAAGTTTATGGATTCGGTCAACAACCTCAAGTTAATATATGATAATAATTGGATTTACCGTCATCTGTTTGTATATATATTTAGTACATATATAGTGTCTGAGAATGGATTCACGTGAACTCATAGGTTACACCACATATCCGCCCTGCACTGCAGTTTTAAGGGTTAATTAGTGTTGAATAGTTTTTTGGGTTAATTTCATGCTTAAAACAGTCTGCTTCCTTGGGCATGGTTATTGTATGTCATTATGTTTTATATATCTCCACTGTTGGTTTGGCTGCAGCCTAAGCACCAAAAGAACTAGGTGTCTTGACAACTATGCAAGGAAGTAAATTACGGAATATAAATCATGCAAGTTATTTATGTGGAGAACTCCTTGCTCGAGAGAGTTAAAGACCACAACCTACCACTCCAGGACTTCTGTCAAACTCTTCCACTAAATTTGAGCTCAAACTTCAAATATATTTACAACCTCTCTTGTAATATCGTAAGAGTTGTTCCTAACAACAATACTTATACCCTCTTTAACTGTTCTCTTCAATGTCTGTACTTAGTCGATGAAGTCCCCTACAATACAGCACTTGCTACAATCAACTATGAAGGTACTCAAGATTCTCCCTTGGAACCACTCCAAGAAACTAACTATAACAACTTAAGAATGGTATGGATATAACTTGATATACTCAAGTTCTTTGTCATAGCAATAGTGTTTCTCTTCGAGACTCTTCATGTGGAATCAGGAATACTCTGAGGGCTATGTATTTGGGGTGTGGGTCCAACCTCAAAGTACAAACCGTATCGTGTATATAGGAATAAGTAGTCACCTTCCAGCTCTCCAATCCAACTTAGAATTGGTTCAAGTCTCTCAATGACTATAATCCGAATTTGACTGTCTGGTATGGACTTCTTCATCTCCTTATTCCAAGTTAATTCTATGTGCATATTTTATGGTTACTTTCCTTGTATAGATTCCGAGTTCCTATCCGTATTGTAATTCTCCAAAGATTCCCGGTGCTCATGTGAAAAAGCTTCATCTTGACAGTCTTCAGTTTTTCCCAGAGGGATATGTGCTTTGATGAGTTCCTCTAGTAGTGTTGCTAACTTTTTCTTAGAGATCTGTGGCGATCGGGTTCTTGAATCTCGAATCTGCATTCTTCAGCATATAGATTGTCTTTTATACTCAATTTGTCAATTATCGAATACCATATGTTCTTGAGTGTAGAGTCAAGGATCATAATGCTTCAACATTCTTCCTTTTTGATGATGACAAACTCATGTCTTCATGTGCACTTAAGTAGCATCTTCAATATTCATAAGCTCGTGATGTGCATCTTCGCCCTTAAACTCAACTTCTATGATGATAATCTTCCCTGTAAGAATTAGCTCCTTTGTTGAATAACACTTAACACTTACAGCTTCATGTTGACACAAACTGGATCACTGTACAAGGACTTCATTGATTAGGTAGCACTTAAGTATTTAGGTGGTTAGGCAATAAGGTTGATAATATGTGGCTTGGATAATGTCGAATTATGTTTTGTGACTAAGTTCATAACATTTAACTATAAGGAAATGAAATGCATACCATACTAGTTGTCTAGTCATAAGAACTAGGTTCTTTGACTTTTTCTTTGCTACTGATCATTCTTAAGAGTAGGATGACGCTGCGGTGTTCTTGATCAACCTCTTCTGCATCTCCTATCCTTCCTCTTCAACTGCTTCTCATGCGAGTTCACTTGTGTCTTGTTTTATGCTGCTTTCCTTTTCGTTCGAGCATTCTTAAGAGTAGGATAACGCTGCGGTGTTCTTGATCAACCTCTTCTGCATCTCCTATCCTTCCTCTTCAACTGCTTCTCATGCGAGTTCACTTGTGTCTTGTTTTATGCTGCTTTCCTTTTCGTTCTGCACACCATCTTCTTCTTCTTCTTCTTGCAGCTCTTTCTTTTTTGTGCCATCATTTGAGACCTAGGTTTTGTAGTTCTGCAGTACTTTGGAACTTGCTCCTCTATTGAGTTTATGTGGCACTTCTTCACCTGTTTGTCTTATCGTCATCACCTCTCGAAGTGGGATTCTTTCCTTTTTTGTGTCCCAACCTCCCTCTTTATTGACTTTTAGTAGGAGGAATTATTTACTCTCTTTTATGTCATGTCAAGACCCTTACACATGCTCTTGCTTCCTCCTTCCTTGACCTGGTTGAAATTAGGAACCCAAGCATTATTGGGTCTCTTTCTTCTGTGAGGAGTGTGGTTGAATACCTTCCATCTGTTCCAGCTGACTCCTTTTGTTGAAGAAGTACTAGGTTTCTTTCTTTCTTATTTTGTACCTGGTCAAGCATGTCTCTGGGGTGTCTGGTGCAAGGATGGTTGCTGGAGATAAATATGATTGCCTTATTGTTAAGTGTTTTGTCTTCTTCATGCGTTGCTTTGATGAAATCATCTTGTAGCACCATGTTTCTTTTAAGCTCAGTACATAATTCTCTTTTGATGATTTTGAGCCTGCTCCTTTGATTCCTACAAATCTCCTTGGCCCAGTTTTTAGCTTCTGAGAGAGCAGTAGTGATTTCCTTTTTCTCAATCTCCAGTGCGTTCTTGTCAAACTTTTCATAACTTCAAGAGAGAACCTGTTTCTTTAGATCCTCAATTTTTCAGGCTCCCTTGATCTTTAAGGTCTGATTCAAGGAAAGTGTATATACATTCTTCTTTTCTCTCCTGTAGGGTATGGAGATCTTCATAGACATCCTTGGACTCAGAGGTATGTGTCTCACAATCTTCATTTTCAGACTCTTTGGTCTGAATTGGCTTTCAATCGTAGGATATCTTCTGAGTCTGATTTTTCCTGTTTCTTTAATATAAGAACTTGGTTCTTGTGATTATTAACTTCGCTCTCTTGAGTGGTTTATTCAAAGGATGGTGTATTCTTGGATTAATTCACCCCTTTCAATATGGATATTTACAAGGATATTGAGAATAGTTTTGAGTCGTACCTTTTAGTTAGTTCTTGGACTAAGTGTGAATGTCTTCCTTGATCTTTCAGAAGTACTTTCTGTAGAGAAAAATAAAGAAAAAGAACACAAATAATTTACGAGGTTCGGCAATTAGTGCCTACGTCCTCGGACTCAAA
>JAABOM020000007.1:10482077-10498957 GCA_011800125.2 Solanum clarkiae
CAATGCAACTTTCGACGCTCATCATGGGTCATCCGGAAACAGTCGCACTATGTTTTTAAACATAGGGGTCAGGCTGCATACATCCGATCCCCCCCTACCCCGCAATGGGCGGGAGCCTTTGAGGCATTGGGGTAATGTTGTTGTTGTATGAAATCATAAACGATAACTTTCGAAACCTCAATGTCATAATTCAATATCATTTGAAATATTACAACATTCATAATAATGAGAAATGACAATTTAAATGCTGGGCATTTAGAAAAGGAAAACAAGAACACAAAGGATAAATGTATAGTTGCTGGTCACCACAATTATACGCTAATGTTTAGAGATGCTCATAATCATAACATTTCAGGTAGACAAATAACCCCATGCAAGGGTTCGTCTCAACATACCTTGAGTGACCTGAGCTAATGTGACTTTTTGGTTTCTAATCAAAACAAGCACGTGTTGGAAAAGAAAATCCATTGGTGAGACCAACTATGGCTGGACCTTTCTAATCTTATTCTCTCTCTCTTCTTTTTCCTACCTACCGGGGACCTATGTTTCAATGTTGGGCTACTAAAAGGGAAAGGGCTTCAATAGAGATGGTTAGATTGGATGGATGTACTTGATTGATCGAACTACAATGATTGAAATGACAACAAACAGTTCCATGCGAAAGACAGAACGACAAAACATTATGAGTATTGTAGTTTTTCTTACAGTCCACTCATTTGTTCCTTAATGATCTACAGAATTTGACAAATACGAGACATCAATCCCCGAAATAATATTTCGACTCTATTTGTCTCATTTCCATCCTAAGCACTAGTTCATGGGGTTCAACCAAGAACGGAAAGAATTCTTTATCCAGTGATTTGTAATTCAAGCTGTACACCAAATAATCGCCTTAATTGGAGAAGAGACGTCACCTTTTTGAGGGTTTAGAACCCTAGGTTGAATTGTAGAGATTTCATGAAATTTTGGAGGGATTCTTGTGGATTGAATCCATGTAAGTTAGAATCTATGGGTAATAGGCGTTGAATCACTAAAAATCCATTAGGAGAACTTACCTTGGTTGCTTAGTTAGTGAGAGATGCTCTTCCTTCTATCTAACATGAATGCCCAAGCCAAGAACGGAATGCTCACTCTATCTCCCCGATCTGCTATATTTATAAGCGGATTTGTGCTCATCAGGCTCCAGGGGTGCTGCACACTCCTAGAACGGCAACCAACATTTTGGTCCCGGTGGTGCTCGCATAGCACGCGATGGTGCAAAGCATGCTCCATGCCTGCCTATGTGCACCGGCGCTTGCGAATTATTGGGCTTGACTGCCTCACCTAGGACGTGGGGTTACTCATGATGCGAGCTCCATGGTGAGCTCCCTTGCCCATTCTTCTTTCCTTTTTTCCCTTTATGTTTTGGCCTTCCATCCTCAAGTCTAAAACACCTTGACTCCATTGGGAGTGTCCCACACTTCGGGTTTGTGTGACCTTGGCATTTTTGAGCTGGAATTGGCCGAATCTGAAGGTTCGTATTTATTGGGCCTTGCAGAAAGAAAAGAGAGCTGGCAGTATTCCTCATTTTCCCTTCATGTGGCTAGGGATGGCTGTAGGGCAGGGGAATATTTAAATGATCAAAGATTCTATTTTTAAAACATTAATAGGGCAGGGAAGCAGTGAGTTGTGTTGGGCCTCTTGGCCACAACTGAGCATCGGCTCATACAACCCAAGTAAAATTCATACATGATCAACAACTTCTTGTTGTGATCTAGCAAACACAATACTTTAATTAGTGATATTTATTTTTCATTTTCCTCTTTCATATATTTATATTTTATTTTTATAATTTTTTATTATGCTATATAATAATTGACAAACTCATTAAAAGCATTCATACACCCGATAGTTTCTTGACAATTGTTTTTTTTTAGTCTTCCTTTAATTTCCGAATACTGATCTTTTTGTCTCCAAAAATTAAATAGAACATAAAAAAGTAGAAAAAACAAGTTGACACTTAAATGGGTCAGGTCGAGGTGCAGCAAAATATTGGAAAATTCTAAATGGCACAGGGTAGGGCGAGTTAAAATCTTATTGAGTCAAGTCTTGCCCGAACCTAAGCCATCCACCGTATTGCCATTCCTACGTGTGGCTACTCATAAGGAACTGATTAATATGTTTGTTTTGGTTCCCTTCAAGGGACTCTATATACAAAATGGTTTTCCAGTTGTAGCACTCTTTTGATTCAGTTCAGACTCCCTCGCTGTTTTATCCTCTTCTAGATACCTTACAATGACGGCAGCAAATGAAGCTAATGGCTGGTATGGTGGTACATTGCTTGGCGATCAAGATGAAAGCAGTGAAATCTACCGACATTATGCAGAACTTATCCAGGTACAGATTTGTGCTACTTTTTTCCTGTAGTCATGCTTTGCTATATTCTGATACGTGGAAATGTTCTGCTGGTTAAGTCGCGAAAGTGTTTCCGTTTCTCTCAAAATAAACTAGAATAGATGCTTATCATTTTGGAGCACTTCTAATCACATTTAACTCACTTAAGCATGAGGCTGAAAATTTAGCTATTGCAAATCTCAATAACAATTGGCTTATGGCTTTGAGGGAACTTTAGACCCAGATCTATTTCAAATATTGTCTTCCGGCTTCAATGAGCAATATTCCTCCATGACATATGGCATCGTTGTTAAGTACATGTTTTTATGTTACAGAAGATTTGCCTTACTCAGATGATACTATGTTAACAAGCAGGGCCCTGCAATGGAACCTTTTGAACATGATTCTGAGAATGAGAAGTATTACACAGATCTTCTGCTGAAAGGCTCAGTTGATTCCATGGACGATGCAGCTATTGAAGCAGAGATGGAATCTGCTTTCAAGTCGTACGACCAAATTGGTGCAGATCTTGGGATTTTCCCGAAGTCGTGTAAGGCACTGGCTGCTGATCCCAGCCAACTAACGAGATGGCTAGTTGGTGAAGATAAGCTGCCCAACGTATGAAAAAAAATACACATATGCTGGCATGTATGCATTTTGCCATGTTCATATATCTTGCCGTAGTATTTGAGGAACTCTGCGCATTTTAATTGAACAGATAACAGTGGGTGATTGTTTGTGAGCAGCAAGTCTTAGTGCTGAAAAGCATGCTGCTCCTGTACAGATGTATTTTACATGAAATAATGTGATGATCAGTATTTCACTTTGCGTTTTCCTGTAGAAGCAGAACTTGGTTTTCCCTGTCTTTTCAAATAAGATGCCAACATTGAAATTTGGCGTTATTTTGTTACTTGAATTTGAGGAGAAATTTGGAGCACTATTGTGAAGGACTAGAAATGTGTTAAGAGAAAAATTGTTTCATTATTGCTAAAGCGTTGGGTGGTTGAGTACACAAAAGGAGTTGAGATTGAAGTTAGATGACATCGGAAACGTATATATTTGAAATCTTTATAATTATGTGAAGTTGAGCTGTAGGTCTTGGTAATGAATTTTCTGGTGAATTGAAAGCAAGTGATCTCAACTTGAGCTTTCTCTTGGACAAAATAGCAACTTTTAACTCCCTATTAGAAATTAGTCACCCACAATGCTCTACTTAGACTAGTACCTGATGCAATGATTTTTTTTTTTTTTTTACTTAAATTGATATTAGTTTTACGAGGCTTCTTTTATCTCATAAATTTGGGAACCCAAAATGTACTAATAAATTTTGGGATAATAGATACTACTCCATCCTACAATTTGTACGCTATCATAATAAATCCGGAAAATATGCAAACTAAACCCTAAGGAGTCATTTGGTAGGATGTATTAAGAGAAATAGTTCATATATTAAGTATGAAATTATTTAGTACTATGTTTGATAGAATTTTCAGGCCTGTGTATAATTAAATCATGTCTTTGTTATATACCATGCATGGATACCTTCCATTTGATGGTATTAATAATACATAGGATTTAATATCATGAAATTGAATATGTAAAGACAAAATTATCTGTCAAATCCTTTTAATCACTTTTATTGTTTTTCTGATTTTATATTTTGTGTTTGAAATTTTGTACTAGTAATTTATTGAAATAAATTAGCTTACAAATTTTATTTATTTGTGGGATCATATTATATAATATAAAAAAAAAATGTCATGTTAAATATTTTTAATTTTATTTGTGCCTTCATAATTTACATAATATTCAAAAAAAAATATTTGTCATGCCAAATTTTTGTTATCAAAATATTTGTCATGCCAAATTTTTGTTTGATAACAAATTTAGTTAAGTAATTTTATTAACACAAATCGAAGGCCTAATTGAGTGATTTTATTAATATAAAATAATGTTCAATGAATTTACTAGATAAATTCTCAAAGTTGAGTGACCTTTTAAGATATTAACTCCATATTAAAGCTAGAATTTGCAATTTTTTGTGTAAATGTAAATGGTTAATTTATTCGATTGTACTATTGTTTATCATATTTTCGATTTTGAAATTAGATGGTTCATCTTTATTTTAAAAAAATGACGCTTTGTGAGTGATCAGATTATTGTGATGGCAATTATTTATCCTCAAATAATTCAATTGAGAAAATGGCAAACATGACAACAAAACTATTCTTCTTTCAGCTAGTTAGAAGGCAAAAAAAAAAAAAAAAAAAGGTCTTGTCTGGCGATTATCTACCTTGACTCAATTACATGAAATAGAAAATCTTATAACGATTAAATGGTATAATTGGAAAGATGTTTTTAGTAGAGTTCTAAAGCAAAAACAAAATTAGGTCGGAAGCAACAAGCCAAACATTTGATAAAAAATAATTTTTGCATTACTAATCTCTGCATTCTGATAATCTTCAAGATTTTAGGTACTGCAGATGTTTTAGAATTGGGGAGGATAGACTACGCTCCAAAAGTTTGAAGTTGAGACCGAGACAAAAAGTTGAAATTTGACTACTGGACTGAAAACATGGGACTTAAGTACGGGTCGTGGTTCATTTCGCGAGCTGTACAAAGGCCTTGTTGATTGGAGAGTTGCATTTTGAAAAAAATATTTTGAGTATGGAAGTGAAGCATGAAACGATTTGCGGGTCGTGGTATAATTTACGGCTCGTAATAAGTGGTCATAAATAGGGTCCGAGAAAATAGAATTTTGGTTAAGTATGAGAGGGAACTACAAGGGGTTTTACAGCTTTTGGTCCGTTCTATGGATTGTAAAAATAGTTTGTGATCTTGAAAGCTGAAATGATGATTTTTCGAGTGTGGTCTACAAACGATAGTACAGTTCGTGCTTTCTTTCATAACTCGTAAACAAACATTTGTAGCTTGGTCTGGCCAATTTAATGAAGGGCTTTTTGGTAAATTTTCGTACATTCTATTCCTAAACTGCATAGTTTTAAACCTATGTGATCACTAAAATATACCTATACTAGCCCTTTACCCTTCATTCGTAAATCATTCAATCAAAATAGTTTAACCCTCTCAAGTTCCTTCTTTCTCGAGTTCAAGAGAAGCCCAAATCTAGGGTTTCAAGTTCCTCTTCTCAAATCAAGGCTCTTCCATAGATTTTCCACTAAAGTATGTGAGTTTCATCCATGGGTTCCTTTCGCACGTGGAGACCCAAATCATTTTCTACTCCATTCCTTACTTCCAAGTATGCAATTTTTCATGAGTTTTTGTATTATGATTCCAAATGTTTATATTATGAATTTATTGATATTAGTTAGCTTATTATTATTATGAAATAATGTTTAATTTCATGGGAAGGATGTTACGTCTTGAATCCTTATATTATGAAAGTTAAGGTTTTAGAGATATTTGACGGGTTTCCTAAATTTGGGGACCATGAAGATTATGATATGGGTTCCTTAAATTATCTTTTAAATTGATGAATCCTACTATTCTTATACATGAATAGCTAATAATTATCATGATTCAATGACTATCTATAATTTTTCTGATGGAATTTTGGGTTATGAAGTTAATGGAGGGTTGCTTGACTTTACTTAAATTCATACTTCCTTTGTTATTACTTTATATCTATATATTAAAAGCATGAATGTCCATATATATAACCAGCCATAGAATTTGTTACTTTTACAGTCAATTCTGTTTTGTCATCATTAGCTGCAACCAATTTGAATAATATATTTGTTCCATTTTTATCTTAAAACAACAATCTGTCATAGTGAACCTTACATTACAATTTGATCCATACTTGCTCTTCTTTCATAAGTCATATGAAATTACATCAATATACTGTAAAATATAGATCAAAATTAATAAAGCATAAACAAATGTTAAAGTCATATTAAGTAGAACATTATATAATGTGAAAACTAACCGCATCTGTCCATTGCTATTCAAAATTTGTCAAATTATAGAACCATTCATTTTCTTTAATCAAAGTAATGCTCAAATATAGTGGAGGCTTAATCTCCTAAGCAGCAACTAGGTAAGGACATTTTCTTCCAACCAATACAAAAAAAAATAAACAAGTTAGCTATACATTGAAATAAGTTTACACAATATTTCACATAAAAAAAGTTCAATAAATGGACCTCTTCTTTGAAAGTCCTTTATAGGGCCAAACTGTGAATGAACTGATCAAATTGGTGTCAACTTCTACACTGATTTCAGTAGAAAAAAGTGCTTCATCTAAAAAAATTTACATGACACAGAATCAGTAGCACCAGAAGCAAACTCCTGCAAATATGGTGATTTAACAAGCTTCCCTGAAATTTTCATTCTACTTTGTTGTTCAGGTATGACAGATTTTTTTTAGTTGTATCATCTAATAACTGAGTTAAATTATCAGTTATTTCAAAGTTATCAGTTACTTCAAAGTCATCAAATGTTGAAATTGATTTTTTTTTTTTTAGTTTTTGTCACACCACCTCAGTCAAGCAATTTATCAAAAATGTCACTCAAATCTGTTTAAAAAAATATTGATCAATTAAATAATATATCTAAAGTATATATAATGAATTTATCATGAATAAAATTAAAAATCTATTTTATTATCACCTTCAACTCCTACTTGAAAGGCGTTTTTACCCTTAGTCACATCTGACATATCAAAATATATTCGCCCTTAGACATAATGTGTTATGTACATTGTATTACACATGGATATTAATATGGTGGTAAAATACTTGCGTTATAACTATGTACATTGTATTACACATGGATATTAATATGGTGGTAAAATACTTGCGCTGTAACTATCTTCATCATTAAATAATACAGATGAAATTACAAGAGGATCTTCACCATGATGTATTAACATGCATTAAATAAATTGCTACTAATTGTATTAAATAATTATTATGTTCATTCTATTAGACGCGTAAAGATGGTGGTAAAATACCTGTTTTATCACCATCTCCAATATCAGCTAAGATAGATGCAACTGTAACTTCAACAAGATCCTTAGTCAACACTGGAGTATCTAATGGTATAATAAATAAATTCAAATGTATTATACAAGTATATTAAAGGGGACTGCACAAGAAATCATAAAAAAATTTGAATAAATTTTACCTGATTTGGCACCATCTCCGAAATCATCAACTCTAGAGTCTTCATCCATACTCAAGACTGAAAATTTTAATATCAATAATATGTGATGTATTATAAAATAAATAAAACAACAATATACAAAATACCTTGCATAGAAGCTCTTCCACCAGAAAAAATATCTCCAATTCCTCTCTTGTCAGATGTATTTGAAGTCTCAACATTACAACAGACATCATCTTTTTTCCTACTCAATGGTTCTCCGAAAACTTGTTCAGTAGGAACACTCTCATTTTCATATTCTTTATTCAACAGTAATTTGATATCACTTAACAAGTTGAAATGAAAATCAATTATAAATTGCTTGAACTTCCTCAACTGTGCATCAACTTTGGCTTCAAGTACTTGCTGGTTACTATTTGACTAAATTAGGTACATGAATAATAAAAAAATAAAAATTAGTATCAGCAGCTATATATTTATAATACTGGATTTAAAAATTAGTTACTTTTATAGGCTCCATTTTGAATTGTGTCAACTCTTTAATCAATTCTTCTTGAACTTGATTAGAACCACTTGATAAATTCTGATTAATGATAGCCAACATTTTCAAGTTGTAATTCCTTTCATCCGGCAACATTAACTTTGAAATCTTTTCATTAGAAGCAGAAATGTTTACAAACTGAAATTTAAAAAAAAACGTAACTAATTAACTACATTTATACACTTAAAGAATAAATGAATCATAAATATATTTTAAAAATATATTACAAATTATACCTTTAAAGTTGTCGTACTAAACATGAGCTTCTCCACTTTCGCTTGCCTTGGGGCTTCAGAAATCACTTTCCACCTTAGTACTCTAGGAATTGCATCTTTCGATATACGAATGGCAATACTTTCATCAACAAAGGAACAACACTCATATATCTATATTTGCAGAGCTAGTGAAAAATCACCTAATCTGTAGTATTGCGTACTAATCTTAAGGCATTGACTAATACTATCCAACAAAGCATGAAATACATCAACACTCCAAGGATATTCATTAAACAATTCTAACTCAACCAAATAAAAGTGTTTCTTACAAATTATTTGTTCACTATTCTCGTAAGAGAATAAAAATTCTTCAATAAAGAACAACACAACAAATTTTACAGCATGAGGGTTATCAGCCCATTTTGTACACTAAAATACATTTTGATACAAGAATTTTGTCAATAGATTGTTCTCCAGCAAAGTACTCTACCATGAACTCCGAAGGAACTTCAGGATCATACCCAACATCACAAGAACCAAAACATCTTAAGATAGTGACAATACCAAATTCTCTTAAGCCAAAAAAAGAACTTCTTTTCATTTACTTCAATATCAAAAACATCTTTGGAAGTTAGATTTAGCTGTTTCTCGATTAAACAATGTATAAGTTGCAATTGAGTATTGACTTTGTGTATATCAACAAAAATCATCAAAATATGTACCTCGAAAAGCTTTAAACTAATCGGGAGACAACTTAACTTTAATTGTGTTGATCACTTCATAGTTTATGTAAGTCTTCCAACGACTGATTACATAGTTTTCACTAGGAATCTTCCAAAACTTTCGATTCTGCACTCAAAATTAAAAAATAGTGTCTCTAATAAATGACAATTGAAAGTGCTTAAAAATCAGATTAAAAAAAAGAAAACCTTACCGAAATCATCTATATTATCAATATCTTTTGAAGATCGATTCCTCCTCTATTTTCTTGGCAGATGAAGCCTTACTTGTTGACTTTGTAATAGGCAAATCATTCATGAAATCATCAACAATTTTTAACATCTATTTTTCTCTTTTTAGACTTCAAACCCAGATTACCAACACATTTTTTCAATATTCTTTTTACTTTTTTTTTGGTTGAACTTTAGTATCAGTTTTGGTCCCTTTATCAGATGACAAGTTATCTGTAGGTTGAGAAATCTATAAATCGAAAGACGATACATTACTATTTAAGCCACTACGAAACGATGGTGAATGACTACTATAACATTCACACCACTAACATTCTTAGAACTTCTTCTTTTTGCTTTCATAGCAAGGGTTTCCTGATCTGTATTTACCTCAACAATAGATTTAATCGAACTTGAACCCTCAATTGAATGAGGATTTTAAATCCTAGCACTCCTCCTAGGAGTTGATGTCTCATTCATCACAAAAGAATTGGATTCCTACAAAATCAGAAAAAAAACACAAAGTTCTGAACAAATATACAAGGATTTTGAACATGCAAAACTAATCATAAATAAGAGAATACAATACAACTGTAGAAACATAAAAAATCATAACAATGTGTGAATCAACAAGTTTAACTGAAATAAGAGAAGATGAATCATCAAAAACAACTATAGAAACAGAAAAAAAATTCAAAAAATCACAAAAATTATAAAAAAAAAATACATCACTGGGAAAGAAAACATGAATCGAAGAAATAGTAATGAATTTTTTTTTACAATGGTAGAGAATACCTTCAAAGAATATCTGATTTTCTTTAATTGAAGAAGAAGAAGAGAATAATTTCCTTCTTCTTTTGAGTCTAAGCAGAGAAGGAATGACTTTTGGTTGAAGCTTTGCTTTTTGTTTTGGACAAAAGGGTGAGATCAAAGAATCTAGTCCCTACCCTATTCGTTATTAATTTAATAATTATGTCATAGACCGTAATAAATTATAAGTAACATTAAAAAGTGAAATCACAGTAATAAAATATATCAATTTTCTTCGATCAAAGAAAATTAGACACTCTTCACTGAAGGTATTCTTTACCATTATAAAAAAAATTATTTACTATTTCTTCGATTCATGTTTTCCTTCCCAGCGATGTTTTTCTTTTTGACAATTTTTGTGATTTTTTGAAAAGTTTTTTCTATTTCTACAGTTATGTTTGATGATTACTCTTCTCTAATTTCAGTTAAATTTTTGATTCGCACATTATTATGATTTTTTGTGTTTCTATAATTATATCATATTCTCTTATTTATGATTTTCTTTGCACATTCAAAACCCTTGTATATTTCTTTCGAACTTTATGTTCTTTTCCTGATTTTACAGGAATCCAGCTCTTCTATGATGAATGAGACATAAGCTCCTAGGAGGAGTGCTAGGATTCAAAACCCTCATTCAGTTGAGGGTTCAAGTTCGATTAAATCTATTGTTGAAGTGAAAATAGGGTCAGGAAACTCCTGATAAGAAGAAGAAGAAGAAGAAGTCCTAGGAATATTAGTATTGTGAATGTTGTTAGTAGCCATTCTCCACATCTGGTAGTGGATTAAATAGTGATGTATCATCTTTCGATTTAGGGATTTCTCAACCTACAGATAACTGGTCATTTCATAAAGGGACCAAAACTGAAATTGAAGTTCAGTAAAAAAAAAAAAAGCAAAAAGAGTGTTGAAAAAATATGTTCGTAATGTGGGTTTTAAATCTAACAAGAGAAAAATAGATGTTGACCCAAAATAGAAAAAAATTATCGATGATGATGATGATTTCATTGATGATTTGCTTATTTCAAAGTCAACAAGCAAGGCTTCGTCTATCAAGAAAAACAGAGGTAGAATCGACCTTCAAAAGATGTTGATAATATGGATGATTTCGGCAAGGTTTTATCAAATTTTTTGTTATTTATGTGGGATTTGAGCACTTTCAGTTGTTATTTAGTAAAGATGTTATTTTTTACTTTTTGAGTGTAATCTAAAGTTTTTGAAGGTACTTGGTAAAAACTATGTAACAAGTCATTGAAGGCTTAGAAAAATTATGAAGTGATCGACACATTAAAGCTAAGTTGTCTTCGGATTAGTTTGAAGCTTTTTGACGTACATGTTTTGATTATCTTGTTGATATGCTCAAAGTCAATACTCAGTTGAAACTTATACATTATTTAATTGAGAAGGAGCTAAATCCAACTCTCAAAGATGTTTTTGGTATTGAAGTAAATGGAGATAAGCTCTTTTTTGGCTTAAGAGAATTTGGTTTTGTCACTGGCTTAAGATGTGTTGGCTCTTGTGATGTTGAGTGTGATCCTGAAGTTCCCTCGGAGTTCATGGTGGAGCACTTTGCTGGAGAACAATCTTTTGACAAAATTCTTGTTCAAAATGTATTTCAGTGTACAAAATGGTCGGATAACTCTCATTCTGTAAAATTTATTGTGTTATTCTTTGTTGAAGAAATTGTATTCTCTTACAAGAATAGTAAACAAATAGTTTGTAAGAAACACTTCTGTTTGGTTGAGTCTGGATTGTTTAATGAATATCCTTGGGCTGTTAATGTATTTCATGCTTTGTTGGATAGTATTAGGCAATGCCTTAAGATTAGTACGCAATACTACAGATTAGGTAATTTTCACTAGCTTCGCAAACATGAATATATGAGTGTTGTTCCTTTGTTGATGAAAGTATTTCTATCCATATATCGAAAGATGCAATTCTTAGAGTACTAAGGTGAAAAGTGATTTCTAAAGCTCAAAGGCAAACGAAAGTAGAGAAGCTCATGTTTAGTATGACAACTTGAAAGGTATAGTTTATAATATATTTTTCAAATATGTTTATGATTTATTTATTCTTTAAGTATATCAATGTAGTTAATTAGTTATGTTTGCTTTAAATTCCAGCTAACAAACATTTATGCTTCTAATGAAGAGATTTCGAAGTTAATGTTGCCGGATGAAAGAGATTACAACTTAGAAATATTGGCTATCATGAAACGACCCCAAAAAGTGTTCGAAAACGTGCCTCATAATACCCAAAATTTTAAATTCCATATATCTCAAAATTCATTTGCTATTTCGAAAATCTGACTTCATATTCTTGTTCAGGGGGTCCAAATTAGGGGGAAGGGGTCTAATCCCGATTTAAATGCGAAGATTTAGCAATTATGAAAATTCCAGAATGTGATTTCCAGAGGGGTTTTCGCGACCACCTCGCAACGCACACTAGTTCATTTTGGGACTGTTATTTTTAGTTCGGTCCAAGACTTCTAAATCTTGGGCCTAAGTGTTTCCAAACGTGTTTTTAACTATACTTAGCCAAATTTTACCCTTATATCATCCTAAGCATTTCTCACTACTCTCCAAAACACTTAGTCATATTTTCACTCCCAAAACACAAGTCCCAAATCCTCATCCCAAGCTAAGGTTTCTTCAAGGTTCTTCTTCAAGCTTAAAGTGTTCATCTCCAATCTTCACTAAGTTCATCTCTAAGTTAAGGTATGTGGGTTTTAGCCATTAGGTTCTTCCACCCATGGTGCTCTAACCTCCTTTTCACTAATATTGCATGATTTAAAGTTGATTTTACATATGAGTCTTGTATATTAAGAAATTTACTACACGGTGATTTGAGTTCATGAAAGTATGGTTGTTTTAGCATGTTTTGAGCTCTAAATCTTGGATCTAATATTGAATTTGATGAGGTGTGTTGATGTGAATGTCTTGAGGGTGTTGCAAGGTGTTGATTGATGGTTTTACAACAGATTTTCTTGCATGATTTCATCTCAAATTGCATGATCTTTCACCCCCATTACACCCCCCCCCCAAGTGTTTGATAAAATGTCCAGCTAGGGTTTCTTGAGGAATTGAAGGTCCAAAGCATGAGATATGATATGAATGACTACATAATGATGAAATGAGCTTATGTATATGATAAATTCTATATAAAGTGTTGCATTAGACCATTCTCAATTCGGGGGGACTAAGAACCAGATAACCTAGATGGGGTTTCATACTCATCAACCTAGGGAAGGGTTTATACTTCTTCACCTGGTGATGGGGCGGCATCATCACTAACCTAGATGGAGGTTTGTGCTCATCAACCTAGGGAAGAATTTGTACTTCTCCACCATGGTGATGGGGTGGTATTATCACCAACCTAGATGAGGGTTAGTACTCATCCAGCTAAGTGATGGGGCGGCATCATCACTAACCTACCAAAGGGTTGTACATTTGAAAATATAGCTTGGCCTCTTCTAAACATATGATATCCTATATGATCATGAGTTACTTAAGCATGTTTTACTTATGCATTGATCATACATGCCATCTTGTTATATTACGCCTATTGCCTATTGTTATGCACTTTGGTTATGATGCCTATCTCTTGTTACATTGCATCCTATATACTTAGTACATTTAAATGTATTAATGCATACTTTATGCCTACATGATGTTACCATGTAGAGAACCGGTGCCCAAGTTGATCATCCTCCTCCACGTGGCTAGTCCGATGCTATTCAAGCTAGTTGGTGAGTCCTCCATTTCGGGGACCTAGTCTATATTTCTCCTATTATGTATTAAGACATTCATTTTATTGTCTATTTTGACTTTGAGGGTAAGCCCGATTACTTTGTCTTGGCTCCCGCTATTGTCTATGTATTAGAGGTGTTTGTTGGACATGTTATGTATCTATGATATGAGTTTAACTCTTGTTTATGATCATGATATTATGCAAGATTTTTTCCTTAACCCCAGTTCCCCATTCTTTTATCTTTGATGCTTGAATTATTGCTTCCGTGATCAAGGATGTGTAATGATATTTTATGAGGCTTTCTTGGGGCCTCATCGAGTTTCCCCTTGCGCCATGTCATGTCTAGGCCCTAGGCTTGGGTCGTGAAAAACTTGGTATCAGAGCACTAGGTTGATAGATCCTCGAAGTCTAACACACCATGTCGATTAGAGTCATGTTCATGGTTGTGAAGCGAACCATGACTATGAATAGGAGGCTATGAGACGTTTTAGGAAATGATTCCCTTCTTCATAATCTAAGTCATGCTATAGAGTTATGGTAAGTTTTTCCCCTAAAGATTATTCTTTGTTATGCTAGATCTTGTCAAACACTAGAGAAAGACGAGCCCAAACTCCTAAGGAGCAACCTACCAATAGTGAGCTCCGGGATACTCTTACTATGCTTGCCCAAGTGGTGGCCAACCAAGTCCAACAAGGGTCCCAAGCCCCTCATGCTACTACCCCGGGAGCTAGGAAAGAGGCTTCAAGAGGATGAGCCCTTCGATTTTCTATGGGTCAAAGGTGGATGAAGATCCATAAGAGTTTATTGATGACGTCTACAAAATCTTGAATTCATGGGTGTTGGGCCAGATGAAAAGGCAGAGTTGGCGGTGTACCAACTAAAAAGAGTAGCTCAAATATGGTATGATCAATTAAAGGGTGAGAAGGGGGTCGGTGATGTGGTGCTTTCAGAGGAGTTCAAATTGACCATCTTTAATCGGTTTTTCTCTCTTGAGCTTAGGGAAGCAAAGTTAGTAGAGTTTATGAACTTGAAACAAGGCGTTATAAGTGTGAAAGAGTATGTCCTCAAATTTAATCAACTTTTGAAGTATGCTCCTCATTTGGTGGCTGATCCTGAATCTAGGATGAACAAGTTTATGATGGGGTCTCCGACTTAGTAAGTGAAGAATGTTGGTCCGCCATGTTAATTGGTGACATGGACTTGTCTCGGCTGATGACCTATGCCGAGCAAACGAAGGAGGAAAAAATTGAGGAAGAGAAAGGGGCATGAGGCCAAAAGGGCCCGTCTTGGGGTTAAGTTCCAAAGGGGTGGCCGGTTCCATCAAGGCCAAGTGTCTCACCATGCTACTAATAGGGGGTTTGCCAACGACCTCCTTAGGCCTCAAGGTGTTGGTGTTGTGTCTCCTATTAATGTGTGTCCTACATGTGGGAAGGGTCATAAAGGCCCATGTTTGAAAGATTCTAATACATGTTTTGATTGTGGGGAGTTTGGGCACAAGAAGGTAGATTTTCCAAGAAATCGTGGCAAGGTCCGGGGTGCTAATGCGGTCCCATTGGAGAGAGGTGACCCTCAAGGTGGTGCCCCAAGACACAATCGATTTTATGCTCTTCTTAGGAAGCAAGGGGTTGATGAGGTCGCCGATGTTATTACCGGTGTGTTAACAATCTTTGACTTTGATGTGTATGCTTTAATTGATCCGGGTGCCACTCTTTCCTTTGTTACCCTTTTTTTGCTAAAATGCTCCACGTTGTCCTCGAGTTGCATGAGTCATATGAAGTGTCTACTCCTATTGGCGCCTCTATTGTTGCTAGGAAAGTTTATATAAATTGTACTATTTTCATTTTGCATAAGTTGCTGACTTGTGATCTTGTTGAATTAGACATGGTAGACTTTGATGTCATTCTTGGGATGGATTGGTTGCTTGCCTACTATTCTTCTATTGATTGTAGAACCCGTAGGTTCAAGTTTCAATTTCCTAATAAACTCATCCTTGAGTGAGTGGGAAAGTCAAGATGTGGTGGTAAAAAGTAGATTCATTTCATGCATTAAAGCCCATAAGTTGATTTCTAAAGGGTGTTTGTCTCATCTTGTGACGGTTAAAGACGTGGAGTCTAAAGTCCCTTCCATTGAGTCGGTCCCCGTTGTAAACGAGTTTCTTGATATCTTCCCAAATAAACTTCCCAGTGACTCTCTAGAAAGAGAGAGAGATTTTGGCATAGGTCTCCTTCCCAATACTCAACCTATCTCCATTCCCTTTTACTGTATGGCCCAGGCGGAGTTGAGGGAGTTAAAGGAATAATTGAAAGATTTGTTGGAGAAAGGATTTATTAGACCCAGTCAATCACCTTAGGGTGCTCTGGTATTGTTTGTGAAAAAGAAGGATGGGTCAATTAGAATGTACATTGACTACCAGCAATTCAATAGGGTCACTATAAAGAATAAATATCCTCTTCCAAAAATTGATGACTTGTTTGACTAATTGCAAGGGGACAGCTTCTTCTTTTAAGATTGATCTTCGGTTTGGGTATCATCAAGTGAGGGTGAGGGAGTGCGATATTCCCAAGACGGCCTTTCGGACTAGATATGGGCATTATGAGTTTGTTATGATGTTGTTTGAGTTGACTAACGCACCGTCATCTTCATGGACCTAATGAATAGGGTCTTGAAACCTTACCTTGATTCCTTTGTTGTAGTCTTTATTGATGACATTTTGATCTAATCTCATAGTAGGGAAGAGCATATGGGTCATTTAAGGGTTGTGTTGTAAAGATTAAGGGAGGAGAAATTATATGCCAAATATGACAAGTGTGAGTTTTGGTTGAAGGAGGTTGCATTCTTGGTCATGTGGTGTTGGGGGATGGTATTGTAGCACCCCACATCTTACAATACTAGTACTATGAAAATGAAACACGATATGGTTTGGTTAAATTAGCACCAATTTCTAAAAGTGCTTGAATCTCCAATTAAAGGGCGATATTTATGTCTGACGCTGAAGAGAGTCGAGTGTAAATAAGTTTTAAGTCGAATTGAGGAGATCACGGCCTTAAACAAAGTGAGAGAATTGAGGTGCTTGTAGGACTTAGTAAGCTAGTAGGTGAGTCACCTACTTGCTTAGCT
>JAABOM020000007.1:10499057-10520913 GCA_011800125.2 Solanum clarkiae
ACCTCGTAAATTATTTGTGTTCTTTATTTTTCTCTACATCGTAAATTATTTGTGTTCTTTATTTTTCTCTACAGTTAGCCAAGGCTTGGGACAACATAGTGAAGGTGTTCTTAAGCTCTGCATAAAATAACATTCTCCTCTTATTGCTTGGGAAGGACGCGATCTTTGTCCTCACCCCTTGGCAAAAGTTCTCTTCTTGGTGGCATTTTCTAGAAATGGAAAAGAGGGCATCGTTAGTAGGAGAAGAACCTTAGATACCTCTAATAGCATGACATGAATCATAATGAAGTGATATATTTCCTAAAACGCCTCATAGCCTTCTATTAATAGATGTGGCAAGCTTCACACCCATAAACAAGACTATACTCGACGAAGTGTATTGGATTTTCGAGAACTATTTACAAACCTAGTGCTCTGATACCAAGCTTTTCACAACCCAAGCCTAGAGCCTAGATGTGATGCGTAGAATGGGAAACCTAAAGAAAACCCAAACAAGCCTCTTAGCATATCGTTTGTACATCCTTGGTTGCAGAATATAAAACATGCATCAAAAATTAAGTCTAAGGGAATCGAGGCTTTGGACTCACACTATAGGGATAGATAAGGGACAGGATTTGCATAAATCACATAGCAAGCAATGACTAAGGGGAGGATAAGTATGATTCAAGTTATGGGGATGTAGAGACACCACCTTCCTTCAACAATATAAAATATCATCATATAGGGGATGGGGTCTAAAGGATTCTCTATAAAATATTATCACCTCGCTGATGTCACCGACGAATGTGTCTCATCCTCAACTATGGTTTTAATCCTTGTACAAAATAATGGATCTATTCCTCCTTGGTAAACAAAATAGTTGAAGCATACCGGGAGAGCTCCTGAAATCTACCTTTGTACTGAATCATGGTCATCTACTCTAAGTGAACAAACTGGTCCCATCGCGTATCCCTGACACTCCTAGGCATAAACCTGGTCATAAAAACCTCTATAAACTCTACCCAAGTCACTGGCGCAGCATCTACTGGCCTGGTATCTTTGTAAGTCCACCACCACTGTTTGGCAGTCCTATCTAGCTGATATGCAATGAGCTCTGTTGCCCGAGACTCCAATAGCCTCAATACCTGTAGCCGCTCTATAGATGTTCTGATAAACTCCTGTGCATCTTCTCCCCACACACCTGAAAACCTCAGCGGAGTCAATCTTAGAAAATAACCTGACATCTGCTAATCCTAGAAGGGTACGGCTCCCTCTGGCTGTACTAGAGCCTCTAGAGCAGTAGGATCTGAGGTTTCCTGAATTGGAGGAGCTAGGGCTGGGGTTTCACCCTACTATAAAGCCCTACGTGCTGCTATAAACTGTCCAATAGTCATTTGTACCTCTAGGATGACTACAAAGGCAGTAAGAAGAGTTGGTGCCTCTGGCGACTAGGAGAGTTGGGGCATCCGATCTCTGCTTGACAGGTTTAGGAGGCTGCTCCATATCCGAGACCAATGGCGCAACCCTATCCTAGCCCGATGTCCGTCCTCCGTGCACTATATCTGTGAGAAAGAAACAAAGTCAAATTCTCAAAAATCGAAGGATCATTGACAATATCACACAACAAGAATCAACAACACAAGAGGTTTCTTAAACATCCAATATCCCCCTGGAGAGAAGTTACGAACATCTCTACACCCATCCACAGGACTCCCCAAGATGGCAGCTTTATACAGATGAGACTAGTGAACCTTAGGCTCTAATACTAACTTGTCACAACCCAGTTTCGGTCATAATAGCGCATATTAGATCTCCTCTACAAGAAAGCCAATTACCTAACTGTAGGGTACCTGTCCTGAAACATTAATCATACAACAAGACTAAAAATGCCTGAATAACCCACACACTCAACGTAGAACTTGGAAGTAACTTGCATAGAGCTACAATAGACATAACACATACTCATATATAGACAATAATAACCATAATATATGTAACCAAGAATACTCCTACAAATACAAGCCACTATATTGTACAAGTTCCATAACTGAATACAAAACACAGCCAGTAAAACAGAAGAAGACTGTAGAGTGCCAAAGTTGTTGATGCTCACCAGTGTCTCCTGAATTGCCTACGAGCCCTTAACTCAATAATTATGGCTAGTACCTAGACCTGTACCATGAGAAGATGCAGAAATTAAGGGTGAGTATCCGTAACAGGCACCCAGTAGGCATTATCGGCCGACTGAGTGAAATACTATAAAAATATATAGAATTCTCAAATATAGAGAACCGCAGTAATAGCAAATCGGAACCTGGCTAATAGTCAGTGTATCGGTAACATCCACATATTCCAACAGCCAGAATCTAGTAACATATCACAACCCTGCTAACAAAACATCATGGAACCCAACTCTTAGAATCACATAGGTAGGGTGGCGAACTGTACGTTGGTGTAAGGCCCTAGTGCCTTTACTTGTACGCCCCCTGAGCCACCATAAGCCCAGAGGGTACACCCTTGCACAATCAAGGTATCAAGTGGTGCCTTGGTGAAACTCACACATAACAATGTAACCCCTATGATGGCATGATCACCCAATCACAAGTGTCGTATCATGCCAGGACATAATCCCAATCCCAAGTACCATATCGTGTTGGGACGTGACACCTAATCCTAATGCCTAAATATATATAATGTTGGGATGAATCCTCTGTAGGAGAAAAAATCCCCCTAATTGTGTCAGGTTGTGACACCTGATCCTAGATTATATAATGTGTCAGGTCATGACACCCGATCCTAGACTGTACACGTGTCAGGTTATGACACTCGCTCTTACAATATACCACTGTGTTTAATGACTCGACCTAGGGCTTAGTCGTCATTAGCGAATGAGATACCCGAAGGTGCCTCACCCAAGTCATCTTAAATATCTTAAGCATTCATAGGCATTAAATTAAACTTTGTAGAATAAATATGAGGAAAAGGACTATGGGACAAAATTATGATAATGAAGAAACATTAGCATCTTTACTTTATCTTATGATGTGATCTTCTTAGTCCCTATTCCTATATTTCTACTTATGTTTATTTCTTCATTACTTATGAATGCTTGAATAAATACTAAGAGGCTTGTTTGAGGGTCTGTTAAATCTATGTTATGCCTAAAGCATAGCCTGGGTCATGAAAACTGTACTAAATTCTAAAGGTTGTCTTTAGAACATCACACTCTCTAAGAGTTGGTGATAACCCGATCCGAGGTTAATTTTGGAGAAATAATTGGAATCCTAAAGCTAGTCGAACTAGTCATCAATCCTTGGGATATGGTACTTATTATTAATTGTGCCTTTGTTCAATTATTGGTATCAATACACATACGAAGAGAACCATCCTTCTTTCGAACAAACAAAACTAAAGCACCCCATAAAGACATACTTGGTCTAATGAAGCCTTTATTACAAAGATCCTTTAATCGATCCTTCAACTCTTTAAGTTCAGCTGGAGACATTTGATAGGGAGGAATAGAGATTGGATGAATATTAGAGAGGAGATCTATGCCAAAGTCAATTTCTCTTTTAGGAGGAATATCATAGAGATCGTTAGAGAATACTTTAGGAAATGCATTCACAACAACAACTGACTCGAAAGTTGAAGTCTCAACATATGAAACCTTAAATTGAACTAGATGATAGATACAACTTTTGAAAATCATCTTTCTAGACTTTAAGTAAGAAGCAAATTGACCTATAGGTGTTAAAGAACTACCTCCCCATTTAAAGATTAACTCATTAGGAAACTGACATCTAACAACTCAGGTTCAACAATTAGCTAAAGCATAACATGAGTATAGCTAATGCATGTTATGAGTGACATCAAAGTTAAGCATTTCAAGCTCTACTAAATAGGTTGATGTGATTTTTGAAAGACTAAGATAGAGCTATTTGTATAGATATGTTAAGCTAAGATTTACTCACCAACAAGAATTAGGCTTCCACATCAGGTTGGGTTTGGAGTATGTGCCATCATGACCTTGATTTTAAGATCATGACAAATAACATGGATCTATTGTTATGTTGAAGTTTTAATGCAAACATTGATTGAGCTCTCTAAAACCATTTTGGATCGAGAGAGCAAATTAAAGTTGGCTAAGACTCAATAATGAGAACTTGGTGGAATTAATTTATGGGTTTGATCTAGAGATAGGATTCTATTTAATGATATAAGCTAAAGATAGTCTATCTACTCAAAGAATATTCGGTGTTTTATTGGTAAAGGACTTGGAGTTCAAGAGAATTCAAGAGATATACATTTAATAGTTTGAGAGAATATAAAAAGTGTAGTCTAGAACAATGGTAATCCCTACATTTATCAATTTAGTTATGATTAATCTTTACCTATTGTGTCGAGACCCCATCAGAATGCACCCTCCCCCCTGTCGCCTTGTGTTTTCGGATCTCAGTATAACGTATTGTGTTAATTCTCTATTTTTGATACTTGATGTTGGTGAGTTATAGTTGTTCCTAAGCATCCCAATCGTTATAAGTATGTGTGTGTATAGACATATGTATAGACATATATATATACATATACTATTTATCAATCGTTGTAGTTTGACCTCGACATCAAAAGTTGAGTATTGTTTTACATACGACCACCTAGATTTCTAATTCGGAAGTGTAGTTGAGTGTTTATTAGCAAGAAAATTTTTTCAATATTATGAGTATTTTTGTCTGCATTTTTATAATTCAAATGTGCTAGGATTGACTTTAAAAAAAAAAAAAAAAAAACTTATAAGCTAAAAGTTATAAATTTTTTTGGGGGGGTGGGGGGTTAAGCATTTTATTATTCAAGAGTTATTTAAGCATTACATTTCTAGCAATATTAGAATAGAAACCACTGAATTGGGCACCCCCATCTTCAATGATATTTACCTAGGATATCAATCCCTTCTTCATAGCTGATAATCTTGTCACTGATCTGTGGATAGAAGCTTAGTTGTCTCAAACAGTTCTGGACACGTGGAAACATCGAGCCTCGATGGAACACTACCTAAATCACATGTCTGATTATTGCTTTTGGTTCCCTTTGAAATTTTTTGAACCACCTCTTGTTCCTTTCTTCCCATACATGGTACACATAGCTAGCTACGGTCATTCTGAACACTTCAGCCTTGGCGTTTTTCCCTTTTACATTAGTAATTGCCCAACTAATCTCTTCACTCTACCCTTTAGGTTGTCTTTGAATTCCTTGCCACTTCAATAGTTTCCCCCATATTTCTGCCACAACAGAACATTCAAAGAAGATATGAAAAATGTTTTCATCAGCATCCCAACATAGGCAGCAACGAACGTCTAGACTGATGCCCCATCGATGCAATTTTTCCTTTGTGTATAGCTTCCCGTGGATAGTGAGAAGAAGAATAAATTTCCATTTTGCTATTCCCATGTTATTACAAACAAACCTTCTCCAATTCACCTTATTGAAGGTTTTCCTCATCATATGATACATGTTCTTTATCTGGAATTTGTCTAACTGTATGAACTCCTACATTGTATATCCAGCTTCTTAACATAATTCTTAGCCTTTAATATCTTTTGTACCACCCAGGATGCCTGTTTTGCTTGTACTTCCTCGATTGATTGCCCTTGTATATAGTAGGTGTGTACCCACTTCACCCATACTTTTATCTTTTTTATTGCATAGATTCCAGAAAATTGTACAAATGGCAGCTTTGTTCCACACCATCATATTAGTAAAATTTAACCCCTCTGCTGACTTAGGTTTGCAAATGCTATCCCAAGCAAGGAGTGCTTTCTTTGATACATCTTCTTTTCCAGTCCATAGGAAACTTCTACATATGGCACTAAGCTTGACGATCTTCTTTGGTAGTAGAAACACTTGAGCTTAGAAAGTTTGTATGAAAAATAAGACTGTCTTTATTAGTTGCGTCCTACCTGCATATGATAGGAACTTAGATGTCCAGTTTGTAATTCTACCTACCATTTTATCAATTAATGGCTGGCATTGAGCAATGGCTAGTCTTTTGTACTTGATGGAACCCCAAGATACCTAAAGGGTAGGTTCCCTTTAGAGAAGCATAAGACCTACAGTATTTGTTCTTGCGCAACAAGTTGCACCCGTCCAAAATTAATGGAGCTCTTGCTCGCATAAGCCACCAATCCAGAAGCATTAGAGAATTCTTGAAAGCATTGGTAAATTATCTTGACAGATTGTATCTCTCCTTTGCAAAACAGTAATAGATCATCAACAAATTCTAGTTGGACTATATTAAGCTTTGCACATCTAGGATGAAATTTGAAATCTTTCCTGTGTTTTACCTTTTAGGCTCCTGCAGAGATACTGCATAGCCATAACAAATAGGAAGGGAAACATTGGGTCCCCTTGCCTTAAACCCCTCTTGGCATCAAATGACTTAGTTGGTTTACCATTGATCACTATTGAGTATGATAAATTTCTAAGACATGCCATTATCCACTTATGAACAGTGCTGGAAAGTTTAGATGAACCATTATTTGCTCTAAATAATCCCACTCGATTGAGTCATAGGCCTTATGCATATCAATCTTCAACATACATCTTGGTGATAAAAAAGTTATAAGTTGGTAATATCCAACTTTGACTTTTAGTTTATTTTTATACTCCCTTCATTTAAAAAAGAATGACCTAATTTGACTTGGCATGGAATTTAAGAAAATAAAAAAGACTTTTCAGTCTTGTGGTCCTAAATAAAATTTATGTTAAATGTATCAAAATGTCTTTTAACCTTATGGTTTTAAACATGTCACATGAAAAATTAAAATTGATATTTTGTCAAAAAAAAAGTCATTCTTTTTCAAACAGACCATAAAAGAAAGGAGGTCATTCTTTTTTTAAATGGAGAGAGTACTTTTTTGTAGGACATCTTGGCAATGATCCCCTTTTAATTATTCTCTCCGTTTACTTTTACTTGTCACCTATTCCTAAAATAAATTTGCATTTCTATTTTTCACTTTTGACATATCAAGAAAAGATAATTATTTGTTTCACATTTTACCCATAAAATTAAATACTATATTTAAAAATTATTTTCTTAGATCTAATATCAAATATCAATTAGTAGTAATAGTTGTTAAAATACATGTATAAGTAATTAGAGGTCGTTTAGTAGAGCGTACTAAGAAAAATAATACATGCATTATCTTTCTGTATTACTTCTACCTTGTTTCGTACTCTTTTTCAACCTATGTATAACTAATACTTGCATAGTTATATACTCGATTGTGTATTAAGGAGTATATTATTTATACCATAGATTTCTAGATATTAGCAATGCAATGGTTTTAATGCATGCATTAATATGATTAAAGATCCAATTGCCTCTCAAAACATTTTTTACATCTTTTCCACCATAAATGTGGAGGGTATCTTTGTATATAAATTTTTTAATATAATGCATGCTATTTTTAATGCATCAAATCAAATAATGCATAAAAATATTTTGTGTATAATTAATGTAAACATAACTAATACAGACATTATTAATATACTCTATTTAGTATTATTCTTATATATTCTATCAAACAATCCCTTATTTTTTTAATAGATATGCCAAGTCAAAGGGAAGGGAGTAACTTTTTAGCTTTCTCTTTGGACCAAAGTTTTGGATCAACGGTCGCAAACAAAAGGGTTATGTTCAAAAATGCCCTCATAAAGGGTGGTTTTGATATTTGCCCCCTCTAAGAAATGTCTTGCAAAAATGCCCTTCATTCATTTAATGAAAATTCTTTGGACAAAATTGTCCTCCATATCTAACAAAGTAAAAGAAGCTTATTTTTTGATGATTAAATGAAAATAAAAAAAAGTTATATTTTTTTCTTTTCTCTCTTTTTTTGTAATGATCCTCCGAGTCATTTCTGTATTTTTTGTGATTTTTCTGCTAATTCAAGCTTATGTTCAGTAATCTCGGACCTTTTTATGGCTTATTGGGACTGGTAGGATGACTATTGGTTGGGTTATTTGGGAGTTATGTGGATTTTTGAGTTAACTAGGAAGTTATAAACGTAAAATGAGTTTTTGGATAAAGTCCAAGTAAACGGCCTCAGAGCAGAATTCTAATGATTCTATTAGCTCCGGAACGATCAAATTAGGCTTGGAGCATGTCCGATGCAACTATATCATGGCTTGTAAATTTTGCCGTCGAAATCGGTTAATAGTTGACTCAATCAACGCCTTCAAGGAACATGCACTGGATGAGAATTTTGATAGCATGGTTAGATCCAAAACATCAAATTTGGTTCAGGACGACCCTTCATTTTATACTGGGCACTTTCTGATGCGATTTGACTCCTCGGAGGCTTTGTGTTAAGGGTTGCATTTTGTACTGGGCACTTTCTGGGAACCCTTACTTTATCGTAGGAAGCTTTGTTGAAAATTCTGACTTTATTATTAGATTCGAGATGTCGAAATCCATCTGGTTACATAGTTCATTTTCAAACATCGGAGTCCGGACAAGCTCGAAATGACGAAAAAGGGATCAGAAGGTTGTTGAAAAGAGGAAGATGAGGTAGCAAATTCTGAGGATGCCATGTGGCACGGTCAGGCACTGCCACATAGCAGAGGCATATCAGCCCATGCATGTATGTGTGTGTGTATATATATAAGAAAAAGGACTTTTGACGACCATTTCTTAACGAAGGGAAATGAATCCGATCGTTATAAATACACTTATAGTGACCTAATTTTTTTTTGTCATTATAAATACACTTATAGTGACCAAATTCTTTTTCGGACGTTATAAATATACTTATAGTGACCAAATTTCTTTTGGTCGTTATAAATAGACTTGTAGTGGTCAAATTCTTTTCGGTCGTTATAAATACATTTATAGTGACCAAATTTATTTTTGGTCATTAAAGATAAATTTTAATCCAACATTAACGAGGGGATAAATTTGATCATTCAAAAGCATAACATCCCGTTATTAAAACATATTAGTTAGTGTAGAAGTATGTTTTAATTAATATGAGTGCAAAGAGATCAAACCAAATCATGTTATAAGTATAACAAGTGGCGTTTTGTTAATCATTCCATCGTTCAAATAAGAATCCTACATCATTTATAATTTTGCTTACTTCATAAAAAAGTTTAATAAAAAGAAAAAAATATTAATGTATTATTTTCTAATGACTCTATCCATAATTCTTATTATAGTTAATTATATAAAATTTTGAAATATTATAAAAGCATTTAGTTACATTCTTTTTGGCACATTTTTTTTTTATCAAAATATTTTCTTGATAAAGTTTCTATGTATGTTTTTACTTTGAGAGACAATTTATTCATCTTTACTTGACTTTTTTAAAGATGCAAGATGAATTAGTAGGTCAAAATAAAAAATTATAATGAAATAAAAAATTTAAAATGGAAGTAATAATATTAAATATATAATTATGAGCTTAGGAGATTAATTTAAGGTAGAAAAATTATAAAAAAAATGGTAGCAAGTAATTTTCTCAAGAGAATAGATGTTTCTCCACATGCAAATTACCTCGATCAATAGACTTAACAATCAATATTCAGTAATAATATTTCTTCTAATAAAAAAATATATACTATGTCGATATTTTTTTCATTATTGATTGTAAAATTAACAGGTGTATACAAAGAAAAATCATTCATTTGAGTTAGAAAAGTATAAAGTGAAATTTTACAAACAGAAACTTTAAAAAGTTTTACATGACATATAATCAACTACTAATTAATTAAGAAACCATAATTTTTTATTATTTAAAATTAAGATGATATAATTGATTTAAATCTCATAATAACTTTAATGATATTGAATTATTTATATTAGGTGAATTCCATTAGTATAAAAAGTGAAACTAAAAGAAGTTGGGGGTTTTATCCATGAAGTAATGTGCAAAAAATTCAATAACTTAAGGTGCAAAATACAAAACAAACAACTTTAGAAAGCCCAACTTTCTTTTTATTTGGTTGTGAGAATAAAAACAGATTTTATATTTCCTTGTGGTTAATCTTTGATTTTGCGAAAACAAAAAAAGAAGATAATAGTTATTAGGAGTGTTATTAATAACCTTACATCAAGTTTTCATACTTGTCTTTTGAAAGATCATGCAGTTTGAAGAACCCATCCTCAGAGCAAGTGTAAAGAAGTATAAGCAACGGAAAATTTTGAAGTACAGGAAGAATGCATTTCATATTTCAGAAATTGTTTAATGATATTCTAGTTTTTCTTCTACTAGAGTTAAAGAATATAATATCATAAAATTTATATGTCTATATTTTTGTCACGTTATGCAATATTATTCTTTATAGTTAACTATGAAATTTTATATAAATATAATAATCAATTTATATGTTTTCATATGTGCACGTATTTGTATATGTGTGTGTATATATGCATTTTGCTGATCTGATTTGTGGTTATTAGTTAGGATTTTAATAACTAGAACTGAAGGGGAGCTTTGGAGTACTGGTAAAGTTGTTGTCATGAGACTAGAAGGTTACAGGTTCAAACCTTGGTAATATTGCAGAAATGTAAGGTAAGGGTTACGTATAATAGATCCTTGTGGTCGAGCCCTTCCCCGGAAGTGCACCAGGTTTTCCCTTTTTTTAATAACTAGAATATCAATTAGTGAAGAGAAAATTTGATTGCCGAAAAGAGATATAAAGATCAAACTTTTAACGACCGGTGACAACAGGATTTTTATCGGTCGTTATTGACTAATAACGACTGGATTTATACTTTTAGCGACTGAATTTTCCCTCGTTATAGACCTATTTGACAAAAACTTTGGCATTTTATATTCAATTTTAGTGATTCAAAAGGGTATGTTGTATGAATTTTTCTAAGGAACACCGTGGTAGCGTCAGAATTTGATTTTAGCACGTATTTTGAGGTAAAATCCCTTTTCTTTTTTTGCTTATTATATATCAAAAATGAGTGAAAAAGTTACATTGTGATATCTCGGTCATTTCTCAACGGAATTAAGTGAAATTTATGCCTAAATTGCTCTATTGTTTTAGAGGAACATTCTGGTATACTTGGATATTGTTGATTTGGCTGTATTCTTACTAAATTTGATCGAGAAATTATGTAAGAAATGTTTTCCGATAAGAAATATAACTTTATTTTTAGTCGTTTCTCGGCCTTCTGGATTCATTTTAGGCTCAATTTCTGGCTATAGACTGGGGGCGACATAGGGAGAATTTTATGGGGATTTATTCAGAATTTCGAGCGTGGATCCTATTTTTCTATATTTTAAGCGCTGTTGATATAATTTCACCAGTTTTTTGAGATCTCACAGCCAATATGACCATGGTAACCTTGTGGATTATATTTTGACAGCTGAATAACATCAGGTAGTGATCAAGAGGTGAAAAGGTCAGTTGGATTGACGCAGGACACGAGACATCAGATGCCAGGTAGGCTAGGCCTTCTCTAAATCTTAGATGAGTTGAAATACATGTGTAATAGAGCTGGACTGTGTAGAAATATATTGTTTATGGGTTGCATTATGGAATATGTGTTGTATCTAGCTGGTTGTGCTTTGTGTATATATAGATATGATGGTATGGGATGATGGTTGTTTGTATGGAGGGTTGTGTAGCCAGGGCTGCTATATTTGCTGAGTTCTGGCACAGTCAGACTATGAGAGGGCCTGATAAGGGCTAGATTGGCCAGATAAATGCGATAGGTATGTACACTGAGCTTGAATCTTGCTTGTATATATGTATGTGTATAGCTTGAGGCTGCTGAAATATACTAGCTTGTGAGGGTAACAAGTGATTACATATTATCTTGTGCAGTGTTCTAGTATCTATATTTGTTTTGAGTACCTATGGCTACCTCAATTGTAACATAATTGCCAGTTAGACGTGATTCTGTGCAGCTGCAATTTATATGCTTTAATATACAACTATTACCCCTTGTATACTTGTTGCTCTTATTGATAATTGGGGCAACCATGTTATATCTTGGAAAATGTTACCGTTATGCCTCGAAAAATGTGCTGGTGGTGGGTTGAGCTATGATACGTTTAAGGCTTGTGACTAGTGATATTTTGTATGCGTAGTATATGATGTTATGGGTTGTACCCCTATGTTGGAGCTGTATATGCTATGGTTTTGATATTGGCGGACATTGCTACGATGTTATCGGTTGTATCCTTATGTTGGAGCTGTATTAGTTATGATTTCGATATTAGTGGGTGTTGTTGACTATAAGGAGGCCTGGTAAGGACATATATAGGTTGATTCCATAGGAAAGGTATGTATTCTACCTAACTTTTGCCCGGATAAGTGTGTATCCTAATGCTACAATAACATGCTGACTATGAGGTTTTTCATTGATTATAGGTCGTACTGTTACTAGGTTCTGGTGTAGATATTATACTGTGATGTGGTTCGAGTATAGTTATGACTCCATCGGGCTTGTTCGTTGTAAATGCATGTGATATAACTATAGTTTCCATGCTTTGTTCTCATGTTCTGTGGTTGACTGGATAGTGGCATATTTGGCCCGGTTAGGCCTGGTTTCACCCTGATTAGTGACATATACGCTCTTGTATAATGTTGTTAGGCGTTGGATACTAGTTCTTCTTACTTGAGGCTGGGGTATATATTGTTATCTAAGGGAGGTGATAGTTATGATCATGTGTGGGGGTTAGATGACTTTTTGTTTGAGGCACGATATGACTTTGGAGGTCCGAATCTGGATAGACAGGTTTGAGTGAGTGACTGTTTCGATATCTGGAGTCTTAGATGACACTGCCAACACCTCGAGCTCCAGAGGCCACGTCCAAGTGTCTGAGACCCCAAATGATGTGCCCCGTGGTCCGACTCCTGGTGACCACAACATGGATGCCGAGTGATAGACGTCGATTTTAAGGTTTGAGCACCTGCTTATATTCTGGGGTGAGGACCTCGTTGGCTATATTTTGTGTCTGAGACATTGTTACTTGTTCAGAGAGATATGACCAACTGATTGCTTCGTTGAGACCCAATTGATTATTATTAGGGGAATTTTTTCTTCCATGGGAGTACGTCCCACCATTACGTATATTGTTAGACCATCTAGTCATGGATGACTGCCCCGACCGAAGTCCAGGTCGAAAGGACTAAGGGTTCGAGGCGCCATGTGATATTGGTTCTTCAATGGTTCGAGGACCTGGTTATTATGTGGTACTTTAAGTCAAGGACCTGACTTATTCCCCATGGATCCACATACCTATCCATACCTTGATTGTATGTTGGTGTACCCTTTAGGATTATGGGGGCTCAGGGGGCGTTCAGGCTTAGATACTAGGATCTTACACCTACGTACAACTGATCCCTTGATCATGTGATATGGAGAGTTGGGTTTTGTGGTGATTCTGTTAGGTTCCGTGGTGATTCTACCAGTGAGATTGTGTGCGGGTGTATCTTCTGGGCTTATGGGGGCCTAGTTGACATAGATGCATAGATATTTGGGCCTTGCACCCGCGTACAACTCTATGTCTCAAATTAATGATGGCTATAGTGTGGGCATACTCAGTCTTTATCAGTCGATATCATTGTTCATCACTGGAGTTGGTTCAGTTTATCATTGTTCATCACTGGAGTTGGTTCAGTTTATCATTGTTCATCACTTGGGTTGGTTCAATTGACGGTTTAGGATTCTCCAGACATGTTATTTCCTTGATCTGAGTTTCAATTTGCTAGACTTGCTGCAGTTCTCTATTGAGATTTCTGTATGTGCATTATTTCACTCAATCGGTCGATGATGTCTACTAGGTTCCTCTTTCTAGTACTCACCCCTACATTTCTGCATCTTCCTATAGTGTTAGTCCAGGTCTAGCCGAGGGCGTTGAGTTTTGGGGGATTCGTGAGCGTCTAGGAGACTTGTGGTGAGCACCAACTGCTCTAGCTACTTCTGCAGTCCCCTTCCTTTTGATGGTTGTCTTTTGTATCCAGACTTTGGTCTTGTACAATAGAGGCATGTATTTGTAGGAGCACTCATGGTTTTGTATACTATTATGATTATTGTTATATATATGTATTGGTATTTACTTATGTATATTGTAGCTCTATACAATTAACTTCCAAGTTTTGGGTAGGTTGTAGTTAGTTACGTTGCTATATCAATTAGGTTGTGACTAGTGGGCTAGGATAGTACCCTGGGGTTGGGTAATCGGCTTGCCTATAGGTGGGATTTAACAGGCTCTATCATGATCAGGATCGGGTCGTGACACTTTTGCCTTTTATTTCTTACTTTTTTCCTTATGATTTTTTTCCTTTCATTTTTTGTTATGTATTTTGTTTCTTTTCTTTTTCTCTTTTGTATTTTTTTCTTCTATTTTTTTCCATTCTTTCTATTTTTTTCTTATGTTTATTTTTTCTTTCTTCTTTTAAATTATGGAATTATAAACAATATTTTATTTTGTACATTTTGTATTTTCTTTTAAATAAAATGATTTATAAATGTATATGCCAAGATTCAAGATAATTTTTTTTCATATTTATTATTTTAAATGTATACGGTTTGAAATTTCACCAGATACTCTATAACTCTTATTTTAGAGGCAATATTTAGTATAAAAACTTTTAAAGAATAAGCTACATCCCATGGGAAGAGTTGACACAGTTTTTTCATATTTTTTATTTATGAGATGCTCTAAAACTCTTATCTTAGAGGCAAGACTTAGACCAAGAACTTTACAAATTCTATCATATGGGCAAAACTTGACAATATTGTATGGTCAAGAATTCTTATCTCCTGGCTCAAGGACTTACAAACAACAAGTAAGATCCAAGGGCAAGGTTTGACACTATCACATTATGTCTTGATTTATTAGATGCTCTATAACTCTTGCCTTAGAGGCAAGACTTAGACCAAGAACTTCACAACTTAAGCCCATGGGCAAGACTTGATAACTACATGATATTTTGATTTATCTTATATCTAACTTTTACCTCTTAGTCCAAGAACTTCAAAACAAAAAGTTAAGCTCCATGGGTAAGACATGACATGTCATATTTTGATTTGATTTATGAGATACTCCATAACTATCGCTTTAGAGGTAAGACTTGGAAATCCAAGGACTTTTAACAACAAGTCAAGACTCACATGCAAGATTTTACACTATCATATTACGTATTGATTTATGAAATACTCTATATTTTTTGTCTTAAAGGTAAGATATGGACCAAGAATTTCACAAGTTGCACCCTATGGGCAAGACTTGACACTGCTAAATTGTATCTTGATTTATCATATGTTCTATGACTCTTGCATCTTAGCCCAATGACTTCAAAATAACAAGAAAGCCCCATAGCCAAGACTTGATGATATCATGTAGTGTTTTAATTTATGAGATACTCTATAAATATTGCCCTAGAGATATGAGTTGTTAGTCCTAGGACTTCCGAACAACAAGTTAAGCCCCACAGGAAAAACTTAACACTGTTATATTATATTTTGATTTATGAGATGCTCTATAACTCTTGCATTAGAGGCAAGATATAAATCAAGAACTTCAAAAATTATACACCATGGTGAGACTTGATACTACTATATTGAATCTTGATTTATCATATATATAACTCTTACCGCTTAACTCAAGGACTTGGAAATAACAATTTAAGCTCCATGGGTAAGACTTGACAATATAATATTATGTTTTGTTTTATGAGATATTCTATAACTATTGTCTTAGAGGTAAGACTTGTTAGTCTAAAAATTTCTAAACAATAACTTAAGCCCATGGATAAGACTTGGCATTATCACATTATATATTGATTTATGAGATGTTCTATAACTCTTGTCTTAGAGACAAGATTTAGACCAAGAACTTCACCCATTGGTGAGACCTGACACTTCTACATTGTGTCTTGATTTAACAGATATATAACTATTTCTTCTTAGCTCAAGGACTTCAAAACAACAAATTAAACCTCATGGAAAAGACTTAGCAATATCACTTTTTTGTTTTGATTTATGAGATACTTTATAATTATTGCCCTAGAAGTAAGACTTATTAGTCCAAGGATTTTCAAACAACAAGTTAAGTCTCATGGGCAAGACTTGACACCACCATATTATGTATTGATTTATTAAATATTCTGCTACTCTTGTCTTAGAGGCAAGTCTTAACCCAAGGGCTTCAAAGAACAAGTTGCGCCCATGGGCTATATTTTACATCATTTTTATTAACTTATAAGGAACGCAATAACATTTGCCTTAAAGGCAGAACATAACTTAGGGGTTTTAAAAAATAACATATGTTTCATTTGTTGGTTTACATTATTTCACTATGTCTAACTTATAAGATAATTTATAACTCTTGTTTTAGATGTAAGACTTAAACCAAAAATTTCAAAATGACAAGTTACTTCCTATGGGTAGAAATTGATACTAACACATTATCTCTTGATTTATGATATATTCTATTTTTTACCTTGGAGGCAAGAATTAGTCCCCAAACACTTTCAAATAACAAGTTCAGAAAGAGAATAAAAACTACAAGTTAAAAAAAATTTAAAAAATAAAGAAAGAAAAAAAGATAGAAGTTCAAAAAAAGAACAAAGAAGACAAAGAAATAAAAGAGAAAAATAATAAATAAAAAATATAAAAGAGAGAGAGAGAAAAATAGAGAATTTTGAAAAAAATATTTAATATGCAGAGGGATAAAAGTACTTAAACGAAAAAAAAAAAGAAGACATTTTTATAAAAAAATCAAGCAACTACATTTGGTGGCATCCAGTTTAATTTTCTGCAGTCAAACCAGATTTCTTTGGGCTAAAAAAGGGAACCCCAAAATACTCTGAAGTCCGAACCCTTAGTGCTTCTCGTCTTGTACACAAATCCTTCCGTCATTCACGCACCCCTCAGCAAATGGAAGACATTGAAGATTTGCTGGTAGGTGCTGGTGCCGGAGTGTCTCCTGGGTTCCGGTTACCTGTGCCGGCGGCCGTTGGAGTCAATCCAAAGCAAAGGAAAAAGAACGGTGTAGCGAAGCTAACAGTAGTCCAAGACTCTCCTGCACCTAAAATACCTGGCACTCAGGTGTCTCTTTCATTCAATAAATTTTTTATTGAGGAACTCCTGTTACACATTCTGTAGCCAGTCTTGTGTATTTTTGTTTGATAATGATCTATTTTTATTTGTGTGAATATGAATGTTGCAGACTATTTACATCAAGACATTCGGATGTTCCCATAATCAGGTACAGTTGTGTTTGCTTAATTATGCACGTGCTGATAGAAAGATGATGGCTTTGATACGAGTCTGTCCTTGTAGTTCTCATTATTGATCTAAACTTTAACTTTCTCAGAAAGACTTGTTGGAAATGCCACTCGTAAGCAAAGAAATAATTGAGAATAATGTGTATTTATGGTTTCCTAAGAAGGTAAAGAAACCAACAATAACAACAACAACAACATCCACATTATAGTGTGACTTGTGGGGTCTGAGGAGGGTGTGGTATAGGCAATACAATGTTGTTTCCAATAGACCCTTGGCTGTTCAAAACATGATTTGAAAGAAATACAAGAGTAAAAAGTTATGATAGAAATATTAAAGAAAGAAAAGTACTGATAGTAGAAGTACTAGAAATAGCCAAAAAGAACAGAACAACAATAGCAAACCCTCAGGGGTTGGTCTGGTGGTAATAGACTTGAGCCTTGGGCTTTGCTCCCTTTCAAGGTCTCAAGATCGAAACCCACTGGGTGCAAACAATTTCTGAGGGCCATCGGACTGGGTAGAATCTGAATTATCCGTGGTGCACTTGCGGGAAACTCCTTGCCGAGGGCCTGTGCACCCCCGGGATTAGTCGGGGCTCTAAGAGACTCGGACACCCGGTGCAAATCAAAAAAAAAAAAAAGAGGAGAACAACAATAGCAATAAACTTGAAGAATAATTTAAGCCAACGGAAAGGGAAGAACGGGAGTAATAAATCGATGAATAAGATAATGTTATCATAATAATAACAACACCGCTAAGGGAATGAGTAGGAGCTCTAGACTAGAATCTTGTTTTAGTATTGGGAAGAGAGAAAGTGCTCGACTAACTACTAATCGTCTATCTTAATCCTCGACTTTCGTGCTCTCTTATCTAGGTTCATATCCTCAGTGAACTGAAGATGTGTCATCTCTTGTCTAATTACCCCTCCCTAATTCTATCTCAGTCTTCCTCTACCTCTCTTCAAACCTATCATTGTCAATCTCTCACATCTCCTCACTGGGGCATCTGTCCTCTTCTTCACATGCTCAAATCATCACAACCTCACTTCAATTTGTCCACTAGAACGGCTACTCTCACCTTGCCTCATATATATACGTTCCTAATCTTATCTCTTCTAGTATGTCTACTCATCCATCAAATCATCCTCATTCTTGCTACCTTCATCTTCCAATCATGTAAGTTCTTAACTAACACACACTAACCCCTACAACATAGTTGGTCTAGCAATCACTCTATAGAACTTAACTTTACAACCCAGTGAAACATTCTTATCACATAGGACACAAATGCGAGCCTCCATTTCATCCACCCTGCTCCAACGCGGTGTGTTATATCCTCATTGATCCTCCCATTTTCTTGGATTATAGACCCAAAATACTTGAAGCTTCCTCACTTCTCCATTTGCCTCTTGTGATGTGACACTGAACTTGCATTCTGTGTATTCAGTTTTAGTCCTGGCTACCCTGAATTCTATAGACTCTGGGATTTTTCTTCAAATCTTCAATCTATCATAAACTTCAACACGTACCTCATCTTGTCAGCCAATATTATGTCATTTGGAAATAACATATACCATGATATTTTCTCTTGAATATTTTTTGGGTCAATTCATTCATCACCAAGACCAGTAAAAATGGGTTGAGAGTTTGTTGAGTGAGTGATCCGGACTCTAGCCCTTCAATATGGATTTGTCTTCAAAAAATCCTGATCTTGGTAGAAACAAACAATGGCTTGTTTTTTGTTATTGGCTTGGGGATCTTGGTATTGATCCATTGGATTCACCACTTTTCTCAAGGATGGCACACTACCTTCAGTAGGCTTTTTTAATTCATTGGGGTGCACTAATGTTAATTAAAATTCTATTCATAAATATTCTTTTAGACTTACCCTACCCTATTTATTTGAGAAAAGGAAATTCAAGCCATAGCTATTCCATGTAAGCTGAAAAAGGTAGTTATGTGCGTCTCAGCTTTAAGCTAGACTCTAGGAAAGACCCATCTGTCTGCAGGTAAATGAAAGGAACAGGAAGTCTATTGTTACTGATATGATCTTATCTTTCCTGGGTGTGGATGAGAGAAAGGAATGTCTTCTTAGTCTTTTGCTTTTTCGATGATATCTGACCTATCATAAACATGAGTTCCTAGCTCAAGCAAAGTGATACTGGCTGAAGGTATGTAACTTCTTTAGTTTAGGGAAGGAATCCACTCTAAAAGCAAGTTCTCTTCTTCGTTCAAATAATAGTTGTATCCATAATGAGTTCTTATGTTTTTCAATATGATCTCTATTATCATCTCTATTCTTCATGGGGATGCAATTCACTAAGCTGGGACAAGATCTTTCCCCTATCTTTAAAGGGCGCTCTTGGGCCACTTGACAGGCTTCCTAAATGATCTTTGAAAGGCTTAAGAGAGGTCAGGAAGGACAAATCAAAGAGAAGGGTGGTTCCTAAATCAGTAAGATTATGAACTTTAGCATGAAGTGGTCGGGTTCACTCTTTCTAGAATAAGGGATTCGTGTACTGATTATTTGCTGCCATTTCTTCCTAAAAATCTCTTTAGATAATCAAGGGGGCTCCCTTTCTCAGGAGATGAGATTAGGATTAAAGGTATTATCTCAATGCTTCTTTTTTCTGGCTTTCTCTTTAAAATCAAATTCTGGCCTGCGATAATGTAATCGAAATTTCTTCTCCTAAATTCTTTTTCCTATGAAAGCAAGAGGTGAAAAGTTCTGTTAGAAATTCTGCCTTGTGAGATCTAGAAGCACTAGTTGTTGCCGAGGTTATAAATATGAATATGAAATAAAGATAATTGCCTGGAGAGTCCTTTTTTCGTTTTTATGTGGAATGTTCATTATTATAATAAGTAGTCTATTAGGAGAACTGCTAACTCACTTATAGAGTATCACCTTTCAGTATTCATCCTTGGGAACCATCACAAGTGCCGCCATCCTATATATATTTGAACAAAAATGTTATGTCATCCAATAGAGCCTAGAAGAAGGTGACTCACATAGAAAGCCTACTCCTTTTCAACCAAAACTGGCTGCTCAATCTTAGAGATCTTGTCAGCCGGCAAATAAAAAATTGATGACCATGGTTCTGGTCTTACCAGCACCAGATTTCTGGGGCATTAGCACGAGCAACAAAAATGGTTGAAAATTCTACAGTTTAAAATAGAGTAAAACAACCCAAAATTCTTGGAGCTAATTCAGAATCACCGACTCAATTGACAAGCATATCTTTTGTAGCTGCTTTATTTGCCTGAAGTCATGTAAATCAGGAATGAATTAACAAATATGAAGCCAGACCTTCTCCCTCCAATCCCTAGGATAATTAAAAAAAGTTATCTCCAGTCACCAACATTGGCATAAAAAAGTAGGAATGGATAAGTAACACTTAAATTGAGGGCTAGGATAGGGTTCCAAACCTGCCTTAGTCTCAAATAGGGCACAAGCTAGAGATATTAATATGTGTGTGAGACTTAAGTCTCAAATATGGCACAAGTTAGCGACATTACTATATGAGTGAGACTTGATCCTTATTACATTAGATACAATACCTCAAATTCCTATAATGCTTCTCTAGTCTGGAACTTGGTAAAATCCCTGGTGTAGTCCCTTCTTGACTCGGAAGTGGTGCGAGTCTCTTTCCGTTGTCCTCATTTGGGTATTGACTCCATCTTATATGTCTTTAATCACCTTAGGGGTCGTTTGGTGTGAGGTATAAGTTATAATCATCCCCGAATAAAATGTAGGATTATTTTATCCCATTTTTGGTTGGAAGTATAAGGTAATCCTTGGATTATTTATCCCACCATTTTTGCCTTAGTGATGGGATTGGTTATCCCATATATATGGTGGGATAACTTATCTTAAGCTAACTTACCCCGAGATTAATTATCCTGGGATAACATGTTGCCAACCAAACGACCCCTTCATGTGTGCCACAAAGTATACTCTAGACTTCATGCTTCTCCATAAAACCTGTATCAGGACTTTTTTGTATATCTTTTCTCGATCGATAAGTTTCTTTTTTTGCTTTCCCTTTACTGCTCTAACAATCTCCTTAAAAGATGAGTGGTTTCCATTATCGATCACCCTGGCATAAATCTGAATTTGTTCTCAAAGATCGACATATTCCTCTTCATCCTCATTTTGATCACTCTCTCCCAACTTTTATAGTGTGACTTTGTTATTTGATATCCCTATAGTTGTGGGGTACATAAATTCAGATGCTAGATAATGAATTGTATAAATATATGAGTAAAGGACCTTACAGCATAGTTTGGTTTTCATAGTTTGGAAAAAGTCAAGTGGCATCTTTTGTAGTGAGGAAACAGAATCCTGGAGGACTAACAGAGATATTATTATTATATGGTGGTTTTCCTACTTATTTTCATCTGTTAAGCTCTGTGTTCTGCTCTAAAATTTCAGCAAGACTAGTTGGGAATTGTGGGTTTTGTTTCCCTGAACAAGTAAGGCTTGGGATTTTTGTGTATATCTGCTTTGTGAATGTTGAAAGAGAACCTGGAATTCCCTAATAGTACATTAGCAAGACAGATCTTAACAGTCTACTTATATATATATATATATATATATATATATATATATATATATATATATATATATATATAGATA
>JAABOM020000007.1:10529870-10545638 GCA_011800125.2 Solanum clarkiae
GAGCCCCTTTTTCAAGGAAATATAAAATAGCAGGAACATTTAAATAAGTTTGATTCTTTATCGGATCATAAAACCTACTTTCTGAAGATCTTTTCCTTCTCTTCGGGATCGAACATCAATTGCAACGATTCGATAAACGGCTTATTGGGATAGATATATATGAACACCCCCCCTAGAAATGTATTGGAAGCTTTCTCCTCATACGACTCGAGAAGAATGATTGAGTCGAAGTTTTGTCTCTCTATGAAATTCTATCTAAGAAATGATCTGATATAATTTATAAATATCTTTATTTTTTTAAATATAAAATTTTAATAATTAATTTTTATTTTTAAAATTTAATATAACCTTATAATTTTACCTGCGCAACCAAATAATATATTTATTATTACACTATAATATAATTATTAATTATGTTATAAAAATAAAAAAATCAAAGTAATTATTAAATTGTGTAATTACTGAATAATGCCCAATAATTACCCCAGTTCTTGCGAACAGACCCTACATGTATAATCACCTAAATTCGTGATTGCGCCGTTTAGCACTAAAAAAAGAATTCTCCCGCCAAGCCATTAGCATCCATTTTTCCTCCGTCGGCGTTGTTGGAAATGGAGCTTCCGGTAATCGATCTGGCACCCTATCTGGAAATCTGTACCGATTTGGGGAAAGAGGTGGATTCCCATATCAAGAGTCTGTGCTTGGAGGTGAGTCGAACCCTAAGAGACACTGGAGCTTTACTGGTGAAGGATCCGAGGTGCACCGCTGAAGATAATGATAAGTTTATTGATATGATGGAAAAGTACTTCCAACAGCCCGAAGAAGTTAAGCGCCTTCAGGAGCGTCCTCATCTACATTATCAGGTAAGACACTCTGTTCCAGACGTAAGACATTTCTAATACATCTACCAAGCTGTGGATGCTTTAATGAAGCAAAAAACAAAACTATTGACATTAATTGACGTTGCTCAATTTTGGGTAAGCTTTTTTTGGTACATCAATATGCAAGATTTTTCGTCAGCAGTCACTTTTAAAAAAAATGATGTATTTAAAATAAAGGTCAATGGAAAAAAAAGTTGGGAGGGTTTGAACTCACCACCTAACTTATGGATTTATACCATCAAACCAATTGAACTATAAACAACTTTGTTCTAAGGAGTGTCACCTCATATTATATATCTTTTATCACTATTTTTTCCCTTTTGATTATATATATCTATTTAGGAAAATTTTCCGCAAAAAAGACAAAGTACGGTGCACTAAAGCTTTCGCTATGCCAAGGGATCGAGAAAAGGATCACAAGCCTTACCTTTTTTTTTTTTTCGACAAAATAATGTCACATGACACCCTTTAACCCTTCTTAAATCTGTCTATGCTTGTTAGATCATCCGAGCAAAATGTTATTGGTGATAATCTGTTTGAGATATAAGATAATTGGTTGAAGTTTCAATAGTCAATAATGACCTTGTTTTCTCTGGCGTATTTCCTCAATTTTGCTTGACCATATGTTATCCTCATGATTTAAGTCATTCAAATAGTGATTTAGCTATAATCCTGATGGGGCATTGTATTTACTCCAATTTGAGTGTGTTGTCTTATTTGAGCTTGACCAGTTTGGTGGCTTGAGTACGTAGAAACATATTAGTTGGGCATTAGCAAAGGCAATGAATCACAACCCTAGCCTGACTTCCTTCTTCCAGATTTATTATCATTAGAGGCTTGAGCAAACTCCTGTTTCCCTATTGTTAGTGAAAATTATTAAGGTCAATGGAGAAATACATGGGTTTTATGATAAAGAAAAGACTTCTTGCTGTGTTTGACCATTTATGCTTTTATCAAGCTTGGCAAAAAGCCAAAAATTGTGTGGCCAGTATAAATAGCCTTTTGTTGGATGAGATTATTTCATCTGAAATTTTACTTGAGAGACAATTTGGTTTAATTACTATATTCTCCATTGTCAACATATGTCAAACATCGAACTGGAAAGTGGAAAATGGCTTTTTATTGCATGATCTTGTTGCCTCACTAATAATTTACTTGAGAAAACATTGTATGTTTTAAACTTTTTTTAAAAAATATGTTGGTTAAAATACTATATTCTCTACTGTTGGTGTTTATTCAACGTAAAAGGAAACTATGGAAGGGCAAAAATGCTCCTAGGCACTCTTCCCGAAAAAATTCAAAATACCCTTGGCTCCCTTTCCTCCTTCTCCGGTTGTCCTTCTGACCACCGGCATTCTTAGCCTTCTTTCATTTCTTCTACCTCATCCCATCCTTAGCCACCTCGCATCCCTTTCTCTGATGTATCGGTCGGAGATTGACCCCCTTTATTCTCTCAAACTATGCTTTCAAACTTGCTTCTAGAACTGGTTTTAGTTAGTTGTTACTTTGATGGACGAATCACGTGATAATCGGGAAAAGATTATTTACTACAATGCAGGCTTTAAATCGTTTGAGTTAGATGCAGCGACGAACCAGGACACTGGTTTGAATGGACGGAACGCAGTAGGAATTGAATGAGGAAAGTTAAAATCAGCATTAAAGTCTTACGGTGGTTGGTAGCAACATTTATTGATGCGTCAAATGTTCAAGATAATGCAGTGACGTGATGGAAATTTAAGGAACATTACTCAGAGTATTTTTGCACTCTGAAGTTCAACGCGAATGGCAGATACATTAGTTTCATTGCTATACAAGGTACCAACAAGTCTATTATTATCATTCCTGAGACTAAGTTCAAAGATAGGTGGGGGAACATTGCATATAAGATTGCTAGATAAATGGAGGTGAGCTTGCAGGTCTCTAGACTGAGGAGACCAGAGGTTTCTTATAAGGAGGCTTGTTGCACTAGTAGGTGGACGGCATCTCAGACTACAGTGGATCCACCTCGCCTGGTAGGGGGTGCGTCCTCGAGATCTGAGAACGAGCTTCTTAGGAGATGCATAGTTGGGAAATTTCGCAACCACCCTCAGGAGTTCCCAAGCTTGAATGATGGGAGGAGATGGGCTTGTAACTTATGGAAGTCAGGCAGTGGAGTCAATGTTTTTGCTATGAACGATGGTCAGTTCTTGTTCAAACTCCCGTCAAGAGTGGCTGCATAGCATGTACTTGCAGGTCGTTGGGTCTGGAAGAAGACACCTGTACATATGCAATAGTGGAGCCCCACTATTGGATGCTGGCTGGGGGAGATTGCCAGAGATTGGGTCTGGATTAGGATTTTGTTATTGCCTCTATCCTTGTGTTCTAAGGAAACTTTTATAAGGATCAGAGATATGTGGGGCGGCTTTCTTGAGACTGAGGAGGAGACGTCACTCAAAAATCATCTACATTGGGCCAAAATAAAGGTGAAGGGAGATGGGGGGAGGGTTCCAAAGCAAATAGAAGTGACGGAAGGGGGTTTCACCTATACTATTCCGATATGGTGCGAGATTCCGGTCACCATCAGGAAGGTGAAGACTCTGAAGGAAGGCATGAGTCATTACTCAAAGGTCAAAAGAGTAGATTAGTCCCTTTTATGGGATCTTGCAGGGGAATTGGTGGACGGGCACGTGGGCACCTCGAAGGAAGGGGGCTTTTGCATAAACGGCCACGTGGTAAGAATAAAGATGGAAGGGGTAATAGTGATACTAGGGTGGGCCAACTTAAAGAATAGAATCTTTGGGCCATTTTTCGGACCCAGTTATTTCTGATTGGGCCCAAACCCTTTATGACCCATCTAATTTATTGGACTTGGGGAATATTGAGATTCAGGCCTTCAATAAGGAGGTTGCTATTATTAATTCAAGTCCTGAAGGAGAGGCAACCACAAACGGTGAAGTTATCCAAATCAGTGAGGCTCAGGGGGAGACTGTCGAAGTTGTAGACAAGGAGCGGGTTTTGGTAGAAGGGGTTCCTGCGACCAAGCTAGTAGGAGGGCAAGGGGAAGATTTGCTGGAAGTGACTCCTTTGGGAATCGAATTCCTAGACGACCCAAGCTCATGCTCCAACACCCCGATTTGGATACAACAGCATATTATCAAGTTGGGCAAGGAGTTTGGAGTTGACTTCAGCGGTTGTGAGGAGAAGGCGCTAGAGCTTTTCCTCAAAATAGACGGTAACAAGCTGGCAAATAAAAGCAATCAGAGGGCTAAAAAATCTCAGAAAAGGAAGGCATGATAGAATTGAAGAGATTATAACTGGATACAAGCTTTATGAGTTATGGAACTAGAAGTAAGGGGGGTTTTCTTGCTATTAACGATCGATGAAGTTAAACATAGTTTCCTGGAACGTTCGGGGACTGAATTGTCGAAAAAAAGGGGTGTGGTGAGGAATTTGTTGTCAATATAGAAGGCTGATTTGTATGCTTGCAAGAGACCAAGCTAGAAGGGGATATTTCCAATATTGTCAAAGAAATACGGGGTCGTAGATGGGCAGACTATGTGCAGTTGGAGGCTAGTGGAACAAGAAGGGGGGGGGGTGGTAATGATCATGTGGGATAAAAGATTTTGGGAAGGGGAACTCAGTAGTGTGGGGGCATACTCTGTTACATGTTCCCTGTGGGGGAAAGTACAAGATCTTCAGTGGCATCTAACAAGTGTTTATGCACCTAACAATAGGGTGGAAAGAGAGGAAACATGGTGCGAGATAGGTGCTGCTAGAGGCCTCATTTCTGGTCCTTGGGTGGTGTGTGGGGACTTCAACACCGTCAGACTCCCAACTGAAAAAAGTGAAAGCTCCAGAATCACCAAGGCCATGATTGATTTCTCAGATTTTATTGAAGATATGGAGCTTGTGGATTTGGAATTGCATGGAGGACTTTATACTTGGAAAAAAGGGGATAGACATACAACTGCTGCCAGACTGGATAGTTTTCTTCTATCAGAGGAATGTGACATAAACTTTAGTTGCATCAATCAGAGCACACTCAACAGAGTGATCTCGGATCATACTCCAATTTTGTTGCAATGCCCCAGATCAAAGTCTTATTATAAGTTTGAAAACTGGTGGTTACAGACAGAGGGTTTCAAGACTAATGTCAAAGAATGGTGGGATTCTTTCAGTTATAGTGGCAGGCCAGATTATGTTCTGATGGCTAAATTGAAGGGATTAAAAGAAAAGCTTAAAGAATGGAGTAAGACCATTTCTAGGAACCTGAAATTACAGAAAGCTAAGGTGTTGTCACAATTAGCTGAGCTGGAAGCATTTCAGGAACAGAGAGCTTTAGATGAAGGGGAAATTGCCTCTAGACTGGCTTTATCTTTAGAATTTGAGGATATAGCCATGCATGAGAAGACAACTTACAGAAATCCTGGGCCTTATGGCTTAAAAGAGGGGGACAGAAACACTAGCTTCTTCCATAGAACAACAAACAACCATAGAAGAGCCAATACCATTGATAAGCTGAAAGCTAATGATGTTGAAGTTACTAAAGCAAAGAAGATTAAGAGGAGGATTTGTGAGTATTATGAGGAACTATACTCAGAGTCAGAGAAATGGAGACCAAAGCTGGATATGAGAGGGTGCCCTAGAATCAGTACAGAGGAATGTAAGTTACTGGAGGCTCCTTTTGAGGAGCAAGAGATTCTGGAAAGCATCAAGGCTTGTGCTGGGGATAAAGCCCCTGGGCTTGATGGCTTCACCATGACTTTCTTTAGTCAGTGCTGGGACATTATTAGGCATGATCTGGTGGCCACCATTCAAAATTTTCATTCCAGAGGTACCTTTGAAAGGAGTATTAATGCCACTTTTATGGCACTTATTCCCAAAAAGGTAGGGGCAATTGAACTGAATGATTTCAGACCCATCAGTCTGGTGGGAGGGGTGTACAAGATTATTTCCAAGCTGCTGGCAGAAAGAGTAAAGAAGGTGATTCACAAACTTGTTGATAGGCAACAAATGACTTTCATAAAAGGGAGGTAGATCATGGATGCTGTGATGATAGCCGATGACTTGGTAGATTCCAGGGAAAAATGCAAGAAGTCAGGGAGAAAGCATATGACCATTTGAATTGGAGGTATCTTGTAAATGTGTTGCAAAAGATGGGCTTTGGAACTAGATGGATCAGCTGGATCAAAGAATGCACTAGAACTGTTAGATTGTCAGTGCTGATCAATAGAAGCCCCACTTGTTTTTTTACCTCTCAAAGAGGTCTGAGGCAAGGTTGTGAACACCTACATTTTGTAACAAATAGCTGGTCCATTTGACCTCCAAACATCTCTTGTTCCTTCTTACCCAAATGGTGCAAATGATGCATAAAGGTATAAGCTTCTAGACTGTATTCATCTTTTTCGTTGTATACTGTGCTTTCCGGGTGTTCAGTTGATCCTTAAGAGTTAAAGATTCTTCATCTTGATACCCTGCGTAATGATTCTATTTTATGTATTAACTATAAATATATGCTAAGGTGTTAAGTTTTATAGTAGTTTGATTGAATGGATCACAAATATTTGGAACTGTTCTGTTTCTATTTCCTTTCCTATATCAGCTAGATAAGCATAGAACAAGACGCTCCGTAGCTCTTAAAGGTTGCCAATATGCTGTACAAAAGCATATGATAAAAGGCTCCGAGAGTAATAGAGCTGCAGAACATCTGGCTTTAGTTTGGAAACAACATTGAATAAAACAATTTCTATTTTCTATTGCTTGTACTGAATGTTCAAATTCAACGTTGCGTTGGATGAAGCAGGCATGGAAGTGAGCCTTGCCACTTAGTCTATTCTCAAGAGAGAAAGCTTTAAATATCTTGGATCTGTCATTCAGAGTAGTAGTGACATCGACGATGATGTCACTCATCGCATTGAGGCAGCATGGATGAAATGGAGGTTTGCCTCTGGAGTTCGCGAAAAGGGCAAGTTCGGTGCACAAAAGCTCCCGCAATGCATAGGGTCCGGGGAAGGGTCCGACCACAAGGGTCTAATTATACACAACTTTACCTTGCATTTCTGCCAGAGGCTGTTTCCGAGGCTTGAACCCATGACTTCCTGGCCACATGGCAACAACTTTACTAGTTACTCCAAGCCTCCCCTTTAGGCTTGTCTCTGGAGTATTGTGCGATAAAAATGTACCACCTAAACTTAAAGGTAAGTTCTACACAGTGGTAGTTAGACTGGCCTTGGATATGGGGTGAAGTGCTGGCAAGTCAAGAATTTACATGTTTAGAAGATGTATGTTGCTCTCATTAGAATTTCCATGAACAGGTATATTTTGGAAAAAGCTTTAATACCAGTTTTATAGTCCCAATTCCTAACAAAGTGGGAGCATCAGAATTGAAAGATTTCAGGCCAATTAGCCTGATTGGGAGATTCTACAAAATCACTCAAATATCTTAACTGAAAGACTCGAGAGGGTTATGCCAAAGATAGCAGATGACTAACAAATCTCCTCTATAAAGGGTAGGCAAATTATGAATGCCATTTTGATGGTCAATGAGTATGTAGATGTGAGAAATAGATCCAAAGACCCAGGAATTCTCAAGTTAGACATAGAGAAAGCTTATGACCACTTGAACTTGGAATATCTGTGGAGTACACTCAGGAGATGGGGTTTGGCAACACTTGGATAAAATGGATGAGGTTTTGTATGACCACGACGAAGTTCTCTATTTTAAGTAATGGTTCACCATTCGTCTTTTTTTCCTCTGCGGAAGGATTGAGACAAGGAGACCTCTTTTCTCCTTTTCTATTTATCCTAGCTATGGGAGGTTGAACTGATATGCTGAAGATTGTTCAGGTTAATAACATAATTAGGGGCTTCAAGATGAGTCAGGGGGATTCACTGGGAGTTTCTATCTTCCGCTTGCAATATGCTAATGACATATTAGTGTTTTGTGATGCAGAGAGTGAACAACTTAAACATCTAAGGGTTATTTTCGTTTTGTTTGAAGCAATATTTGGACTTCATATCAACTGGGGAAAAAGTTTTATCTACTCTGTGAATGAAGTACTAGAGATTAGTCCTCTGTTAAACATTATAGGTGGCAAGATAGGGGAACTTCCCACCGACTGTCTTGGCATGCCTTTGGGAGCTAAGAATAAATCTTTGAGCATGTAGAACTCTTGTGGTGGAGAAGTGTAAAAAGAAACTGGTTAACTAGAGAAGTCAATACTTATCAATAGTTGGTAGAGTCACTCTAATCAATAGTGTTTTTGATGCCTTGCCAACCTATATTATGTTCCTCTTTCCTATGCCTGGGAAGATCATCTAGAGGTTGGATACCATAAGAAGGAATGTTCTATAGCAAGGTAATGGAGAAGGAGAAAAGAAATTTCATTTGGTTAAGTGGAATGCTGTTACAACCAACAAAATGAAAGCGAGATTTGGGAATTAAGAGCTTGAAGGCACACAATAAGAGCCTTTTCTTAAAATGGCTTTGGAGGTTAGCAACATATGAGCAGAGCTTGTGGAAGGACATTATCATTGCAAGATATGGCAAGGAAGGACCTTAGACTACTAAGGAGGTTAATACTCCTCATGGTTGTGGGTTTGTGGAGAACTATTAGGAATCAGTGGCCAAGAATGTGGAGTAATTTTGTTATTAATGTCAATAATGGGAGGAAAAACTTTGTTGTGGGATGATATATAGGTGGGATAAACACCTTGTGAAACAACAACCTAGACATTTATATTCTCAGTCAATAGAAAATGGCGGCAATTGTAGAAGTCAAAAATGATAAGGATGGAGTCTGACCTTCAGAAGGTTCCTCAATGATTGGGAAGTGGAGTAATGACTCAAAACACATTGGAACAAACCAAGAACCCCATTTGTGAGGTAGACAAATTAATATAGACCATGCATGGAAATGCTACAGAAGTACTAGCATGTTGGAATAAATATGGAAATTAGTTAGGACACAAAGATAGAAGATTGTATCTGCCTGCATCTGGTCGACAATATGGAGGGAGAGAAATTAGAGATGTTTTGAGAACAAGAGCATCCCTTTCCAAAGCATTAGAATGAACTGTTTAGTGACCTTTTGCTTTTGGTGTATCCACATTATACCTAAGGATTTGTGGATATCACACTTTTCTTAGATAACTTATGAAGGAGACAGGTACCTAGTTTCTTTTTGACAAACCTCCATACTTTTGATATAACTACCATAGGAGTTCACTATTGGTGTACTTCTATGTCTATAATACCAATTTACTCTCTAAAAAAAAGATGTATGTTATGAAGATGAGATGTTGAGATGAATTCGTGGGTATACTAAAAGTGACAAAATTAGGAATAAGGTTATTCGGGAGAAGGTGAGAGTGACCTTTGTGGTAGACAAGATGAGAGAAGCAAGATTGAGATGGGTTGGACATGTGCAGAGGAGGTGTGTCGACGCCGTAATTGGGAGATGTGAGAGATTTGGATTTAGGGGTTACCTGGAGGGTAGGGTAGATGAAAAAGTATTGGGGAGAGGTGATTAGACAAGATATGGTGCAATTTCATATTACCGTAGATATGGTTTTAGATAGAAAGGAGTGGAGGTCGCATACTAAGGTAGAAGGCTAGTAGGGGTAGAATGTTTTCTTGCCTGGTGTAAGTTTAAAAAAAACGTTGTCGTGCTTGGTGACAGTTTAGGATTTGTCATATGATCAGTCGTGCCATTATAGTTATGTTATTATTGCTTTTTGATTATCACATTTTTTTGATAAAGGTAACATTAGTATATCAGTCATCAACTCAAAGCTGTCATTCAAAAATCTACATCTCTGTGTGTCTTGCATAAACAAGATAAAGAAAAGAAGAGAAAGCGTACCGTAGATCCTCCTCCATCTTTATAAGGATCCTAGAATGTCTACAATAGCCACAGGGTCATCTATATACTCTGAACTTCACCAATAACAAAAAGGGATAATGCAGTTCATTTTAATCTTGTGCAGAGGGCTACTCTTGTTTCCAAAACTCCTGGAATTTCTTTCTTTCCATATGGTCCACCAAATAACTGCAGGGACAATTCTCCATCTACTCTTGTCTGTGTTGCCACTGCCCTCCATATTCCAGCTCTCTAGAGCCTATCATGTCCTCTCTGAAACAGTCCAACTTAAACCTCTAAAGCTAGTAAACAAATTCCACATCTGAGCAACCACTTTATTACAATGTAAGAATAGATGGTTAATCTGTCTCTGCAACCTGCTCACAAAAACATCTTGGGCACATCTGTATTCCCTTCTCTGTAAGATTCTCGTGTGTAAATATAGCTCTTTTGCCATCAGCCAAGTAAAAACTGCCACTTTATATGGTATCTTAACCTTCCATATAGCTTTCAAGGCAGAAAATTAACTTGGGATCCCATTTGATTCTCATCTCTATATGCAAAACTAACAATAAATAATCCTTTGTTCTCACATTTCCGTTTAAGTGTGTATTCTTCTTCCTTGAAGCCTAAGAACTGATGAGTGTTCCATAGAATTCAGTCAATTTCTCCACCTCCCAATCTTGCATCAGTCTTCTGGAAGGAAGGTTCCGTCCATGTTCAGACCAAACTTCATGAAGAGTAGACTCTTGCTGCTGGTTCATGTCATGAATATCCATGAACAGGAGTTTGCGACTTGCATTTCCTAACCAGTTATCTTTCCAAAGTCTGATCGTCCTCCCATTGTCCATATTACATTCTGTCTTTGCATAGAAACCATGCTATAAGTTTCTATTGGTCTCCACAAAGTGGTTCCGTATGTGATGTCACTTCCGTCGTCTTTGAGGGCTTTTTCTTCCCATATTTGGCTTGGATCACCCTACCCCACACAGATTGTTCTTCTTAAGGAAATCTCCACAACCACTTAATGAGAAGACTTTAGTTCTACAATCTAAGATTTCTGATGTTCAGTCCTCCCTGCTTCTTGGAAAGTAGCAGTGTCTTCCATTTGACTAGGTGGAAACTTTTATTTCTTTGAGAAGACTTTAGTTCTACAATCTAAGATTTCTGATGTTCAGTCCTCCCTGCTTCTTGGAAAGTAGCAGTGTCTTCCATTTGACTAGGTGGAAACTTTTATTTCTTTCTCACCATGCCACAAAAAAATTCCTTCTCAGAGCATCAATTCTTTCTTCCACCTTTGTAGGAAGGTGAAAAACTGACATTAAGTTGGTAAATGCATCCAAAACTGAGTTGATCATCACAAATCTACCACCTCTTGATAAATATTGAGACTTCCACCTAGACAATCTTTTCTCACATCTTTCCACTACATTCTATATCTCTTTGGATTTGCTTTTGGCACCCAAAGGCATACCCAAGTATGTTGATGGTAATTGTCGTATTTCTCCTCCCAAAATATCCATATTCTGGTTACATCATTGATTGGAAACATGCGACTCTTTCTCCAACTAATGGCAACCTTGATGCTGATGCAGTATGAGGATTATCCTCAAAATTTTTAGTTGGCTGTCATTTGCATAACAAAAATCTGCATATTGCAGATGGGTGACTTCCAATCTAGTATTCACCTCCTTGACCACATTAAAATCCCTTATCCGATGGGTGACTTAAAATCTAGTATTCACCTCCTTGACCACATTAAAAACCATTATCCAATCATTCCTATGAGCTGTTCTGATCGTACTGCTCAGGCCTTCCATGACTGGCAAAAATAAGAAAGATGAGAGTGGATCACCTTGTCTCAAGCCTCTGCTTGCCATAAAGAACTATTTATTAGTATTGAAAACCTGACTGTGCTAATGCAAAACCTCATCCATCTAATCCACTTCCTCCCAAAATCCATACTACGTAGACTTCCAAGCAAATACTCCTGGTTAACATGGTCATGTGCCTTCTCTATGTCTCTTTACACATTATGCTTGGAATTTTATCCTTCAATCTTGAGTCAAACCATTCATTTGCAATGAGAACAACATCAGTAGTCTGTCTTCCTTTCAGAAAGGCCATTTGTTGAGTGTCGACCAGCTTTGGCATCACCTTCTTTAGCCTTTTTGTAAGAATTTTGGAAATTAGCTTGTAGACACTTCCAATTAGACTGATTGGTCTGACTTCACTAAATTCTTTGGCTCAATTCTTCTTTGCTATAAGTTCAATGTAGTTATAATATGCTGTGTTGGTCCACTTTTTAAAATACTCCCAGGCACCTTTACCGAGGTAAACTTCTAGCGGTCCCTTATGGGCCCCTAGAATCCCTTTCCGGCGATCTTCCAGTGCCGGAAACACATTCTCTCTCCTTCCTCCTTCCCTCCCTTCTTGTTTTTTTCAACTTTTTCTGTCCTTGCTCCTTTCTCTGCGACTATGGGGGATGATACCATCTATTTTGCTGTGGGATTCAAATCATATGACATTACCAGGGTAGTGTCTAGAGCAGAAACTTGGTACGGCTGGGTAGAGAGAGGTCGCAATCGGATTACGAGGATGAGTATTAGCCAGAAGTCGATGGAATGGCTAGTGTACACCCTCAAGGAAGCTTCGAAAAGCCATGGATACTTTGTGCGCAGATGGAAGCGGAGGGACCATTTTTACAGAACTGTTTTGCACTAGGAACTACAACAAATCTGGTCGGTATATTAGTATTTTAAAGCTGCAGGACAAAAGGAGAGCTGTCATCTTCATACCTGAGTGGTCATTAAATTCTGGATGGTTGGACATAGCGACCAAGATTTTAGTATTCATAAATGCTAAGACCCATCACACAGTTAAAGCTTCACATAGGGTAACTGAGGAGGGTTTATTATATTCAGATATCGTGAGGAACGATAAATGGTCTACAAGGGAACTGAATAGTGCGAGGATTCAGTAGAAAGGAAATTCTCTTATTATATCAGAAGATATTTCAACAGCTGAGAGCGAGTCACTAGCAAAGAGTGTTGTCGGTTCCCTTCCAGAGGAGATCTCTGGTATCACCTTATCAGAGATTTGGCGCTGGGTCGCTAGCACATGGAGACAAAATCATGGTGTCAATATCTTGATTTGGGGGGGGGGGGAACGATTTTTCTTCGAATTCCCCAACATAACAGCCGCCGAACACATAGTAAAGGGGAACTGGTTCTAGAAATCGCACAAATTTAGTCTCCGATGGTGGTCGCCGACGTCAAACACCATATCTAAGAGACTAAAGCAAGTCTGGATCAGAATATTTGGTCTCCCTCTCCATCTATGGTCTCAAAAAGTCTTCCATGAAATTGGGAACCTCTGTGGAGGGTGGATCTGTGTGGAAGAAGAGATGGAGTTACGTAATCACCTCAAATGGGCAAGGCTGAAGGTAAGAGGAGATGGGGAATTGATTCCGAGTACAGTGGAGTTGACCCAGGGAGGTTTGACTTTCAAAGTGCAAATATGGGTAGACTCCGGCAAGAGTGACCTCTGACGTACTGAGCAGAGAACCCAATAATTTTCCGATGGTTTGAAGAATTGTCCAGTCAAAAGGGAAAAGATAGCCTTTTAGGCTTTACAGAAGTGACTGGACACGTGGGGTCTTCATATGGTCCAAAAATTTCAAAATGGCCAGCTGTCCCAGCACATGCAATCACATGCAAGCCAATGGCCCACCACTCAATTCCCCCTAAAAGACGATTCCTATTGAATAAAAAGAAAATAGTGGGCCCAGATCTTTTGGCCCAATCTATTTCGAATGGGCTGACTATAGAAAATTCTTTTTCTCTTTTGTCTGACGCAATTGTGGTGGAACTTGAGGCTAACTTAACTGCCTCCTTTCCTCCTCAGACAAAGGAGTTAGTAAACGAGCAGGGGATCTTCTCTCGAAAGGAAGAAAAATTGGAGAAGAGAGTAGCAGAGATAACAATGGGGAATATTCTAGATACTTCTGTGATTCCATGGCAACAGGAGAGTACATGCAGTGAAGGAAGCAACCCTAAAAACACTGAAGCAGGCAATACAAGCTTGATTCCTTTTGTTGAAGCCGTGCCTCTTAATCACTTAGCCTAGAAGAAGAAGATGATCCAGAGTTCAATGTCCCAATCCACCAGAACATCAATAAATTGGCCAAGGAATTCGGAGTTGACATCAAGGGTTGCAAAACTGAAGCTTTATCTTTATTCATGAGGATTGACGGTATGAGGAAAACAAACAAGAATGAGAAGGTGAACACCAGCGACTCAACACCAGCAACAAAAGGGTCAAAAGAATTGAAAAGCTTAGAGTGCGGCAGCAATTTCAGAAGCTATGGCACAAGAAGCAAAGGGGGATACATCGTTCCAAACTCCCAATGCCAGTGAAGATAATCTCATGGAATGTGAGAGGCCTTAACCAGGCAAACAAGAGGTGTGTTATTAAGAATTTAATCCATGGATGGAAAGCAGATGTGTATTGCTTTCAAGAAATGAAGATTGAGGGGGACATCAGTAACATCATAAAAGATTTGTGGGCAAATAGAGGAGTAAAGTTCTGTCAACTTGAAGCTAGTGGGACTAGAGGGGGCATTTTAATACTATGGGATGGGAAAGTCTGAAATGGAGCCATCAGTAGTGTAGGAGCCTATTCTATATCTTGCCAGTTCACAGGCAAGATCCAAGATCTTACCTGGTCTCTTACAGGTGTTTACGCTCCTAATAATAGAGAAGAAAGAGAAGAGGTATGGTGGGAGGTTGGTTCAGCTGGAGGTCTGATCAAAGGACCTTGGGTGGTTTGTGGAGATTTCAACACAGTTAGATTCCCTTCTGAGAAGAAGAATTGCCTCAGACTAACAAAAGCAATAAATGATTTCTCTGAATTCATATTGGACCTGAATCTGTTAGATCCTCAACTAGCAGGTGGCACGTATACTTGGAGAAAAGGGGATCGACATGATATCGCTGCTAGATTAGACAGATTTCTAGTGTCCAATGAATGGGACGAAAAATTTAAGAACATTAAACAATCAGTTCTACAGAAAGTAACATCTTATCACTATCCTATCTTGTTGCAGTGTGGGAACTGGGAGCCTGTGAAATCTTATTTCAAATTCGAAAATTGGTGGTTGCATACAGAGGGCTTCTTAGAAAGGGTCAAGGAATGGTGGACTTCTCTATCTTGTGAAGGGAGACCTCATTTTGATTTAGCCTTCAAACTAAAGGCTTTAAAAAACAAATTAAGGGACTGGAGTATGTCTAGCCAAGGCAATCTTCCCTTGCAAAAACAGAAAATACTCAACCAACTCACTATACTTGAGGAATTACAGGACCAGAGAGTCCTAACAGGACCAGAGAGTCCTCAGTATGGAGGAGATAAATCAAAGGCTGAACTTGTCTTAGAGTTTGAGAACATTGCCAAGTACGAGGAGATTTCATGGAGGCAAAGATCAAGGGTGAACTGGCTGAAGCTTGGTGACAATAATACCAAATTCTTCCATAGAACTGCCAATGCACACAAAAGGTATAACTCTATTGAGGAGTTGAAGGTGAACGGGGAAGCTGGCAAGAACCAAGAAGTTATAAAGAAAACAAAAGTGGATTTCTACCAAGAATTATACACTGAAACTGAAATGTGGAGACCTTCAGGTAGTTGCAGGGGAGAACACTTAATTTCTGAAGAAGAAAATCTAATGCTTCAAAAGGATTTTGAGAACCAAGAGATTTGGGAGAGTGTAAAGCTTTGTGCCGGAGACAAAGCACTTGGACCTGATGGCTATACCATTGCCTTCTAACTCACTGTTGGGGAGTCATAGGAGGGGATGTGATTAATGCGGTTAAGAACTTCCACGAGAGATGTGTTTTTGAGAAAATCTTTAACTCAACCTATTTGGCCTTGATCCCAAAAAGGTAGGCGCAAAGGAGCTTACTGACTTCAGACCAATCAGCCTAATTGGTAGTGTGTACAAGATTATATCTAAGCTACTTGCTGAGAGGCTCAAAAAGGTGATGCATAAA
>JAABOM020000007.1:10548126-10570772 GCA_011800125.2 Solanum clarkiae
ATCTCCTAGTCAGTCTGCCATGGATACTATTATAAGTAAAGGAAGAAGTGCAAAAAAGCCATTGGTAGTAGCAGGTTATGTCCCTTAAGGAAGCCGTAATTTGAAAGAGCTAGAAGGAGTTAGTATAGTTGGAGTTCAGCAAATTGACCATGTAGTTGAGGTTGTGGAAGAGACTTTGAAAGGTCATGAAGTTTGGCTACTAACCCGGAAGACATTACCTGCAATTGATCTTCCAAAAGTACGAATCTGAAATAATTTTCAAATTATTTGACTTGAAATCTTTGCCAAACAAAAGAAAATATTGTTTTGAATTTATGACCAGCTTTGATTTATTATAGTAAATATCAGCTCTCATATATTAGTCCCACTCAATTATTTTCTACCTAAACCATTTGGATAAATCTTACAGGTCCGAAAGAACAAGTTTGTTGAGATTCTTCCAATAAATGCTGGTTGTTTAGGTGCTTATACTTATTGCAAGACAAAGCATGCACGTGGTCATTTAGGAAGTTACATAATTGACAGTCTTGTATGTTCTATGATATAAGAGTAGAAAACACTATATTTTGAGTTTTCTAGCTTTTTAATTCAGAATCCGAATTTAGGTAGGCTGAGTCAAAAATGTCATTGCTGATGGAGTGAGGGAGATCTGGCTGAGTAGTGAAGATACTGGGGCATATGGTAAACTTTTAAGTTTTTGTTTTCTTCATTCTACCTTTGGAAGAAATCTATAAGGGTAAGAGGAGGCATAGGTACTCTTCCATTTTATATCTTTAAAATTGTGGTCATAATTATATTATAACATCAATGTGGTTGTAAGATTTTTTAAAACTTCTTGTCTTAAATATGTCATAACATTTGTGTGACTATAAAAGATTATCGTTAAAGTAACAATGGAAAGTTATTAAAATGTTTCAAATTTAGAAAGGTGTTATCATGGATTGTGAATATAAATTATGTTGGGGCTTTATGAAATATTGATTAATTATACATGACTATCTATTTCAAGCTTATACCATGAGTTCACTTTGTCCATTGAGACTATGCATGTTTTGAGCTATGAAACTATGAACTATTATGAGCTTTTGTGATGGAATTCAAGGTACCCTACATGAGGATTTTACTACATGTTGGTGGGTTATTTTGCATTTGGTTTACTCAACTTATTTCACTCTTGAATTACATCCTTTTTAACAAGTATCATGAACCCACCATGTATTTGATAAAATGTCAATTCAAGAATTCTCAAGTTATTGATGGTTTATTTCATGATTTACAAGTCAAGTGACTATGATGATTAAGGGCTTTTAAGTATGTATTAAATTCATGAAAAGCATCTATGATTTTACAAGTATCAAGTTTATCCCTATTTCAAGATTTTACCTCTTGTGAGCCATTCATGTTGAAGCAAGGATTCATGAATGATTATGATCTACTCTCATTTTCAAGTTAGGTTCACTACTAGAGGTCAAGTATGTTTCAAGAGCTATGCATGTCATGTTTCCATGTTTCATACAAGTTATACAAGTTATGGTTATTTCAAGTATTCTGTTGGATTTGACTTAGCATCGATTGAGGCTTAAGATGGGGGCTCAACTCAAGGGGTATTTATATAAAGTCTTTTGTCTCTGAACTATGTGCCACCATAGAATTATGATTATTACCCTTGTTATACTAGTGGATCTATCTAGTCATGTTATCATTTTTTTTTTTGCCTTGGCAAGTAGACCACACCTAGCCGGGGGGTGTCATTCCCATCCACCTGTCAGAGGGGGAGTCATGCGTTGGATTCCAAGTTGTAGCTACTTGGTCTATGTCGGTTGAGGTCGCATCCCACATATGTATTCTATAAATATTGTGCAAGATGAATGATTCATAAGCATGTTTTACTATGAGCATTGATCATGCATACCATATTGAGATTATATATCTATTGCTTATGATTATGTATTTTGACTATATTGGCTTATGTTTTGTTGCATTGCATCCCGCATACTTAGTACATTCAAATGTATTGATGCATACTCTATGCCTAGATGATATTACCATGTATGGACCACAACTCCTTTTGATCATCCTCCATGAGGCTAGTCAATACTTCCGAGATAAGTTTTGGTAAGTCCTCAAGTCCGAGGAACCTATCTACATTACTCTTGCTATTTTGAGACATTCTTTTGTTGAACACTTGTTATTATGAGGATGAGCCCAGAAAGTGTCTTGGCCCCTGCTCCGTTCCAAGTTAGAGGTGTTATTGGATATTGTGATGTACTTATGGTATGAGTTTGACTCTTTTACGCTTTTATGAATATCAAGATTTCCATAGCCCCATTTCCCTTTTTATTATATCCCTTGTTGTTGTTTATTTTGCTTCTACGACCAAGGACGTGTGATAATATGCTAAGAGGATTTTTTGGTGTAACGACCCAAGCCTAGGGCCTAGATGTGACATGGTGAATGGGGAACTTGAAGGAACCCCAAACAAGCCTCTTAACTTATCATTACACATCATTGATCGCGGAAGCATATAACATAAATAAAGAGAAAGAATAGGGGCAACGAGCCTCAGAGGAAAGCTTGCACAACATCAGAATCAAGAGACAAAGAGTCAAAGCTCATGTCATAGATACATAACATATCCAACAAACACCTCTTATACATAGATAAGAGTGGGGGGCCAAGATAAAGCAACCGATCTCACCCTCATAGTCAAAATAGAATATAAAGAAGAATGTCTCAATATATAATAAGAACAACATACATTAAGGTCCCCAAAGTGGAGGAATCACCAACAAGCTTGAGTAGTACCGATCTAGCCACGTGGAGGAGGAGGATGATCAACTTGGGCACAAGTTCCTATATGGAGATATCATGTAGGTAAGAGTATGCATTAATATATTTGAATGTACTATGTATGTAAGATGCAATGCAACAAGAGATAGGCACCTTAATCAAAATGCAAAATAATAGGCAATAGGCGTAATATAACAATATGACATGTATGTCAATGCATATGTAAACTATGGTTAAGTAACTCATACTCATATAGGATATCATATGTGTAGAACAGACCAAGCCAGATTTTCAAAGTACAAACCCTTGGTTAGTTAATGGTTTCACCCCATCACCCTGGTGGTATGGTAGAAAACCCTCACATGGTTGATGATAATTTCACGTTAACACCCTGGTAGCGAAGTACAAACCTCTCACATGGTTGCTAAGTACAAACATCCACCTTGGTTATCAAAGTAAAAACCCCTCGACAAGGTTATTAGGGCTCTTAGTCCCCCCGAATTAGGCATGGTCTAATGCAGTACTTTATATTGATTATATTATATAAATAAGCTTATTCCATCATCATAACATTAATCATATCATATGTCATACTTTCTATCTTCAATTCCTCAAGTAATCACATCCAGAAATTTTATAAAACACTTAGAGGGTGTGTAATGCTAGTATAAAACCATGAAATATAAAGATGAAATCATGCAAGAAAATCCATTGTAAAACTATTAATCAACACCTTGCAACATCCTCAAGCAACATATATCAAAACCCCTCATTAAATCTTACAATAGATCCAAGATTTACAGCCCAAACATAGAAAAACAGTCACAATTTCACATAGCTTTATCATAGTGTGCAATGGATTTCATAATATGCAAGACCCATTTGTAAATCAACTTTAAATCATGCAATTTAAGTGAAAGGAGACTTGGGTATCATGGGTGAAATGAACCCATGAAAGAAACCCACATACGTTCACTTGGAGATGAACTTAGTGGTGATCGAAGATGGAAACTTGAAGCTTGAAGAAGAACCTTGAAGGAAAACCTTAGTTCCATATGAGGGTTTGAGAGTTGAATTTGGGAGTGAAAATATGGCTAAGTGTTTGAGTCAGTATTTGGGAATGTTTACGATGATATGACGGTGAAATATGGTTAAGTGTAGATGAAAACATGTTTGGGAATATTTAGGATCAAGACATAGAAGTCTTTGACCGACTTTAAAAGATAGACACCTTTTTATAATGGTATGCGTCGCGTGGAGGACACAGATTGTTCACTGGAAATTGCATTTTTAAAATTTCATAATTGCTAATCTTTCATTCTTAAATCAAGGTTAGACACTTTTCCTCCCAATTTTGATCCTCTGGAAAAGAATATGAAGTTAGATTTTCGATGTCACGCACAAATTTTGAGATATATGAAATCTAAAATTTTAAGCATTTCGAGGCACATTTTCGAGAACTTTCTAGGGTCGTTTCATTTGGGATCCCTTCGGGTTCCCTTTCTCTGTGTCACATTTAGGCTCTAAGCTTGGGTTGTGACATAAAAGAGCCAATATAGGTGCAATGGTAAGCTTTTCTATAGCTCTTGAAACTCTGTTCACATGCTTCAGTCCACTGAAACTTAGTTTTGTCAGATTCAGGGGTCTTGACCAAGCCATCACTGCTTCTATTTTCTGGCCATCGATCTTGATGCCATCACCAATAATGACATGACCAAGAAAAATGACAAAAGATAATCAAAATTCACATTTGGAGAATTTAGCATATAACTTATTATCTTGAAGAGTCTGTAACATAGCTCGCAAGTAGTCTACATGCTCAACTTTTGACCGTGAATATATCAAGATATTGTGAATAAACATGATCAAAATTCATCCAAGATTGTTTAATGATTTGATTCATTAGATCCATAAAAGCTGTTTCCAAAAGACAACACTTTTGATGCTTGAAACTTTGAATTTTGTGTATTCTCAATGGGATGTTAGTGGGTTTTGTTTATCTTTGCAGGATTATAGGTTGATCGTGATTTTTGGGAAAGTTATAGAAGATTCTGTAGATTTGCTTTTATACGAGACCCTCTATGGGTCGCATTGTATAGGCCATAAGGAGGTTTCATGAAGATTTTCAGTGAGTTGGTGACTTCTGAAGTTCATTCTACGATCATGCAGACGTGTCATAGAAGGGTTTATGAGTCATAGAATTATTTATACCCTGAGGATCAGAGAAGTGGACATGCAGCAATGTCATAAGATAAAGCCCCTTTTATGGGTCGTAAACCACTTTAAGAGTCATAGAGGGGTGTCATAGAGTTGAAGTCCAAAATTTCAGCAATTGAGTATGAGCCTCGATTACGGGTCGTAAACTTCAATAGGAGTCATAAATAGCTTTCATATGGCGTGCTGACCAATTTCTCCTATTGTGTTTAAAACTTGAATTTAATTATTATAAATAGGTATTTTAGGTTATTTTTCATAAATTTCCGCCTAGTACTCTGAGAACTCAATATTTTTAGAGAGAAAATTGTTAGAGAGTCTTTGAGAACACTTGTAGTTGAATTTGGTCTTAATGCTTGTGATTCTTGTTGACATTGGATTGCTTGTCCTTAAATCTATTGTGTAAGTATTTAATTATGGCTTCTCAACTCATAATTTCTACATCTACACATAGCATGAGTAGCTAAATCCACAACTAGGGTTATGGGAAACATGAAGAACTAACAAAGTAAAACTGGATAACTCAAAATGCTTGGAAGGTGTATATGCATATATTAATTAACTCTCTTCGTTTTGAATATTTTCTAGTGGTGGCCAACATTAGCACTGACCTACTGTTAATGACAGGATTCGATGATATGTTCACGTCTAATCAATCAAAATAGACCAAGGGAAGGTTGTACAGGGACTAATAGATAATGGTTAGTAATGCACACTATGGAGATGGGCCAAGTCACATAGTGAAATTCACCTCTGACCTTTGACCAAAGGGCTTGGTGAACTTAAATTATTTTCCAGCATGCTGTACACTAGAAAAGAATTAGGTTATCTGGTGATACTGAGTTGGGGAGTTATGGGGAACGCAATACCCTAGTTGTTCTCCTTGATTGACTTCTCTGTTGTGATAGTTAGTTAGTTTACTTTTCTCATTCATTATGGTAACCCCCCTTTTTGGGTAAGTAAGTTGGTTAATTACTTGGATTGCAAATTGGTGATTTTTCTTGAGTCTACATATTCCCTGTGGGATCGACCCTAACCATGGTTAGGTTCAATATCTTGAGAGCGATCACTTTATCCTCTAAAGAGAAGGTATAACTTGGGTGACATCAAGATTTTGGCGCCGGTGCCGGGGAATACAGTTAGACTTAGTGAATTTATTAGTAGTTCGAGTGTTAATCCTTAGTTCCCTTATTTTACTTTGTTTGTTATTTTTGTTTCTTTTCAGGGTGTAGGTCTAGTGTATGCCCAACACTCGGAGTCAAGGAAATCCCCTAACTCCATTTGATCTAGAAATCTACAGAACATTAAGAAGAATGGCCCATGACAACGCCAACAACGTGGCCAATACAGCTTTGAATAGGAATAATAATGAGGATGCTGGGAATGAGAATCCACCTCCTTTAGAGGACATTCCACAGCCTCATGATTTCAACTCCAATGCTTACCAATGGAATCAGTACAGGTTGAATCCTATGGCTATGGAGGTGACTGGAGCTATTCTGTTGCCCCACTACTGGCGGACACAATGTTCACAGTCTCGAGTGGGTTACTTTAGATGTTGCAGAACCATGAGCTATTTGCTAGCTTATCATTGGAGGATCCTTATAGCCACCTACACTATGTGGCATTTCTCTGTAAGAGTATGATAGGAACACAAAATCTGTCCATGGATGTTGTGGGGCTTCGTTTCTTCCCATTGCCTCTCATGGGCGATGCTGCATTATGGCTATCTGGGCTCCCATAAATTTCAATCACTAGTTAGGCAGATATACAGAAGGTCATTTCGGAGAGATACTTCCTTAGATCAAAGAAGCTCAAGTAGAAGGACCATATCAACAACGTCGAGCAACTTCTTGGTGATTCGATAAGAACTACTTAGGAGCGGTTGACAAAATGTCCGAGCAGCATCTCCGACCACAAAATAGTTGATGACGCCTTGATGGAGATCTTCTACCATGCCCTTAATAATAATAGTCAGGCCTATGCTGACACAATCATAGGGGGCATGTTCTTAGATCAACCATTTGTAAGGATTGCATAGCAAACAGAAAGAGTGGTCAAGACAAATAATGTATGGGGACAATGGGATAGAGCTTCAATAAAGAGTTCATATGTTGTCAGTGTTGGTCCAGCGTAAGCCAAAATTAATAAAGAAATCATGCAACAACTTATTGAGATTCGCACAGGCATGGAGGTGATTATGAAGCAGAGCCAAGAGAGAGTGAATGTAGTGGTTCATCAACGTCCACGTACACCCATGTATGAGGAGACATACTATGATGAGGGTGCATGTTTTGTTTCTGATCAGACAGGGGATTTCGGACTAACTCCCAAGGGCCCAATCAGGACTATTGGCACCAAGGTCAAAGAAACCAAGGTTGGAACTTTGGTAGAGATGAAGCTCATAGGGACAATCACGGAGGTTATTATCATAGCAATAGGGGTCCAGATACAGGTTGGGGTCACAGAAAAGCCTTCACAAATGGTACGTATGTGCCACCATACAACCGCAAAGCAAGTGTAAGCAATTCCAGATTGAGAAGATGATTCATCGCCTATTGAAGAAGGTTGGGACACTGGTTGAGACTTTAAGAGACATGAAATCTGAGATTTTGAGTATCAATCAAAAAATAGAGTCTCACTTTGTGGCTATCAAACAGCTGGAACAACAGTTTGGTCAAGTGCCCACTTAGCTTAATCAACATCAGATGGGTACAGTGCCTAGCAATACAATACAAATTCCTAAAAAGGATGGGTAGTGTATGGCAGTCACTACTCGGGGTGGCAAGAGCATTATTGATCCTCCTATGCTGGTTGATGAGGAAGATATTCGTGAGAAGATAGTTGCAGCTAAGGATGAGGATTAAGGAGATGATCGTGGAAAGGATAGGGTGATTGAAGCTACTAATGTGCCATAGAGGTTGAAGCCCATTCCTAGGCCTCCTCCTCCCTTCCCTCAGAGAATCAAAAAAGAGGGAGGAGGAAGGTAAATTCAAGAACTTTCTCTCCATGCTAAAGCAGCTCTCCATCAACATCCCTCACATCCAGGAATTGGAGAAGAAGCCAGGGTATGCAAAGTACATGAAGGACTTTGTCACAAAAAAGACATTATCAGTCAGGAGATTTCTCAAGAGTTTTAACATTGTAGTGTTATTGCTACGAGGTCCTTAGTTCAAAAGCAAGAAGATCTAGGTTTTTTCACCATACCCACACCATTAGAGATGTGGAGTTCACAAGGGCACTATGTGATCTAGGCGCTAGCATAAATCTGATGCCCCTTTCGATCTACAAGAAGCTTAGATTGGGAGCCCCTACTCCAGCTAGCATATGGTTATTAATGGCGGATCACACGTTGAAGAAGCCTGTGTGGATATTATATGATGTGTTGGTGAAAGTTTAGAAGTTTGTATTCCTTGCATAGTTTATGATCCTTGATTTTGAAGTCGATTTTGAAGTTCTTATTATCTTGGGAAAGCACATCTTAGCCACTGGACACACCTTGGTGAGTACGGAGAAGGGCCAACTCACATTTAGATTTTGGAAAGATGAGGTCATGTTCAACGTTTGTCAATAAGTAAGAAAAGACAATGATGTGAGAGTGGTTTCTATTATTGAGATTATTGATTATGCTGAACCAGAAGTACCACTTGAAGCAAGATTTGGTGTTGACACGTTGGAGGCAGTGCTGATGAACTTCGATAGTGATGCTATCCTAGACTATGAGGAGACAGTGACTGCTCTAGGAGTGTCTTATGGTCCTAGGGACCAAACTAAGCTAGAGCTAGATTTGCAAAATTGGGAGTCACCAACCACAAATCACTCCATAGAAGACCCACCAGTGTTAGAATTAAAGGCTCTTCCAGCACAACTAGGGTATGCATTTTTTGGAGCCAACAACACCTTTCTAGTCATAGTTGTTGTGGACTTGAATGAGGAGCAAGCAAGCGCCCTCGTAATGATGCTTAAATAATTCAAAAAGGTCATTGGATGGACGATTATAGACATCATTGGTGTCTCTCCCTATGTATGTACAACACAAAATATAGTTGGTCAAGGACTACGAGCCAAGCATTGACCACCAAAAGCACCTCAACCCCCCTATGCAAGAAATTGTGCACAAAGAGATCATCAAATGGTTTGATGTAGGATTGATCTACCCGATCGCCGATAGTAAACGGATGAGTATAGTGCAGTGTGTTCCAAAGAAAGGAGGTATCACTGTGGTACCTAATGCAAACAATGAGTTGATTCTGATGTGGACAGTCACAGATGGAGGGTATGCATGGATTATAGAAAGCTCAATGCTTCGATACAGAAGGATCACTTTCCTATGCCATTCATGGATCAGATATTAGATTGACTAGCTGGAAAAGGTTGTATTGCTTTCTTGATGGGTATTCAAGCTATAATCAGATCACTATTTCTCCAAGGGATCAAGAGAACACGACATTTGCATACCTTTATGGCACCTTCACATTTAAGAGGATGCCATTCAGGTTGTGTAATGGCCCAGCAACATTCCAGAGATACATGATATCCATCTTCTTAGATATGGTGGAAGACACTATTGAAGTCTTCATGGATGACTTTAATGTGGTGGGAGACTCATTTGATGATTGCTTGGAAGACTTGCACGTTGTTTTTCAAAGATGTGAGGAGAGGCATCTGGTACTAAATTGTGAAAAATGTCACTTCATAGTGAAAGAGGGCATCGTGTTGGGGCACAAGATATCTATCAAAGGAATTAAGGTCGACAAAGCCAAAGTGGAGGTGATCGAGAAGCTCCTACTACCTATCTCAGTAAAGGGTGTGATGGAGTTTCTAGGGGTATATCCTGGATTCTATCCGAGGCTCATAAAAGACTTCTCTAAAATTGCACACCTATTGTACAAATTGTTAGAGAAGGATGCTAAGTTCAAGGTTGATAACGCGTTCCTTAAAGCATTTGAATAGTTAAAGAAGAGATTGATCTCAGCGCCAATCATCGTAGCTCAAAACTTGTCCAAGCCCTTTGAAATCATGTGTGTTACTGGCAGGGTTGCTCTAGGTATAATATTGGGACAGTTCCATGAGAAGATATTACATCCCATATACAATGCCATCAAAGCCCTATATACAGCCCAGAAGAATTACATCATCACTGAGCAGGAGTTACTCGCATTTGTCTTTGCATTCGAAAAATTTAGGTCATATTTGTTAGGGGCCAAAGTGGTGGTGTATACAAACCATTCAACACTTAAATATTTGATGTCTAAGAAGGATGTAAAGCCAAGGTTGTGGGAATGGGTGCTTCTCTTATAGGAATTCAGCTTCGATGTCACTGATAGAAAAGGGACAGAAAATCAGGTTGTAGATCGGTTCTCCAGATTGGAAGATGGGGCAATGATAAAATTTGATAATGGACTGGAGATAAATGAATCTTTTCCTGATGAGAGAGTGTTAAACGAATCTCATGTTTTCATACCTTGGTTTGCAGATTATGCAAACTACTTAGAAAGTGATATCGTGCCACTTGACTCGAACATACATTAGCATCAGAAATTTATGTCTAAAGTGAGGAAGTTCTTTTGGGATAACCCATACTTGTTCCGTGTATGTGCTGATGGGATTATTTGTCACTATGTTCCTGAGGTTGAAACGATGAGCATACTTGAGGCATGCCACTTGTCTTTGGTGGGAGGACATCATAATGGAATTTGGACAACACACAAAATCTTATAATGTGGGTATTATGGTCCACCATCCACCAAGATGCCCATGACTATGCCAAAGCCCATGACAGGTGCCACAGAGAAGGGGGGGTTTCTCCCAAACATGAGCTCCCTCGAAACCCTATTATGGTGATTGAGTTATTTGATGTATGGGGGATAGATTTCATGGGACTATTTGTTAGCTCACATGGAAAAAATTACATCCTAGTTGTTGTGGATTATGTTTCAAATGGGTTGAGATCGTGGCTCTACCCAACAATAAGGGAAAAAGTGTCACAACATTTTTGGAGAAGAATATCTTCTCAAGGTTTAGCATCCCTCGGGCAATCATAATTGATGGAGGTTCTCACTTCTGCAATAGACTTTTTAAAGCTCTTTTAGAAAAGTATGGAGTGAATCATCGAGTGGCGAAGCCTTATTACCCTAAAACGAGTGGGCAGATGGAGGTGTCCAATAGGGAAATAAAACAGATTCTATCCAAGACTGTGAATGTGAACTGAGCAGATTGATTGCAGAAGCTGGATGACGTACTATGGGCATACTAGACAGCATTCAAGACCCCTATAGGCATGCCTCCCTACCAACTTGTCTTTGGGAAAGCATGTCACTTACTAGTGAAACTTGAGCATAAAGCAATGTGGGCACTGAAGAAGTTGAATCTGGATTGGAATGATGCTGTAAACTCTAGGCTGAGCCAACTCAATGAACTTGAAGAGTTTCGCTTGAAGAAATATAAGAGCTCAGCCTTGTATAAACAAAGAAATATGTTACAACATGATCGCCGTATAGAGAACGGGCAATTTGCACTAGGGGATATGGTGCTGCTCTATAATTAAAGACTGAAGTTGTTCCCTGGGAAACTCAAATCTAGATGATTGGGACACTTTCGAGTAGCACGTGTCTTTTACCATGGTGCCATCAAATTGGAGAGACAAAATGGAGGAACTTTCAAAGTTAATGGCCAAAGAGTCAAGTCGCACCTTGGAAATGTGGAAGAGATAAAGACGGTAGAAGAATGGGCTCTTGAGGAGGTCTAAGTACTTGAGCTATCTATGTTGTGCCGCGATAATAAATCAAGCGCTGCTTGGGAGGTAGCCCAAGGAACACTAGTGCTTAGGCGCCCGGGTATGTTTTTTCCCCCTTATATTTTATTTTGTTATGATTTTTTGCATTAAGGACAATGAACATATTTTTCGATGGGGTATAACTACCTCAATTAGTGATCCCGAGGTTTTTTTGCCTGTGTTCTTTTTCCTTGTGGTTATTTACTTTCTGTTGAACTAGCACGTTAGGATGTTTAGATAATATTTGTAGCATAAAGTACCAACACTTGTGGCATATAGCATGTTTTTGTGATTTTTTTGAAAAAGAATACCTACCAAAAATTTTGATTACGTAGTTAGATAGCAACCATGCATGTTTAGGTGTATGACAATATTTGTTCTGATAACTGAGGCTACATTGAGATAAAAAACATGATCTGTGAGTCTTTTGGTTGATAAAGTATGAAATCTCATGTGAGTGTGAGAATAATTTGATAAATTCATATGTTTTCTGCTAATTCAGAACTTGCCATGATACTCTAAGTTAGATTGTAGATTAATTGGAGTACGAAAGGATCTTTGGCCATTGTTCTAAAGTAGTCCACTTTAGCTTAAAAATGACTTATCAAAATGATGATATAATCCCTTGTTCCTAACGTTTGATCCTAACATGTATCTTCTCTTTGAAAACACTTGATTAACCTAGCCTTGTTAGTTGTAAAATTTCAAAATTGGCCCTGGTCTTTCCTTGAACATTATGTACCTTGACTGAGACGGGCCAAAAGCCTAAGTCAAGGGTGGCTGGTGTAAGGGTGAAACACAAAAATAAGGCGGTGAGTTAGTAATACAGAGAAAAAGAGAAAAATCATGTACTAGGTGCAAGAAAAATAAGTGATCCCTTAGATATGAGCTATAAAGCCAAATGAAGTGTAAAAACAAGGAAAAAAGCTGAAAAATGAAAAGAAAGCACCAAAAAAAGCTTGAAATAGGAAAAAAACGGAGAATAAGGTGAAAACAACAGGGTTGGTGGGGCAAAAGTGCAGAAAAATGCAGTTTCAAGGAGAGCCTTTAGTCACTATTTTCTCATAATATCATATAAAAGCCCCCTGAGCCTATATTACAAGTCTAGAAAGTCCTAAAGATCCTAATCTAGTTAGTTGAAGTTTTGAGCCATAAGTATACAGGCAAGCCTATGGTATTAGACATTATGCATGAACATCTATTGTGAGAGGGATTAATTTTGTATAGTCCCAATGCTTAACATGAAAACATCATTGAGTGTCATATGTGGCACTTCTTTCTGTGAGGGCACTTGTATTTCATTGTTAGCACTAGACTTGTTCAATAATTATGGACTATTGAGAATACGTTGTTGTCATAGTTGCGTTGTCACATTCACCAGTTTTTCTTAGTTACTAAATAACTATCTGATCTTGTTTTGAAAAATTAGTGTGGGTGTCTGAGTCTGAGATGTATATGATATATGCCATTAAGTTGAGCTCTGTTTTTACTATAGTGTCTATATAGATTGAGTCCGTCGCTTGAGGACAAGCAACAATTGTAAGTTAGGGTGTTGATGTGATGCCAAAATACAACAATTTTGATGCTTAACACTTGGAATTTTTATGTGTTATCAATGCGATGTTAGTGGGTTTTATGTGTTTTTATGTTTATGTTTACAGGATTACAGGTTGGCCATGATTTTGGGGAAAGTTACAGAAATTGCTATCGATTTGGTATTATACGAGACCCTTTATGGGTCGTACACCATACTACGAGTTGTAAGGAAGTTTCGTGAAGATTTTCAGTGAGAGGCTGATTTCTAAATTTCATTTTACGAATATGCAGAAGGGTCATAAAAGAGTTTATGAGTCGTAGAAGAGGATTCGTGCCCTAAGGATTAGGGAAGTGGACTTGTAGGAATTTCATCAGAGAAAACCCCCTTTATGGATAGTAAAACACTTTACAAGAAATATAGAGGTGTCATAGAGTTGAAGCCCAAATTTCAGCAGCTGAGTACGAGACCTCAATTACGAGCCGTAAACTTAAATACGGGTTGTAAAGAGTTTTCGTATAGCGTACCAATCCATTCTCCTATTATTTTGTTATGAATTGAATTTCATTATTATAAATAGGTCTTTTAGGTTATTTTTCATAAGTTTTCACCTAGTATGTAGAGAACTCAATATTTTGAGAGAGAAAATTATAAGAGAGTCTTTGAGAATACTTACAGTCGAATTTGATCTTAAAGCTTGTGATTCTTGTTGACATTGGATTGCTTTTTCAAAAATCTATTGTATAAATGTTTAATTATGTCTTCTCAGTTCATAATTTCTACATCTACGCATAGCATGGTAGCTAAATCTAGAACTAGGGTTGTGGAAACCATGAAGAATTAACAATGTAAAACCTGATAATTCAAAATTCTTGGGAGGTATATATGCATGTATTAATTAACTCTCTTTTTTTTGAATGTTTTCTAGAGGTAGCCAACATTAAATTCGCCTATTGTTACTGAATGGACCATGGTAGGAATGAATAGGAAAAGAGATCAATTAACAGGATTCGATTGATGTGTTTTCATCTAATCAACCCAACTAGGCCAGGGGGAAGTTGTACTGGGACTAATAGGTAATGGTGAGTAATGCATACTATGGAGATAGACAAGGTAACATAGTGAAATTCACCTCTGATCTTTAACCAAAGGGCTTGGTGAACTTAAATTATCATCCTGCATGCTATACACTAGAAAAGAATTAGGTTATTCAGTGACATTGAGTTGTGGAATCATGGGGAACATAATACCCTAGTTGCTCTCCATTATTAACTTCTCTCTTGCGATAGTTAGTTTAATTTTCTTACTGATTATTGTAAACCCCACCTTTGGGGTAGTATCACCAGGTATTATCTCAATATCACCAGATAACCTAATTCTTTCCTAGTGTATAGCATGTAGGACGATAATTTATGTTCACCAAGCCCTTCGGTCAAAGGTGAGAGGTAAATTTCACTATGTGACTTGGCCCATGTCCATAGTATGCATTACTAGCCCTTACCTATTAGTCCCAGTACAATCTCCCCCTGGCTTAGTTTGGTTGATAACATATCAATCGAATCCTGTTAACTAATATATTTTTTCTATTCATTACTACCTTGGTCCTTTCAATAAAATAGGTGGGTTCTAATGTTGGACACCATCGGAAAACATACAAAACGAAGAAAGTTAATTAATACATGCATACACACCTTTCAAGAATTACAAATTATTCAATTTTACTTTGTTAGTTCTGTATGGTTCCCACAACCCTAGTTGTGGATTTAGCTACTCATGCTTTGTGTAGATGCAAGAATTATGGATTGAGAAAACATAATTGAAAACATACACAATAGAACTAAGAACAAGCAAATCCAACTTCAATAAGAATCACAAGCTTAAAGATGAAATTCAAATAGAAGTGTTCTCAAAGACTCTCCAATGTGATCTCACAATTTTCTCTCTGTAGTTACTGAGTTCTCTGAGCACTAGGAAAAAGTTATTACATATAACCTAAAAAACCTATTTATAATATGAAAAATACAAGTCCTAAACAAAATAGGAGAACTGGTGGCATGACATTCGAAAGGAGTTTATGTACTGCATTCCACGGACCGTAATCAGGGTCTCATACTTCGGTGCTGAAATTTTGGACTTCAACTCTACGATACTCCTATATGACTAGTAAAGTAGTTTATAACCTGTAAAGGGGGTTTCATATGATGAAACTTCAGAAAGTTCCAATCTATGATCCTTAGGGCATGAACCATCTTCTATGACTTATAAAATCTTTTACGGCTCATGTGCATGTTCGTAAAATCAACCTCAGAAAATAGCCCCTCACTGGAATTGTTCACAGAACCACCCTATAACTTGTAAAGCATCTCGTATAATAGCAAAAACTAGCAATTTCTGTATTTTCTCCAAAATCAAGGCCAGCCTATAATCCTGAAAATGTAAACACAAAAACACATAAAACCAACCAATATCACATTAGGAGCACATAAAATTCCATGTTTTAAGCATCAAAAGTGCTGTATTTTGGGAGCATATCAAGAGTCCAAGTGAAGGAACTCTTGTACCTTTGAGTTTTCTATTTGATGTCTTGTGTCGTCCGCTTTCACCTGTAGTTGTTTCTCATGAATAGAAACCATCCTAGTCTATAGCAGAACTGCCTCCCCTATGTACTTCTCCCTAGTCTCTGGGGGGGAGGGGGGCTAGGCATACTGGATCTCCTTGGGCCTCTATAGATCCAGGTGAATCTAGTACTATCGATACTAGAGGCTTATTGTGTGTCTCCAGCAGAATAATATCCCCCTGACACAACAAGGAATGATTGGTACCTTCTCTTGGATCCATACCTATTTCATGTTGTGCCATCTCCAGAGATTAGGCAGCTCATTAAATAAAAACAATGTGGCACGATTTAGATTTTATATGTTCCTATAGCATTTCTCTATAGCATGATCTATTAAGTGAAAGAAATGTAACCATCTCTAAAAGCCCCATAACCTTCCTGATTATAAGTGTGGTACACAACACAATCATAAGCAAGACTCTACTAGACACGACATTGTGGACTCCTGGGACACAACCTGCTCGGATACCATGTTTGTCATGCCCCAAAAAGAGGGGAGGCACGATAGGCACTCGATACCATTATTGACCGAGTAAGCCACTAAACTATCAAAGCTAGGGGCTAAAATTTGGAGCAACATAATGTTTGAAAAACCAAGGTTGGACCATTGAGGTCATTGCCTGGTCAAAAGTAAATCATGTACACCAAGATAGTTAAAAATACATATATAGTACTAGCTAGTCGATAATGTTGTAATAATAGAGGTACAGGCACACACTATATATACATGTCAATCCTGTGACTTGATACCGAATAGTGCTAAAGAACTAGCCCTAAATAACATGTACGGAATAGCCTCTAAGAGTTTCACTAACACTACGCTGATAGGGCCCCGACTATACCCAACTGTATAACAAAAAGTAAGCATACTATGAAAGCTCTAGAAAGAGGTGGAACATACCAACTCACACCTGAACTGGGCTCCTAGTGGAGCGGTCGATCAGAATCCCTACTTGAATCTGTATGTACGAAATAAAATGAAGCGTCCCCAAGCAACGAGACGTCAGTACAAATAAACATGTATTGGTATGTAAGGTAGGATGTAAAATCATAGATAACTGTAGTAAAAAAAGGTTATAGAAATGCCATCTGTAAGCAAAACTCTGATTACCTTCATGCCCAACACACAGTCTCCTGGTGATCAAATATATATGGTATGCTTGAGTAATCGTATGTTGTGAATACATATGCATAGACGCAAATACATAACATACCCAACCAAATGCTAGCAATGGTGGTCCTTTTTGGTGTCTAGTCGACATCATATTTTCCAACCTGTGGCCATCTATACCTTATACATATATATAATCATTTGGGTAAATAGGCCCCATACCTCTGATTATAGCTCGAAGTCAATACATAATGTGCAATGTATGATATGAATATTGAATGCACATAGTAGTCCATAGCAAGAACTTAGCCAATCTTGGATCATTGGTACACTTATTCTCATAACATCATAATCATTGTCGTAGCATATACACATGAATCATGGGATCTTATATGTTTTGAATTAGTTTAACAACTTAACTCACTATTTAGAGTGAGGCCTTAATTCTGAAAATGTTCATAAAGGTGCTTTACATAATACTTATACTTGGTTCCATGTCAATTAGTAAAAGAAAGTATTTAAAATGAATCAAGTGCCATAGTACTCTAAATAGGTTCATAATAGTGGAGATTATTAGAAATTAATGTGTTACTTGCTAAGTGCGCTTCAAATATGGTTTTAATATGGACAAAGGACTGGTTATACTACATTCTCCTCATAATCTGCCTTTATTTTTATGACACTACACAAAGAAGAGCAACACATCAAACATATAGATAGGTAGTCAGGAAAATTGATAAATTGATACATAGATATTGAATGTCCAATTTAAACGAATGAATGGAATCCAACCTAATATCATTATGAAAATAATTCAGCTACAATCCCAATGCCTTTTATAGATAGACTTTCCAACAATAAAATGAAAAAATGCCGCATTTGACTTTTAGGAATTTCCCAGATTTTGTGCTGAAAGAAGAGACGTAGCTTAGCCTGAGCATACTTCTGCAGCGAACGTCAATTGCCCAAAGTTTCTTCATGAAAGTTGTTCCTTACATCCTAAGCATCACAACTACTATATTTCTATAATTTATAACCATCTACAAACAGTCCATAATTGAGTATTAATTGGCAGTTTTGCCAGATAATATTTACGGTAGGAAAAGTCCATAATATTTCACAAAAAATGATTGTAAAAGAGCCTCATGGCTATTACCTGAACAAATAAGCTTTAAAACTAGAATCACCAACAAGAACACTGAATCTATACCTTCTAAAATAGCTCCAAACACAGCTAATAGTAGGGGAGGAAATATTGCAAAGAGTATGGCACATATTTCTAGGCACAAGAATGAATTTTAATGGTAAAAATACGAAAAAAATTACTTAAATCACTTAGGGAACTTATGGGAGCATTATCTTCAGTTTCTTACCGTTTTGGGACAAAAGATGGTGTATTTTTAGCTGTAAAAGGTCAAATTAGCCGACATAAAGTTGGTCCTGACCCAACCCGACCCAAGACGCGGTTTTTTGCTCGAGCAGTCACAATAAAGCTATTATAACTTTTTATTCTGAAGTCAGATTGATGCACGATTTTATAGGTTGCAAACTACACACATAGATCTTCAATTTTAGGTCATAGACCTTCTAACTCCTTATATTTTGGGAAATATGATCTGAGAAATCTGACCCAAATTTAATAAAGATTTCTTAATGAAACTCACAGTAATTTTGACCAATCTTTATCTACCACTTCCTTGATCCCCAAACTTAGTGTATTACCTTTGTGCTATTAAAATACCCTTTAAAAATAAACTATTAGCAAATTTTACATTCTTAGTCCCGTTGAAAAAGGGAGAGGTGTCACTCGGGCCATTTCTTTAATCCCGAATGTGTATTTAGGGGATTTCTTTGACTTAAAACTTTAGGTCCTTGATATTATCACATGTTTGCAGCTTTATTATTCTTAGGTTCTATTCAAAATCATATATATCTTATATAACATGAAATACTATTTATATTATCAAAGACGAGAAACATGGGGTCTCTCATAGGTGTCACGTTCCGACATAATATTATGAGATCAGGTTTCACGTTCCGACATGATATATATTGGATCATATTCCACATTGTAGCATGATAATATTAAAGCAAAACCTATTAAAATCATTTAATATACTCAATCTCAAAGAATCTATCTCCCAAATAAAATAGGGTATAGAGGCTTGAGTCCTTATGAATGTTCTTGATATTGTTGATAAATTATATATATGTTTCATTGTGTTGTCATATATACTTGTTGTTTGTTGCTTGCCATTGTTTAGTTTTATAGTTGATTTTGTGATATTACTTTATATATTGATTTCTATTTTGAGTCGGTCAATGATGCCTACTCAGTACATGTTGCCCATACTGACCCCTACTTGTATTTTTCTTATTTTGCATTTGTGGAGCATAACGAGTATTCTAGTGACTTCGACTCGCCCTCAGCTCTAGCCAATCTCTAGCACATCGGATACTAGGGTGAGCTATCCTTCTAGCTTGTGTTAGAATCTCTTGGTCATGGAATAATGTCCTTAGCGTTTGGACATAAACTAGTTTATTCATTTATTTTGGTGTTGATATTCTTAGACTTGGTATTTTGAGATTAGTGTCCTTAATGTGATAACTTTCAGATTTTGGGAAAATTTAAGTAATAAACTTAGTGATTTTTGGTTATTTCCTACTAATATAGATTAGGATGTGCATATTGGTTCGCCCACCAAGGAGGGAAAGTATGGGTTCCACTCACAGCTCATTCGGGTATAGTAGAATCTTGCGGAATGGTACGAGGACACCCTTACATTTCTTTGAGAGGCTATAGGACCTGAGGAAAACTCCCTTCTGTATTTCTTTCGTGCTAGTTATTACTTGAATCCAATTGGTATCCAGGTAATACCAATTGGTGTCTAGTCTTCTTCACTCTCTTTCGCAATAGGTAGACTAGAGTAATATGCATCTATTTTGCTAAGTTCCTCGTATGAATCCATCTTTGGAGACAACCATGTTTTCTCGATTGAATACGAGCCTTTAATGATTGGTGGCCAATATAATCTCTTCGCTGATCTCTTAAAGTTGAAACTCTTGTTCTTTAAGGATATTAAATATGAGGATGTTTATGATTTTTCTTGTCAAATTGTCATGAGTTGTTTCATAAGATAGATATAATAAAGAGATTTAGTGTTGAGTTTGTGACATGCCAACTACAAGAAGATGCCAACATATGGTAGAGGTCACAGGAGAAAGTCTACTCAGGACAGATGTCAGGAATCTAGGCTAGTTAGGGAAAGAACATTTACCACTCCACCAACCGATGAGATAATTAAAAAGAGTGTAGAGGTAGAGGTAGCTTTGGAAGGGTCTTAATTCTAGGAGGCTTAGTACCTAAAATCGTGGCGATCACTAGTTTGGTCAAGGTGTCAAATAGGTTGGAAATACTGGAGCATGAATTGATAGGGGCAATGATCAGATGGCTGACAAAGCACATGGCTATGCTTTCCTTAGGATGGCAGAGGTAGAGGCATCTGATGTTGTTATCACATGAACTCTTTTGGTGTTTGATCACATGGATTTTTATGTTATTTGATCTTGGATCCACTTTTTCATATGTATCTTTTTCTGTTGCTGATTGACTTGATTTGTACTGTGACCTATTTGATAGGCCTATTTGTGTTTCTACTCATGTTGGTGAGTGTGTGATAGATTGAAAAATTTCGAAGTATAAGGTGGAAGATCTAAACCAGGCTCATGATTTTGAAAGATGAGTCACATGATGTTTATAGAGTTATTAACTTAGCTAGGTAAGGAGCAGTAATGGATAAGATGGATACTTAATAACTTATGAAAGGGAGTGTGATGATAGACTATACTTAGAGATACCATGAGATGATAGTTGATTTCTTATCATGAGATCTAGTGGTTTTAACATTTCTTGGCTTTATCTATTAGTATAATATGCAAAGAGTATGGATGTACATGTTTAGCACTAGATCTTAAGCTTGAACTTTAGGTGAGCATTATGAAAAGAGGAATAGCATGACGAAAATGATACTATTAGTTGGAGATTTACTCCAGTAGGCTTGACATAGCATAAGTGAGAAATTAAGATGTTGACCTGAAAGAAGTGTGATGTTACGAGTACGGTGAATGTGAACCACTTATTGTAGTTATTTGAAGTGATGTATGGCATACACCAATACTGTTTTCCTTTTCACAAAAATTGAAGTCAACAACAATTTTCCTCTGGTAATTTGCTTCACCAGAGTTTCTGAACCTCATCTCTCTCTATCCAATTATGATTTCACTTTCTCTATTAAACTTTAAATCGTGAAGAAGATATTATTTATTAAAAAAGCAACCTTTTTGAACAACAATTAGCAAATAAAAGAGGATTTCAATAACTGAAAATGCCATTGTTGAAGGAGATTTTGTTTTTTTAAATTTTTGCAATGAAAATTGAAAATAGATGCATCCTATAGAAAGTTGGATGTGTTGGTTGGAGTTCAGTTGACGTTTTGGAGGTCAAGTTTGAAAGATTTTCAGTTGATTTTCTAAAACAAAAGGAGGAAAAAATGAAGAGGTAATGGTAGTGATGGAGATGGAGGTGGTGGAGATAGTCGTAATTGAGCATTTCACATGCTCTTCTTATATTGTCAAATATTGTAGGTGCCAGGTGACTCGAACAGATGATATTAATTTCACTTCTAAATAGTTCAGGGGTATTAGAACCCTTGCTAACTTTTGGTGTTTCTTTGAAAAAGGGTTGGAGTTCAATAGATTATTAGTGGTGGAAGTTGGTATTAATTGCAAGGTTTTGCATTGTTAGAGGATTGAAAAATTTACCGTCACATGTTTCTTTTGGTAGAAGTAGTATTTAAGAGTTCAGATATGAAATATTTTGACAAGTGCTGTTAAAGTCTTTCGAAAATAGTCTCTCTACGATAGGGATAAAGTTGCATAGACAATACACTTTCCAAATCTATTTGTGAAATTATACTGGGTATGTTGTTATTAAAGGCTTGTTGGAAGCACCCTTATTTCGTAAAATTGGGTGAAGGATTTGTTGGATACCTCTTAGGTATTTTAGTTCACCATGCTTGAAAAGCCATTGCTTGGTAGGGAGTCTAACTTACGTTTTTTTTTGTTCGATATGTAAGTAAAATATGTTATTCTAAAAATATTTATATATAATCTCGATAATTTTACAGATTATGGGGATGGGCTGGGTGTGCTCTTGATGGAAGAAAAAAAATGATTAATGTGATTTTCCTTGGTGTATGGTAGGAGATTTTTAGCCTAAGAAGAGGGATTGCTCTATATCTATAATAGTAATGAAATAAACTATTACGATACTGTTGAAAAGTTAGTCTAATGCAGAAAATAACACCATATCAAAGTTTATGTAACGATCTGCCCTAACACTGCAAGGTATTGTCCGCTTTGGACACCGTGGCGACAGTGCCACGCGTACCCGCATGGATTTGTCCCCTTGGGTTATCCCAAAAGGCGCCTCACAAGTTAGATTCAAGCCTCTACTAATATATCCCAGAAACTCCCCCTCTTTTTTCGATGTGGGATTCGCCTAAGTGAGCCAAGGCGACACGCCAAGCACTCACCCCCCGTAGGG
>JAABOM020000007.1:10570872-10587259 GCA_011800125.2 Solanum clarkiae
GGCATATGGTAAACTTTTAAGTTTTTGTTTTCTTCATTCTACCTTTGGAAGAAATCTATAAGGGTAAGAGGAGGCATGGGTACTCTTCCATTTTATATCTTGAAAATTGTGGTCATAATTATGTTATAACATCAATGTGGTTGTAAGATTTTTTAAAACTTCTTGTCTTGAATATGTCATAACATTTGTGTGACTATAAAAACTTATCGTTAAAGTAACAATGGAAAGTCAAGTAAAATGTTTCAAATTTAGAAAGGTGTTATTTTTTTTGGAACAAATTAGTAAGTATATAATATTGTTCTTTTTATAATGGAGTAACAATTGTTGAGCACTAAGAACAAAAAATTGAGCATGTTTTATACTTGTGTCCTTTTAGTTTTACTTACTTTTCTCGAGTGACTTTGTACATATTAGTTTGATTTAGTTACTACAATAGTATTGGCAATGCACTCAAGCTGTGAATGGTAGAGAAGCAATAGTTGGTGATAATGCTAGTCTTGTGACATATTCAAGTGTAGAGCACAAGTCTAACAGGCTTGGGCTCCATTTGTTTGCAGTAAGATTAAGACATCTAACTGATTAAGATATTTTTCTAGATATGAATTGAAAATTGAAAGATTAAGACTTCAAAGAAAAAAAACATTGAATGATTAAGATTGTTTTGTTTTTCACTATTTGAATGTACATAATTTATTTATTTTTAAACATAATAAATATGCAATTCAAATGAAGAAGTAGTTTGATGTAACAAACTTATAAATTTAATATAATAAAATCATTAATTGATTTTTCAAAATTGAAATATTTATGTTTGCTAGTGATGGTAAAGTTGGTTGATGACTTAATGTTAGTAATTGGCGGCGGCCGGTGGTGGTAGTTCGTAGTAGAGATTGGCCACAACAACAGTAGTGAGAAATAGTGATGGTGGAGAGTTGGCAGCGGCAGAGGTGGTAAGTGTGGCAGCAAGTGATTGTACTGGTATTGTGATGACAAAAGTAGGTGGTGGTGAGGTGGTTGTAATGGCAGAGGTGGTGGCAGGTGGTTGTGGATAGACTGGTGGTGAAAATTATTCACATAAAAATATTTGGATAAGATCTTAATGATTGAGACCACAAGTGCTTAAATCTTAATGTAAATAAATACACTTAATAACCAAAACCCATACCTCCATTAATTGCAAACAAATGATGCATTAGTATATCAAAAATGTAAAAACACTTGTGTGTTTCTCAATTTCGCAGGTCGTGACATTGGTGTTAATCTTCCTATTCTATTGAATGCTATAGTTGCAGAGCTTCCTTTGAATGGAAGTACAATGCTCCGAATTGGGATGACCAATCCTCCTTATATTCTTGAGCACTTGAAGGAGATAGCTGATGTCTTATGTCATCCTTGCGTGTATTCTTTTCTTCATGTCCCAGTTCAGTCGGGTAGTGATTCAATCTTGAGTGTAAGTTTGAATTATACATAATATTAATCCATATTAACTTTCTTTTTGCTTTTGAACCCTTGTGAAATAGGCCATATGCTCATCCTCATAAAGTAACATTATTGGCACAATTTTTTTTATAATAAATCTCTCTTTTCTCTGTTCATCAATTTCAGGCAATGAACCGTGAATACACTGTGGGTGAGTTCCGGAAGGTGGTGGATACATTAATGGAACTGGTCCCTGGGATGCAGATTGCAACCGATGTAATTTGTGGATTTCCTGGTATGTTGCCCATCTTGTTACCTAGTAAGATGTTGTCAATAAGTATGTAGACCTGATTTTTCTCTCCACAAGTTAAAAGCTATTTGCTTGGACTCTCTAAAAATGTTGCTGTACCTGTTGTGGATCATCCAAAAATTCGATATTGGAAGATCCAACACCACCATAGGTTAGAAGCTTAGTCTTCCTAGTAGCCACTCTACGAATTACCAAGTCTCCTCCCCCTTGGAATCAGTTAAATTGAAGTGTAATTTGAGATTAGGATTTTTTTTTCCTGAATAAGGAAATGAAACAGCTTTCTTTCTCCTTCTATAAAAAAATGGTTGATTTGTAATCCTCCTAACTACTGTAAAAAGGGGAAATTGTTCCTTTTTGTTTGTGTTTTGGTCATATTCTATTATCAGATTATTGTAGAGTATCAAAATTGGCAGTTGCTTTACTGCTCCTTGTGTTGGAGCCACTTCAGACATCCAGCCTGAATGTTGTACAATATTTTGATTTTTATTATGATTTTTCCAAATCATCGAGAGTTTATCCTTTGACCTGGATTTATTTTTGATCAATTCTCCTGCTGGAAAGACCTTGCGCCAAGCGTGATGTTTTGTGCTTGCCTTGCAGGTGAAACTGATGAAGATTTTGCTCAGACAGTGGACCTTATTAAGAACTACAAGCTTGCTCAAGTTCATATATCACAGTTCTACCCTAGGCCCGGTATGCTGTTTTTCAGTCTTTCAATTGTTATGTGTTAGATATACCATTCTGGAAAATGAAGGAAAAAGATTTCCTATCTCTTGAAAAGATTTATAGCGAAAAAATCTAGTTATTGCATCTACAAGTGAGAGATGTGAAGCTTTTTCTTTAGCAGCACATTCTGTGATGCATGGATTTTAAATTCTCAATTACTTCCTTGCTGTCAGTTTATATGCAATAATTTGGAACTAAATGCACTTATATGTGCATATCCAGATATCTATTGTTAAAGACTGATACTAAATAACCTGCTTAATGGATTAAATTGGTGTTTCTGTTATTCACAAATCTATGTCAGGCACTCCTGCTGCAAGGATGAAGAAGGTTCCTAGTAATGTGGTGAAGCAACGGAGTCGTGAATTAACTGCCGTATTCGAGTCCTTTACTCCATATACTGGAATGGAAGGCAAGGTAGAGAGGATATGGATTACTGACATAGCTTCAGATGAAGTTCATTTGGTAAGCATGATAGAGCCAGATATCTGGATAACTGCTATTGTTTCATAATGCTGTTTCGACTCTTCTAAAGCCTTAACAATCTAGATGCAGTTGTTTGCTGGGACATGATGGGTTTCCTGTATTCTAAGGGGTCGTTTGGTAGAGTGTATAAAAATAGCGCTAAATAGAGTATTAATTGTACTTGCATTAGTGATGCATGTATTAGTTATGCTCGCATTAATTAAACATAGAACATTTTTATACATTGTTTGGCTTGATGCAAGCATGCATTGCATTAAAGAATTATACCCTCCACAGTTATAGTGGAAAAGATGTAAAAAAAGGTTTTAATCATGCTAATGTATGCATATAAAATCATTTAATTACTAATACCTAGAAATCTATAGTATTAGTAATACACTCCTTAATACACAATAAAGTATATAACTAATGCTTGGCATGAAAAAGTGTTATACAAAGAGTTAATGCATGCATTATTTTCCCCATTATACTCTACCAAACGACCCCCGTTAGTAAATTCATTTATTCTCAAGTATAATAGTTGGTGAAAGTTTAATTATGATTTTACGAAACACAAATTAGTCTTTATAAGATCAATCAGCTGAAGACACACTGATCATACGCATGCCTCAAATATCCTACTCGTAGTTCCATTTGTGGGTGACGAGCAAGTAAATTTCCCCTACAAAAGAATTCGATAGTGATCAAATTCTTATATGCATTTCATAATACTTGCCAATAATGATGCATTTTATTTCCTCAATGACCACCGCATGATTTTGCATGTTAGATGCAAATAGCTTCATTCCCATGAGTAACTCTCTTCCCCCCCACCCCCCCACCCCAACAATGGTCTAGGTGGGACACACCAAGGGATACATTCAGGTTCTGGTGATTGGTCCAGAAAGCATGCTGGGTACCTCAGCTATGGTGAAAATAACATCCGTGGGTAGATGGTCAGTCTTTGGAGAAGTGATTGAGATCCTCTTCCAAAATAATAAGGATGTTGGCTCACACAGGAGTTCTGATGAAAGGTGCTCCCCATGTGCACTTCCAAAAGAAGCTTGTGCCTGTTCAAAAGAGCAAGAACCTTGCTCTGCAACATCTGGTTGCTGCAGTCAAAGTCCAACCCAGGAAGCAACACCACCACTGAAGAATGACCCTTATCAAGATAATAATAGCCACGGAAACGTAATTGGACGGCTTCTGAGGAATCGTAAGAATCAGTCTTCCAAAATGGAGGAGGACATAACTAGCTCGGAGTCTAAGGAGAAGCAGATACAGGATTTAGGTCGTCAAAGCGCTTGGAGTCCTGTTGATATTGCTCTACTTAGTGGAATATTATTGAGCTTCTTCACAATAGTAGCTCTATTTTTGAATCTTGGATCTAGGAGTTTGTCATCTAAGTAAATCAATTTTGTATCTTTAATTTTTTTTCCCCATTAGTCCCAAAGTTGAGAACAGATGCGCTTTTACGAGAGTTTGACTTGGCATTATGGTTTGTTTCCATGACAGTAGAAACGGATGAATTTTGTGTGAACCGCACTTTGCTGTAATAGTAATTTCTCTGCTGTTTTTTCTCGTGGCCAGAAAAATTGAGACTGGCAACGAAAGTAATGAGAATTAAAGATGAGACACTATTCTATCAGGTTTGAATTTGCAATTCCTTTTTATACATCTAAACAGGTTCAAACAACCTCAGAGAATGATTCCAATGTCAAAACCAAGACGTGTTATCTAATACAAGAGATTGAAGAATGGGAGGTACATTATGTAAGTAGGGATTGTGGAGAAACAAGGAAACTGCTTTTCCATTTGTGTCTTGCGTCTTCGGTAGCAGCCTTTTATCCCCACTTATTCACTGAACCCATCTCTCTATTTTACAACTCGAATACATAGATAATTTACCAGCTTCTTACAAAAGCATGTCAGACTTAGATGGTAATCTCTTGAAGAAGTTCACCGGTACTGATGGAAGCTTGCTCCTGAATCGTGGATGGCGCAACCAGTAAAGGCCTATGAGCACTGCAACTACTTGGAATGGAGTAACATATAGAAACACAGCCCAGATCAATGCAAGGATTATAAATATAGCAGTAGCTCTTGGATCCCGCCAGCTTAGTATGGCAAGAGCCCTTTCACCTTGTGTTGCCAAATCTCCAACTACCGTTTGCACCCTACCGGCCACGCTCCTCAGTCGATCATACCTCATTCTCACAACGTCTGTTGGCCGGGAAGTAGGGAATGTATCAAATTCCTCATCCAGTTCATCTGGGTGAGCATTTTCAGCTTGCGAAAGGCGAGCATCCATGTGGGGTGGAGCTCTAGGCCTAAACCTGTAGTTCCACAAGCCAATTACAAAAAGGTAGAGGAAAATTGTTGGCAAAATGAGTTCTGGGTAGCAAATCAATATCAGGAAGAGCACATGGACAAGGATAGTCGTCAAAGGGTTTTTCCAAAAGCAAATGCCATCAAACCATCGATGAACTGCCGAAATTCCAGAAAGCAGTGACATTATGCGAAAGAAATTAGCTTTGCTTCTTCTGAGGCTGAACATATGGTAATCCACATCCAGCATATACTCAACAACCTCCCTTCTGAGAGGTGGCTCAGCCCTGGCCAGCCTTGTAGCCACTATCTGCATTGCCTGGTGGCGCAACCAATCAATATGCCTAACGGAAATGGGTTGCACATAATGCATTTTCGGGAGCAATGGCCTCCCATATTGTGCTACCATGTTCACCCAAGCAGTACAAGTGAACCTTATGGCTAAATGAAGCTCTCCGTGTTTTTTCAAACCAGAGGGTGTAAGAACTAGCAATGGATAAAAATGTGTATAGATCCGATCAGTTTCCAAAGTCGATAACCTAATTCTCACTTTACCAATCCTCTGATCTCTAGCTTCATCTTTGCCATTGATGTGACAATTGTCGAAGACCCCAATGGTGACAACGGTACACGGGTCAAACACTTCCCAAGAGAACTGTTCGTTCCATCGAGGAGCCAGTGTATCAATGAGTGTTCTTGTTCGGACCCATTTATTCCCATACTTAGCAACACAATATGAATCTGTAATTCGACCCTCTTTACTCTTCATTGGCATCAGATTCTTGGCACCAAGAATACCTAATTCAAGAATTCCAATACTCGGCTTTCTCAAGTGCTTTGATGATGGTTGAAGATCACTGCTAAAATGTGTGGACTCATCAAGGACATGGTAACCAGCATCTATCCAAATTCTAAGGTGAATCTTGCTGGAGAACTTCACTTCTTTCTTCTTCTCATCATCATCTGCCGCATGAGAAGGCTTGAGAAGATTGAACCATATGGCATCTGGTAGCTTAGAGGTATCAACTCTAGTTGGAATATTTCTAACAGATATCATAGCCCTGCCAATCAATTCATCTTTACCGGGTCCAACTCTATCCGCAACATCTACTATTAAATACTCCTCAAAAGGCTCAGATGCAACAAACATTAGCTCCTCATTCCACACCGGATTAATGTGTCTCATCGGTGAGGGCTTGGTAGTCCTTATTTGGTGCCCAAGCTGTAACTTGACATAAGCCTCAGGCATTCGGCTTCTATCTGATGGAAGAAGATCCTGAGCTTCAATAACATGAACTCTTAGATAATACAATTTAGGAGAGAAATATACTTTGGAGCGCGTGTTAACCAAATTTTGTTGACTAGCCATATGAGCATCAGAATGCCAAGCCTCAGGAAAAGCCTCATCAGCTTGAGTTCCCATCCAAACAGCAAGCATGATTTCACCATGTGGAATCTTCTCCCCTTTCTTATTGACCAACCTGTACCATTGTGGAGCTAAAGGACTATCTGGAGGAACACGAAGAGGGACTTCAGCAATATCAAACACAACTTTACCAACAATATCATCTTTCCCAAAATCCTTATCTTTTACAGTAACTTCAATCAAATTAGATTGCAGTCTTTCTTTAGAGAAGGCAAAGACACTGTTCCATACAGGGTATTGATTCTTTTCGTAATGCCTTGTGACACCTTTGTAATTACCAAGTTTCACCTCAACATAAGGATCAAGACTCCCTGATATATCCATAACTGGAAGATCCCTGGCCTTGACAACATTAATATACAAAAAATGCATCTGTTCCACCAAATCATAAGTACTAGCAGTCTTATCTCTACCCCAATAACCCATTCTTGCAGCCAAAGGTGGCCTTGTTTCCACCAACCCAAATTCAGGCCTTGGACCACCACCCATTTGCATCTGCATTACATTGCTAGCCATAGGCCCACCAGCCTTGGCAAAATCAGCCCTTTTCTCTACCACTACCGGAGGCGGTGGTGGCCCAGAAGCCGGAATAGAATGAAAAGTCCTTACCTCTGGTTCTTTCTTCTTCTTCTTGTTGTTGATTTCAGTCTCCTTCATGTACTGTTCTTCAAACTTGTTGGTGTTAATTTCTTGCAATGGAGAAAAAGGGGTTGTCCTATCTTCACCGGTCTGGTGGTGAGTTTCCACCACCGGCGGCGGGGGAATGACACTATCAGCAGCACCATTACCATTACCACCAAGAAGATCAGGAACGCCACCAAGGACAGCGTAGATTCTCAAGGCAATATCACCCTTGATATGTGAAAAAAGTCCTCTTTTATCAAGTGGATATCTCTGAACTGAAGCTTCAGAATCAGAAAAGGGGATGGAAGCACCAGAAATCTTGACACGACCAAGAAAATTCTTGTGGTGTCCCTGTCTTTGGTCATTATAAAGATAGACAGAGATTGTGTGGTTTTCAAGGTCTGTTGGATTCTTGATGGTAAAGACAAGCTTTTCATTCCATTGGGGGTTGAGATCTTTAGTTTTAGTTTGGGTCCTTTGATGTTGGTCATCAAAATCTACTTCAACAAAAGGACTTGCTGAGCCCTGGCCATCTTTAGGCATCAGATCACTTGCATCAACAACTTCTACTACTAACTTAGCCATGGAAGAATGGTTGGTGAGTGGTGTAGAATTGAAGGAATGATGGAGAAGAAAGGGTAGGCGGTGAAGAAGGAGATATTGCAAAAAGTGCTCAATTTTGGTGGACAGTGGCTGTCAAAGTCTTTGGTCTCTTGTAGTATATCTCTTCTGATTCTGAGGGCATCTCCTCACTCAATTTTACATCTTTTTAGTGTAAATTCAGTGTTTTATATTAAAAAGCTAATGCCTTTATAATTAAATTCTCAGTTTCTAGTTTGTTATTTTCCATAATTCTAAACTCTAATAATTTATATTTTTGCATATTTAATTTTTGTGAAGGTTAATTCTAGTTAAATTTAATTTTAAAAAAGTCATGTTTAGAAAATATTAATTTAATATTATAAATATAACGATATTCTTAATTAATCATACAATTTATATAATGTTTAATTGAAAGTATTATGTGATAAAATAATATTAAAAATTAAATTGGTGTAATGAAAAATGTTACGTCAATATTTGATGTAAATTTGGGGTTGAACTAAAGTATCAAAATATTAAATTTCAAAACAAAAATAAAATTTGATGGAAAATTTATTGTTGGGTTAGAAATGATCTCCCAACTACACGAAAAAGAAAAAAGAAAAAAAAAAAGTATCACCTATCCCAGGGTAGTTTCTTGGAAGTCATTTTTGGGGGGTTTGAGATGAACTAAACGGCAATTCGGATTTGGAATTTTAAAAGTTCAATTTTTTTATCCCTTCAACAATATCTGATAAAAATAACTAATAAGGATAAATTTTTACTTAAATTATATGAAACTAAACAAAAATATTCTTAGTTATAATTTATAAATATTCTCATCGTTTATAGTTTGACTCAATATTTTCATAAATATTTTCAGGGTCGAACATGTTAAAAACGCTTCGAGGTGTAAATTGAAGAAGCATACTTATAGAACGTAAGTTTTCTAATTTGGGACGTAAGTTCTGGATGTAAAAACACATTTTGTGCGTTAATTATTATTTTTATTATTTTAAAAGTATTTTTGTAAAAAAAAATTATTATTACGAGTATAAGGATATTTTTACTTTATGCTATCATATTTTTTATGTTATGCAATATTTTTTAAGATATATAAGAAAATAAAATAATTTTCATAAATAATTTTTAAAATAATAGTGCCTCAATCTGATAGGATAAAAATTTCATTGCATTATGTACCTTAAGCAACTTTATTCATTTTTTTGTTCATACTCTTACACCTTTTATCCTTTCTTTGTTTGCAATATGTAAATAATAATCAATGTAAATATTACTTGAGGGAGGGAAAAATGGATAAATTTATCTCTTGATTTCAGAAAGTAGATAAATATTGTTGAACATTTTATTTTGATGTAATAAACTAATAAAGATGAATGGAGAAAATATTTTCTATAGTTTTATTACTGAAGATGAAAACTCTGTTAAATTTGATGTATCTTTTTAAATACACACCTAAATTATGAAATGTCTTATTTTCTTGACATGAAATTTTGAAACTATTTACCCTCCACCCCTCCCCGAAAACCCCTCGAAAAAATATTACTGTTTGTTAATTAAAGCGATTTTACAAGAAAGAAAACAAAAATAGAGTTCACTATTTTTATCAGAAATAGGATGTATCTATAAAAATAAAACAATGATATGTTTGTTGAGAAAATGACAGTTTTGGCCTATTTAGTAATAATAGGAGTATTTCTCAACTAAATTATTAATGATAAAGATATTTTTGAGGAAAAGCAGCTTCTTTCAATTGTTCATTAATTTAAGGAACTTGAAATCTTTATTTTTTGTCGCGATCCAAAATGGGTCGTGAATAATACCCACATCTAACTTCTTAAGTGGGCGAACAAATTCCAACCAATGTTAGCTATTCAATTTATAAAATATAATGTTAATGCAGAAGTTCAACTTATAAAAGTAAGAATAATATAACCTATAATTTATATTACACAACATTCTTCAAAATCTGAAAGTCATCACATCAAGGACATCTATTCGCAAATACTAAGTCTAAGAGTAACAACACCAAAATAGATAAATAAAATAGTTTATGTCCAAAAACTAAGGACATTATGTCATAATTGATTGAATCCAACACGAGCTAAAAGGTTAGCTCACCCTGAAATCTGATATACCGATGATCGTCTCGAGTTGAGGGAGAGTCGAAGTCAATGGGACACTTGCTGCACTCCACAAAAGCAAAACGAAGAAAAATACAAGTAGGAGTCAGTACGAGTCATATGTACTGAGTAGGTATCATCGGCCAACTCCAAATAGAAATCAATATGCATAAAATAATAGCAGAAAATCAACTATAACACTTAACAGGTGGCAACAGTAAGAAATAAGTACACAACCAATCAACGATATCAATAATACACATGAGGACTCAGGCCTCCGCATCACACTTCTTTTGGAAGATAGGTTCTTTGAAATTGAGTATATTAAATTACTTTAACATGTTTTTCTTATTATTATTGTGCCAGAATGTGGCACGATACAATCAATATATATATATATACATATATGTGTTTGTGTGTGTATATATGTTTTTCTTTATTATTATCGTGCCGGAATGTGACACCCGATACAATTAATATGTGTGTGGGGGGGGGGGGGAGGAACGTGACACCCGATCCTATAACATATGTGTCGGAACGTGACACCCGATCCTATAATATATGTGTCGGAACATGACACCCGATCCAATATACATAATTCATTATCTTTATTAGTACTTCTCACTTCATTTCCAATGTTTCTTCAAGCTTTCTTTATTCAAGGCATCACTTTGAGAAATCAAATTCAAGATTATGAGTTTCATGGTCTTGGAATTGCAAATCAATCACAATAATATATAAGTCAACCAAACTACAACAATTAAGTGTATAGAAAATATGACAACTTTACTCAATGACTATCAATCGTTATTAAGAGTCTCTCTATTAGACAGAATAAACTATAAATTACCTCGACTGAAGAAACGAAGTCAAGCAAGCTAGTTCATCACTGCTTTTCCTCTCTACAATATCTCTAAACATTCCAAATCTATCAAACATATAATATTCATAAGCAAACAAGTCCATAGATACCCATATTCCTATATGTCTAGACTAAAGCCCAAAAACTCACCCATTCTATAATTAAAATTCCCAAATCTTAAGTTCAAAGTTAAGTCTTAATTCCTCCAAATGACATGACTTTAATGATAGTCATATAAAATCATACGCCTACTATTTTAATTACCCATATTAATATACTAAAAAATTATAATATGATAATTAAAAGAATAAATTAGAATGAGATTAACTGCAACAAATACGGCACAAGAAAGTCCATTACAAAATTGTACAATATATGCCATCTTAGCTAATGTTATCTCCAATAGTTAATAGTAGACATAAAATTTTGTCTCCAAAATCTCCCTAAAAATTCAAACCTGTACACTATTTTCTTTGTAACTTTTTTCATTCTTTATTTTTAATATTATGCACACACTACCATTATTTAATCTGTATTACTTATATATCTTAATTTAATATCAAGCAATTAATGGTGATATAGGATAGATCTTTACCTAGATTAATTCTTCCCAATTCATCACTTTTGTTCTCAGCCCCTCTGTTCGTTCTTTTCTTTTGATTTTCTTCTAAAATAATTAGATACTAAAATTTATAACCCTACTACTTATTTTAATTAATATAGGATAAATATTATAGGAAGTTACATAAATTACCACTTAGTCTACTAACTAAATTAGTTATTAAAAATTATCTCTTAACTAAATAATAAAAATTAAGTAATAGTCCAAAAAATCCCTCTAAAATTCACAAGATTAATATTTTATAATACATAAAACTCTATATCTCAAAATGACTTAATGAATCGTTACATTTTTAGTACCTAAAAATGACATCTATATTTCAAAACGCACTACCTAGGTGGATCAGATTTACGAGATGTTCAAAGTTGAGTAACACTCCACCGTTACCTTTTTCTTTTTTTGCTTTGTATAATATTTTCAAAATATTATTAATTCTAGTATTATTTTTGTATCTTTTTAATTGTTAACTATAGATGTTCTCTCTCTTTTAATATTTACATCAAGCTTTATTGGTTTTTCTCTCTTTCTGTTCTTGATTATGAATTTACACCAAGAAAAAAATGAATCTTATTTGTGAACTAAAAAAGTAAGGTACCTTGAACTTGACCCTTTGATAAGTCTTTGATGATTAAATACACGTTTTTGTTCATAAATTAAATCGTGTGTTGGGTACACATTGCAAGAGAAAAACTATAGGTACAAATAATTCAATGTTAAAATGAAAATGTATAAAAATTAGTGATTGGACATATGATAAAGAGAGTGAAAGGGACATAGCAACATCACCATAAATATGTGGAAATTATTATAGGCGTAAAAGCATTTTCTTTCCCTTTCAAAAAGCTTCCATTATCTTATAATCAATGTACCTATCACTACATAGGTCGTTGATTAACCAAACACCTTTCTTTATTGTTTTACAAATTAAATAAAATAATACTGGAGTGTCAAATGTCAACAGATAATTTTTTTTAATTACATTAATTATCATCACTTTTTTTTTTTACATTTGATGTTCAGTATTTATATTGAAACTCAATTAATTAGAATTAAATATTTTCTATTAAAAATTTTAATTTAAAATAAAACAGTTTCATTCAATGCACTACGTGCTTCGGTAATATTATTACCACTTTCGTTGCTCCTCTAAATGGTTCACCCCAATTTTACATATACGTATCATGTGGTGAAATATTTTATAAAAATAAATTATTCACTTATATGACACAAAAAAAAAAATGATGATCGGTTACTTTCACAAGTTTGGCAGCTTTTTTCAATTCATTAACTTTTCATTATTATTTTTTCTATATATTACATTATTATTTCTTTTTATTGTAATTAATCTATGAAATCCCTAAAATACTGACTCTGAACTAGGTACTAGGACAAGTCCATGCCTATTTCAACTAAAATAAAATAACTAAAAAGTATAGACCTCAGAGCTCGTTTGAGTGTAAATGGTCTCACCAAAGTTGAGTAGAAAACTAGATCTCCAATGATGCGCGTATTGAGGATCTGTGAAACAATGCAAATTGACATTAATACACGAGTAAATGAATTGAGAAAAGAGAAGTTAAATCATGATACCCAATTATGAAAAATGTTAGATATCGCTGTTGGGGTACATGGTATCTTTGAATAAGTATATTCGTTAACAAAAATTGGCCTGGGCTTTCCTAGACAGAGATACCTTTGATGTGAGTCTGCAAGGATGAAAGAATAAGTAGATCCACATATTCTAACTTTAGATTCATAAAGGACACACAATCACTCCACTTTCTCTTCTGTATATTTCTTTTCACTTTACTTTCTAAATCCTTTTATTAACAAAAAAACAAACCTCTCACATGCAATTGGATTCATGGTTAGCAACTAGTGCTACAACATTATTCGTGACACACAACATCTAATTGAATGTCATAAGAATTGTAGTTCTATTCAAGTAACACAATATTCTAGTCCTATTAAAATACTAGCTACAACAGCCCATCAAATATGTTTTTTTTCCTCTCGCTAAAAATTTTGATATCTTTTTAAAGATTTAAGTTGTTAACTATTGTATTTGTGTTTGTTTTATCCTAATTTTAATATATTAGGTTGGTATACGAAAAATGATTTATTAGAGGTAATATTGTAAAATCACAGTTGAAGCAGTCGAAGAAATAATTAATAAAAATGATATAGTAAAATCCAGCAGTTGAACAGACACGTCAATTAGCAGCTGTCTTAAAAACATTAAGAGAGGATTTCGTAAATATATTTTGAAAATTTTAAGCTGTTAATTATTGTATTTGTATTTATTTTATCCTAATTATAATATTTGCATGATTTAAAATAATTGATTAGGTTGATATAGTAAATCACAGTTGTTGCAGCTTGAAAAATGATCTATTAGAAATAATATTGTAAAATCATAGTTAAAACATGTGGAAAAATAATTTATTGAAACAATATAGTAAAATCCAAAAGTTGACACACACATATCAATCACTAGCTATCTTAAAAAATTAAATTAAAAACACGATATATAATGATATTTTTGGATCAAAGTATTGATGAAAACAGCATTTTTGTACTAAATATAAATGAAGAGCATTCTTGTTCATTTCACATAGTTAAAAAGTATGCAAATACTATAAGTTAAAGTAATTAATAATATAATTTTTATATTACAAAACTTGAATGACTCTCTAAATTTTATATCTACCACATAAATTAAAATATATTAAATAACATATGTTGGACCATACGGACGTGAATTCTTGTGTCATCTATGTATAAAAAACCACGGTGAGGAGCTTAAATTGCCTATCTCATCGTTATGTCTGTTTAGGCACTAAGTGCTTATTTGTTATTTTATAATTTCTCTAAATTCATAAGTAACATATATTTCTTTTGCTTCTTCCTATTATGGTGACGTGTGCGTATCCTTCGCCTCTTTGAAAAAGTTTTCATTTGGTTAGGAAACCTTTAGGCTTTAGTTTATTAATTTTTTAAAAAATTATATATTTAAAAAATTAATAATTTAAAATATTTAAAAAGACATGAAAAAATTTGATCGGTTTTCAATATCTTATCTGTGCCATATAAATTATGAAATAAAAATATTGTAAATCATAATATTGATAATCTAAATATTTAAAAGATATAAACAAAATTTAAATGATTTTTTTTCAAATTCTATGAGTATAACATAAATTAGGATAGATAGAGTTAGAAAATTATATATAAAATGTACTATAAATCATAAAAAATAACAATCTAAAATATTTAGGAGACATATTTAACTTTCAATATTTTATGCGTAGCGCATAAATTCGAATAAAAAATAACATATATAATTTGAAAATGATGTAAAATATATTATGAATCACAATAATTAACAATTTAAAATTTAGAACACACATAAAAATTTATTGATTGTCCAAAGTTTATGGGGCCACATAAATTGACGTAAAAGATATCATAAATTATCAATTATGATAATTAACAAACTTAAAATAATTTAAAAGATTATATTAAAAATTTTATTAACTTTGTTTGTATAACATAAATTAGAAGTTTACAAAAAAACATAAATAGCACGAACTCCTGTATCTGATCTGAACAGAAATATTCTAGGACAAAGAAAATGACAGATTTGAGCTTTTGGTCCCCGCAATATCTGTAAATTCTTATTTGATCAGTATCATATTTAGATAAACACATTTATTCTTTAATTAATTAAAAAATGTATATTTTCATAAATTCAACTTTATATGGGGTATATTTAAAACTACAAATTAAAGAACATTTTGATATTTTTAATTTAGAACTAGTTTAGTGTACGTGCTTTGCACGTATGTATCGTGTTAATTAATAAAAAGTGTATAACAAATAATTAAATTATTATGTATATAACTTATATCACTGAGCACATAGTTATAAATACTTACGTAAATATTACTATCTCATATCATCAAGTTTATAAATACGTCATTTTTCTATTCCTATCGCATGATGCAAATCAACTTCATTCCATTTGACAATAGAAGTGGACAAAATAATTGAATTATTTGATTCAGTATATGCCCTTTTTTCTCATCCGGTGTGTTAAGAATGGAGTAGTCTTACCACTGCACATTTCTTTTAATTTTTTTTGAATTTGAAAAAAATAATATTAATTGTTATGCTAGCTTAACTTGCTTGAAAATAATATTAGTTGTTATGTTACCTTAACTTGCTTCATTCAGATTATATTATGCCATTAATTTAGTTAGTCAAGTCTAACAAATTTTCGTTATTTAAAAATTTTTCTTATTTTGTAACTAACATCTCGCTCTATTCACAAGTTTCATCTATTCATGTAAAATAATATCTCAAGTAAGGTAATACTTTTTTGTTTTAGACAAAATTATCTTTTTACTATTTTCTTAATTTATTATTTAATGTTTTATAAATTAGTTTCCACATTCACTTTTGGATTAAAATTACTCTATATTTAGAATTAACTTTTGATTTAGAACTATTCCATGTAAATAATTAATAAAAATTTTGACTATCAAATACATGGTTAATAAAAGTATGTAATATAACAAATTTAAAAATAAAATTATGTTGGAAGCATTAACTACTCCTCTTGTATTTCGGAATCTTTTGTTACATTAAATTTTAGTCAATTAATTATTTAATGTCTAACTATTCAACTCTAAATTATTACTTTATGTATTGAAAAACTATTGGCATATCGATATTATAAGGAATTGGATTGATTTTTTTCATCTTTGTTCTATCACAATAGACTAAACAATTGCATCAAATTAATAATATTTATCTAATTTTTATTTACATGAATATTGTATTTGATTTTCTCATCTTTGTTGTATCACAATAGATT
>JAABOM020000007.1:10601099-10612360 GCA_011800125.2 Solanum clarkiae
TCTTTTTCTTTACGCTTCTTAACCTAGCTACTTTGTATTGATTGTTAATATTCATTTCATCACATGTTATCAGCATGAAGCTCTGCACATTTCAAGCTACTTTAAACAGGTAAAAAGAGGTAAGGTAGCATATCTAATATTTCTAAACTTGAATTTTTTCCCCTGGATATATCAGACAAAAGCTACTCGTCATGGGTATTAGATCCTGAAATCCACCTGGATGTGATGGGTCTGGTAGACACCATCAATAATAATAACTACACATCCAGCCAAGATCGTGTCAAAATTATGATATTTCTCCGCCACCATCCTGACGAATGATTAAAAATGCAACATTTTACTCTAAAAGATTCCCTTACGTTGTGGAACAATCTGAAAGATAGATGTGACCACCTAAAGTTGGTCATCCTTCAATAAACATGTCATGATTGGTTTAATTTTGAGATTACTAGACTTCAAAAACATAAGTGGATATAATTCTTCCATGTATAGAATTATATCACAATTAAACTTATGTGGAGAAGATGTTACTCAACGTGCTAAGCTTGAAAAAAGAAAATACTCCACATTTTCTCCCGCAAATATGCTCCTGCAACAACAATATCGGGAGATGGACTTTAAAAAATATTTTAAATTACTTTCACATCTTCCTATTGTTGAACAACATAATGAACTATTAATGAAAATTCATGAAAATTGACTTGTTTGTTCTATGTTACTCCCTGAAGTGAATCAGGTAAATTATCACCAAAGAAAATAGGGTCGTGGCCCCAGTCATGGTCGTGGTCAAAGTCGAAAGAAAAATTATAATCATGATGGTCATCTTGCACGAATAAATGACCAGCAATATAAAAGAAAAGGTGAAAAATAAGAACCCGTGCAAAGGAAAAATTCAGAAAGTGTCTGCCATAGATGTGGAGGAATAGGGCACTGATCATGTACTTGTCGATCATCTAAGCGTTTGGTTCATCTCTATTACGCATCCTTAAAAAGGAGCGATAATAATCGGAGATAAACTTTATCTCTGAAGATAATGTTGAGCTCATGCATCTGCATGTAGCTAATTTCTTTGATCTTCCAGAAGGAGAGATGATCAGTGATGAACCTGCTATAATCTAGATAATTTTCTTTCATGTTTAGTTATGTTGGTTGGTATGTTTATATTTTTCTAGTTCCTGTAAATAAATAAAGTATGTATAATGGCTCTATTTAATAGTAGTATTTACTTTATTTTGTTTTTGAAGAAAATATAGATATACCTCAAGATTAATTGAGGGATCCAAAAGAGCAATAATAGTTCTGTCTAAGGGGACAAAACTTGTTATAAAAGAAATATTTTCTCTTCTAAATTCCTAAGAGACTTGTTAAGTTTCAAAGATATTCGCCGAAATGGATACTATATCGAGACACTAAATGAAATGAATATTGAATACCTTGGTATAACCAAGAGTGTCTCAGGCCAAAAATATATTTGGAGAAGTTACCAATCTTATCTTCTGGCCTATATTATGAGAAATAAATACAATTGAAGCACATTCGATCGTAAACCAGAAGTTTACTCATTTAGATACTTTTACACTATAACATGACCAAATAGGTCATCCTGGATCAATAATGATAAGACAAATTCTTACAAATTCAACTGGACATCCATTAAAGAACCTGAAGATTCTTATTAATGATGAATTTTAATGTGTTACTTGTTATCAAGGCAAATTAATTGATAGGCCATCAACCCTGAAGGTTGCTATTGAATCCCCTAACTTTTTAGCACATATTGTCACGGACTTGGTCGTAATTCCAACATACCATGCGGCCTAGCAAGCTTTTCTCTCTTAAGTTGCTAGTCAGCCTAACTCTTAACGCTTAGCAAAACTTTGAAAGACTAAGCTAAGGAACTTTGCGAAAGAACTTGAACTTTGGAGGAATAAAGAAAGAAACTTTTTATTAAACTCTTGAATACTTTACAATTCCTTGCTTGTGATTTGGTTTGCTTGATTCTTGGGTTAAAATGAATGTCATGGGGAGATATCTATACTATTTCCACCTCCTTAATGGACAGCTAGGATCAATTTGATCCAACGGCTACAAATGAGTGTCTAGAACTCTCTTACAAAATATCTTAGATATTTACAAAAGATAGATTTTTTTTACATCTGTATACATTATTCTAGAATCTTCTAGGTTCCCCCTTCAAGATCCACATTTCCCTAGAATCTTCCAAACTTCTCTAGAGAACTCCATACATCTCTAGAACCTTCCAGATTGTTAAAGAGAACTTCACACATGTCTAGATCCTTCCAGACTTTTCTAGAGAATTCCACACATCTCTAGAACCTTCCATACCTCTCTAGAGATTCCACACATCTCTAGAGTCCTTCACATGTCTTTAGAGATATCCACATATTTTTAGAGTCTTCCATATGTCTCTAGAGCCTTCCACATATCTCTAGAAAATTCCATAGTCTTCCCTATTATGGTGGATGCCTCTATATAGTTCCGGGCAGCACCTTGGACGAATTTAAGCGGTACGTCACATTCTCCCCCATTCAATGTGGCGACGTCCTCAGTGCATCTCTCTTATATGCCTTGATTAGATCCTGGTAATCCCATAATGTCAGCTCGCGTTCCCATCTTGCCTCGCTTGTCGGGAGATCCTTTCCCTTTTACAAAGTACTCGGTGTAGTCTGGATGACTCCCGCTCTTAGAACGATTTGGTGCACAAGAATCTCTTCCACTTCTTGTCCAGGCACCGTGGTTGTAACTGTAAGTGCTCCCCTTAACTTACCTCATCTTAATTCATCCTCATCTTGATGGTACAACTTCGGCAGGCTCTCATGAAAACCAAGATGCATCTCCAAGTGCAAGAGTAGAGTCAAGTGATAGGCTAGCTTACCAATGCGTTTTTCAATGAGAAACGACCCTTCATAGCGCCTCACTAGCCCTTTGTGCACCTTGGAAAACCTTTATCTTTGATGAGGAAGGAGCTTCACCATGACTAAGTCAACTTTCTCAAACCCCAGAAGTTTCTTTTAGCATCAACTGGTTTCTTCATCTTTTGCGCGACCTTTGCTACGTCTGCCTTTGCCAAGTCGGACCTTTCTTGCCAAACCTTGGGAAATTTATATGCTGCAATATTCGGACCTTTGTAACCAATGACCATAGTTTGTGGTGTCATTGGTTGCCCCTTGTCTTATTGGCACACAAGACAAGTTTTGACATAGAGCTCAATACCATCCCTCATCTGGGGCCAATAGTAAGCTTGTTCAATAAATGCTATTGTTTGTCGAACTCGCTCAGCTTGAGTTATGGCACTCTTTGGCGATCTTCTTCCTTGAGCCTTTCCACTTTGGCATATATACCCAATTTTCTTTGGTGACAAGAACCCCATCATCAAGACAAAATCTTCGTGTCTTCCCCTGACTTGCCAACTTCATTAGATTCTTGGCTTGTGGGTCTTGATCTAATCCCTCCTTAATTTGATCAACGAAAGATAAATTCGAACTAGTGATGCAGGCAAGTTTGGCCTCTCTACTTTGTGCGTCGGTCACAATGTTCCCCTTGCTTGGCTTGCTCTCCATCAATTGTCTCCTTGACTCCTCACGCTCAAGAGGAGACATGCGGTATGGCACTGCCACTGGAGGAGTGGTACCTGGTACAAGTTCTATTTTGTGGTCCACCTTCCTCTTTGGTGGTAACCTATTCGGCAACTCGAGCGGCTCCGCATCGTTATATTCCTTCAAGACCTAAGTAACTCCTTGGGGAATGGCTTCAGTGGGAGTAATAGTTGCTTTTTCCTTCAAGGAACCACTCTTTGCGTCTGCGAGCAACCTTCTCTTCTTTTCGGTCTCGGGCACTTCCACCTTTGCTTTGTTCGCACTGAAGAGTCGTAGGGCTCCTATCTTTATTTCCTCTCGTTCACGCTCCTCGATTAATACAGAGAGTTTAGACCTCTTAGAGCATTCCCTTGCCCTGTGTGGTCTTTCACAAAAGAAGCATTTAAACGGGGGTCTCTCACCGGCTTTGTGCTCCTTAGAACCCTTCTCCTTATCAGCTGCCTCTCTGCCATGATGTGGGTCTCCCACATTCTTTTCCTAGTTGCCCTTGTCCCTTGGTTTAGGTTTCTCCACTTTCCTAAACTCAATAAAGGACTCGGCAATGGAAATGGTGGTGTTCAAGTCTTGCGCCCGTCTTTAGATCTCAAGCTTTTGGCCCACTGTTGTAAACCATCCATGAAGGCAAAGAAAGCTTCTTTATCAGGATAATTTAGGATCTCAAGAAGTACCTCAGTAAACTTTGTTATGTACTGCCGAATGCTTTTGTTGTGTTGCAATATCCTCAGTTTACCCCTGGCCTCCTTTTTAACATTATTGGGGTAAAACTGTTTCTTGAGTTTAGTCTTGAACTCATCCCAAATGCCAATCGAGCAGGTGCCTCTTTCAATGTCCCCCTGTCTCCTCTTTCACCATACCATTGCGGTGTCCTCGAGGTAGAGACTAGCCATATCCACTTTTAGCACTTCGTCGATCATGGTGAGCACCCTGAAATATTGGTCTATACTCCAGAGGAAGTTATCTAGATCCTTCGCATTTCTTGACCCTTTGAAGGACTTGGGTCGTGGAATATCTAATTTGGAAGGGGACGTCCTTACCTCGGATGTCGATGGACTTCTTTGGGCAAGAGCCCTCTTGCACAATCTAAGCTTCTCCTCTATGCTTTCTAGCTTGCGCAAGATCCACCCTAGATCTTCCCGCATTGAAGAAATCTCTTCCTTATGAATATCTTCCATGGCCTTCATGCTGCTGAGACATTAGGCTAGGACTTAGTTCATGGCGGCTTGCATCTCCTCCCGCAGTCCATCTATGCCTTGTACGACCTCTTCGAACTTTTCCTCCCCATCGGCTATGGCCAGGTCCACCTTGGCTAGCCATGTCTCAAAGCCTTCCTATGGTTTCCCTCGACTGAGATCTCTGCCCTTTGGATTTCTTCTCGATTACCTTGCCTTCTTAGGTAATCTTGTTTCCACCTTCCATGTCCCTTGATGTTCCGATGGTCTATAACCTTTGCTCTGATACCAACTGTCATGGACTCGATCGTAATTTCAATGGACCATGTGGCCTAGCAAACTTTTCTCTCTTAAGTTGCTAGTCAGCCTAACTCTTAACGCTTAGCAGAACTTTGAAAGACTAAGTTAAGGAACTTTACGAAAGAACTTGAACTTTGGAGGAATAAAGAAAAAAACTTTGTATTAAGCTCTTGAATGCTTTACAATTCTTTGCTTTTGATTTGCTTTGCTTGATTCTTGGGTTAAAATGAATGTCATAGGGAGGTATTTATACTACTTCCACCTCCTCAATGGATGACTAGGATCAATTTGATCCAAGGGCTACATATGAGTGTCTAGAACTCTCCTACAAAATATCTTAGATATTAACAAAGGATAGAATTTCTCTACATCTATCTACATTATTCTAGAACCTTCTAGGTTCCCCCTTCAAGATCCACATTTCCCTAGAATTTTTCAGACTTCTCTAGAGAACCCCACACGTCTCTAGAACCTTCCAGACTGTTATAGAGAACTCCATACATGTCTAGATCCTTTCAGACTTATCTAGAGAACTCCACATGTCTCTAGAACCTTCCATACTTCTCTAGAGAATTCCACACATCTCTAGAGTCTTCCACATGTCTCTAGAGAATTCCACATATCTCTAGAATCTTCCATATGTCTCTAGAGCCTTCCACATATCTCTTGAGAATTCCATAGTCTTCCTTATTATGGTGGATGCCTCTAGATGATTTCGGGCAGCACCTTGGACAAATTTAAGTGGTACGTCACAATATACACGAGGATACATGTAGGCCTATTCATCCACCTAATGAATTGTTCAAATCTTTTATGGTCTAAAACAACCCTAAAAAGTGCACGAAAATGTGCCTCGAAAGTGCCCGGAATTTTAATTTCCATATATCTCAAAATCCATACATGATGTCAAAAATTCGACTTCATATTCTTGATCAGGGGGCAAAATTGAGAGGGAAATGGGTCTAACCCTGATTTTAGAGCAATCGTGTCAAAATATGAAAATCGCAAAATGCGATTTTCAGAGAGCTCTCCACACCCTTGGCGCGACGTGCCAAGGGCATGCCATAGTGTTAAATTATTGCCAGTTTTTAGTTCGGTCCAAGACTTTTGGATCTTGGGCCCAAGTCTTTCCATGCGTGAAAATGCCTATACTTAGCCATATTTCACCTTCATATCATATAAGACATTCCCAAATACTCTCTCAAACCCTTAGACTAATATTTCTCTCAAAATTAAGGTGTTCAAATCTCTTTCGAATCTTAAGGAATTCATCCAAGTTTCAAGTCTTCATTCAAATCTTCATCAAAAAATTCTCTAAAGTCAAGGTATGTGGGTTTCATTTATCGGTTCCTTTCACCCATGAAGCTTAAGCTTCCTTTTTACCTAAATTGCATGATTTCAAGTTGATTTACTTATGGGTCTTACTTATTATGAAGTATACTATGAACTATGTTGGGGATTCCTGAAATTGTGACTGTTGTAACATATTTTGAGCTACGAATCCAAGATCTATTGTGGGATTTAATGAAGGGTTTTGATGTATATTACTTAAGGATGTTACCTAGTATCGATGGATGGTTTTACATTGAATTTTCTTACATGAGTTCATCCCTAAATTGTATGGTTTTACACTAGCACTACACCCTCGCCAAATGTTTAATAAAATGTCCGATTATGATTTCTTGAGAAATTGAAGGTTCAATGCATGTCTTATGAATTGAATGACTTTATGATGATGAAAGAAATGTATGTATATGACATTCTCCTATATCATGTTGGGAATTGACCATGCCTCACTCGGGGGGTCGTGAGCCCAGGTAACCATGTCGAGGGGTTTGTACCTTGATAACCATATAGAGGGGTTTGTACCTTGATAACTGGATTAAGAGGTTGGCACCTCAATCACCATGGGTGGTAGGGTGAGACAATCCACCAACCATGTCGAGGGGTTTGTACCTTGACAATCGGGTTGAGGGGTTGGTACCTTAATCACCATGGGTGGTAGGGTGAGACGATCCATCAGCCATGTCTAGGGGTTTGTACTTTGACAACCAATTAAGGGGTTGGCACCTCAATCACCATAGGTGGTAGGTGAGATGATCCACCAACCAATTGAGGGGTTGGTACCTCAATAAACTATGAATCCTATAATGATGGTCTCTTCTTGCACATATATTTGTTCCATGTAAGCATGATTTACTTCAAGCATCTTCCATACATACCATATTGCTACATGCTTATTCATTGCAATGTTATGAATTTCGATTATATTGCTTATATCTTGTTGCATTGCATCTACATACTTAGTATATTTAAACGTACTAACACATACTCTATGCCTATATGATGTCACCATGTGGGAATCGAAGCCCTACTTGAGCATCTTCCTCCTCGTGGCTAGTACAATTTCTCTCAAGCTAATTGGTGAGTCCTCCATTCTGAGGACAATGTCTATGATCTCATGCTATGTACTAAGACTATCTTTTTTTTATGTATGTATTAACTATGAAGGTGAGCCCTGTTGATTATATTGTCCCCTACACCTATCTCAGTTTTAAAGGTGTTGTTGGACATATTATGTATTGAGCCTTGACTCTCTTGTTTTGATGTTTATGTTGTGAAAGTTTCCTTTTAGCCCCTTTGCCGTTATTTCTAATCTAATTATGTTGTTTAATTGCTTCCGGGACCAATGATGTGTAATGATATGTTAAGAGGTTTGTTTGGGGTCCCTTCGGGTTCCCCTTTCGCCGTGTCACGTCTAGGCCCTAGGCTTGGGTCGTGACAAACTTGGTATCAGATCACTAAGTTGTTAATGGTCCTCAACATCCAATATACCACATTAATTAGAGTCCTATTCATGGTCGTGTTGTGCACCATAATTATGAGTAGGAGACTATGAGACGTTTTAAGAAATGTTTTCCTTCTTCTTGATCTATGTTGTTCTATAGAAATTAGGTGAAATTTCCCTGTAATGAATGTTCTTTGTCATATTTAGATCATGCCTAACAAAAGAGGAAGGAGAGCCCGCACTCCGATGGAACAAGCGGCTCATGATGAGCTCCGGGATGCTCTCACTTTGCTAGCTCAAGCTATGGCTAATCAACTCAATCAAGGGACCCAAATCCCTCATGTTCCTACCCCTGGATCTAGGGTGAGGGGCTTCATGAGGATGAACCCACTGGAATTCTATGGGTCTAAGGTAAATGAGGACCCTCAAGAGTTCATTGATGAGGTCTACAAGGTATTGGCTATTATAGGTGTTAGATTAGAAGAGAAAGCGGAGTTGGCGGCCTACCAACTCAAAGGGTTAGGATAAATATGATTTAATCAATGGAAGGAGGAGAAGAGAATCAATAATGTTGGAAGGAGTTCAAAGCGGCTTTTCTTAATCAATTCTTCCCTTTTGAGCTTAGGGAGGCAAGATGGTGGAGTTTATGAATTTGAAACAAGGGTCTATGAGTATAAGAGAGTATTCCCTCAAGTTCAATCAACTCTCTAAATATGCTCCCCACTTGGTTGCCGACCCAAGGTCTTGAATGAACAAGTTCGTGATGGGTGTATTCGATTTGGTGAATGAGGAATGCTGGTCTGCTATGTTGATTAGTGACATGGATTTATCCTATTTGATGACCTACGCCAAACAAATGGAGGAGGAAAAGTTGAGGAAGAGGAGGAGTAATGAGGCCAAGAAGGCCCATTTTGAGGGAAAATTCCAAAGTTGAAAGGGTGGTCGGTTCCATCAAGGCCAAAGGTCTTCTCATGCTTCTAATAGGAGTTTTCCAATGACCTGCCAAGGGCCCAAGGTGTTGGTGGTATGATCCCTAATGATATGTGTCCAAGATGTGGTAGGGGTCATAGAGGTCCATGCTTGAGAGGATACTAATGCATGTTATGGATGTGGGGAAGTGGGTCACAAAAAGATTGATTGTCCTGTAACCACAACAAGGGTAAGGAGGTTCGTCCACAAGGTCCAAATGCAGTTCCTTTGGGGAGAAGTGGTCAACAAGGTGGTTCCCCAAGGCAGAATCGGTTCTATGCACTCCAAGGGAGGCAAAGGGTTGAGGAGGTTCCCGATGTCATCACTGGTATCTTAAAAGTCTTTGATTTTGATGTGTATGCATTGATTGATCTGAGTACCACTCTTTCTTTTGTTACCCTTTTGTTGCCAAAAAGTTCCATGTTGAGCTCGTATTGTTGTTTGAGTTTTATGAGGTGTCTACTCATATTGATGCATCTATTGTTGCTAGAAAGGCTTATAGAAATCGTCCCATTTGCATTTTGATTAAGATATTGCCTTGTGGTCTTGTTGAGTTGGAAATGGTGGATTTTGATGTCATACTTGGGATGGATTGGTTGCATGCATATTATGCCTCTATTGATTGTAGAACCCGTATGGTCAAATTTCAATTCCAAAATTAATCCGTCCGTGAGTGGGAGAGTCATGATGTGGTGGTCAAGGGTAGGTTCATCTCTTGTATTAAAGCCCAGAAGTTTATCTCTAAGGGGTGCCTCTATTATCTTGTGAGGGTAATGGATATTCCTATAGAGTTGGTTCCGATTGTAAATGAGTTCCTTGATGTCTTTCTAAATGACCTTCTCGGCGTTTCTCCCGAAAGGGAAATAAATTTTGGTATTGACCTCCTTCCCAATATTCAACCCATTTTTATTCTCCCTTACCGAATGGTCTTGGTGGAGTCAAAGGAGTCGAAAGAGCAATTGAGAGATTTGTTAGAGAAGGATTTTATTAGGCCTAGCCAATCACCTTGGGGTGCACCGGTATTACTTGTAAAGAAGAAAGATGGGTCCCTTAGAATGTGTATTGATTACCGGCAACTCAATAGGGTCACCATAAAGAATAAGTATCCTCTTCTAAGGATTGATGATTTGTTTGATCAATTGCAAGGGGCTAGTCACTTCTCTAAGATTGACCTACAGTCCGGGTACCATCAAGTGAAGGTGAGAGAGTGTGATATTAATAAGACGGTCTTCTGGACTAAGTATGGGTATTATGAGTTTGTTGTGATGTCTTTTAGGTTGGCCAATGCACCGACCATCTTCATGGATCTTATGAATAGGGTCTGTAAACCCTACCTTGATTTATTTATTTTGGTTTTCATTGATAATATTTGATCTATTCACATAGTGCGGAAGATCATAAGAGTCATTTGAGGGTAGTTCTATAAAGATTGAGGGAAGAAAAGTCGTATGCTAAGTATAAAAAATATGAATTTTGTTTAAAAGAGGATGTCTTTTTAGGTCATGTAGCGTCGGGGGATAGTATTAAGGTGGATCCTAAAAAGATGGATGTGATTAGAAATTGGCCTAGATCATTGACCCCGTCGGATATTAGGAGCTTCTTGGGCTTACCGGATTACTACCGGAGGTTTGTGAATGGGTTCTCTTCTATTGCTTTTCCTATGACCAAGTTGACTAAAAAAAAGCCAAATTTGTGTGGATCGATGAGTGTGAGAAGAGTTTACGAACTTTGAAAGATAATCTTGTATCCGCTCCTATATTGTCACTACCAGAAGGGCTAGTAGGGTTTGTTGTGTATTGTGATGCTTCAAAGGTTGGTTTTGGTTGCGTGTTGATGCAAAATGATAAGGTGATAGTCTATGCTTCTAGACAACTCAAAGTACATGAGAAGAATTATCCTACCTATAATCTTGAATTAGCTGCCGTGGTCTTTGCTTTGAAAATTTGGCGTTACTATTTGTATGGGGTGCATGTTGATGTGTTTACTGACCATAAGAGTCTCCAATATGTCTTCACTCAAAAAGATCTCAACTTAAGACAAAGAAGGTGGTAATAACTTCTTAAAGACTATGATACTAGTGTGCATTATCATCCCGGTAAGGCTAATATGGTGGTCGATGCTTTGAGTAGGGTGTCCATGGGTAGCCTAGTACATGTTGATAATAGCGGCAAAAGGGAGGCTAGGGAGGTCCATCGGTTGGCTAGATTAGGAGTTAGGTTGGAAGAGGTTGATAATGGGGGTGTTGTGGTAGTCGATGGCTCTAAGTCTTCATTGGTTAAGGAGGTGAAAGCTAAGCAAGATCGTGACCCCACTTTGTTAGAATTGAAGGCATTGGTAAAGGGCAACGTAACAAGAATCAAAACAGCCATGAGACTTCTTTTTCGATGGGTGCTTATCTTTATATTCATACAATATTTG
>JAABOM020000007.1:10632046-10649692 GCA_011800125.2 Solanum clarkiae
AGCTTTATAAAAAGTAAAAAAATTATTGCCCATTTTAAAATATTTTGAAAGGTAGGGGTATTTTGCAAGTATAGGGGTGTCTTGTGGTTGTTATATATGATCATTACAAAGAAAATTAGCATCCAAATTTTGATTATATACTAATTTAATTGTCACGTCCCGAGCCTACGCCTGGACGTGGCCGGCACTTGAAAATCATTTTTAATCCCAAGCAAACCACTTGGTCTGGCTACCTACTCAGCGGAAGACTTAATAATAGTGGACAAGCTACTAAAATTCAAGCTAACTCATGAATTGTCTGCATAAAATGAATGTGAAAGTGCATAAGCTATACTAAATAAACTGGAACTGGAATACTGACGCATAATCTATGGAACCTCTACTAAAGCTGTCTGAAAGGATTAATGGGACAGACCCCAAGTAGCCAGAACTAAAAATAACTGTTGTAATGAAACATAAATAACTCCAGAGCCTCGGACTGAGAAGAGGCCTCACCAAAAGACTGAAAGTTGTTAGGTTCTAAATGAAGCGGCTACTGAGGAACTCTGTCACCTGCGTCTGCATCATAAATCGATGCAAGCCCTAAGGACGTCAGTACGTGGAATGTACGGTATATAAGATGGCCAAAAATAATAACTCAGGATAACATAACATTTTGTCAAAAAGGATATAAACATTACTCATAGTAAAGTAACAATAAAAATAAATACTTTGTATGCTGAAAATAACATGCTAAAAACTGGTAAGAAAAACATAAATTCTTAGCTTGGGGAGTTTCTCTAACCAACAACGACCACCATGAGTTTCGTGGTGATTTAGCGTCTTGCCCACGCTACCAAAGTCATCCCGTACTTTGCTGGGGTATGGGACGAAGAGCTAGAGTAGTGGATTCATCCCAAACTGAGCCATGTTAATGGCTAAAGAGGAATGTACCTTGGTGCAATCATATCCTATGTTGGCTACATAGTTTATGAGTTCAAGTAATTAATTCTACTCTCACTCATATCGATGCTCAATACTACTCCCAAAAGACTTTTATATAGCTCATACTTGAAGACTTGAAATTCTTAAAATCTGCTTTCTCGGAAACTTAGCCCAACTTACTACTTAGCTTTCTGAACTGAAATCTTTAACTTTGCTGAAACTAGTATCAACTCAAGTGATTCCAAAAACATACTAGATTTCTTGGCTAATATGCAATAATCAATTTTTAAAATGGACTTCTTGAACTTAGCTTAAAGAGGTATTCATACTAGTCTTTCTTTTCTTGAAATAGTAACAAGATTTTCAAGAAACCTCAACAACAATGAATCTTATTCATATATGAGTGTAATTTTGATAACAATACTTTAATTGAATAATGTAGAAATCAAGAATCATAATATTCATCAAGGATACATACGTACCATGAGAATTAACATACTTCACAAAAAATACTGAAATATAATCTCAGCTAGTATTTGAAAGTTCATGGGTGAAAAACTAACTTCTATTCTTAAAGATATTCTTGAAAATAATAGTTTTAGGGTGGTCTTACTTACCTTGGAAAGAACTCTTGGTGAATTGAAGGAATTTTCTTGAAGGCCCTAGCCGTTCTTGATTTTATGCTTGAATTTTCTGGGAGGGTTTTTCTTTCTTGAATGAATGAATGTGAAAAAGAATACGTTTTTGGACTTAAATTCGTCTTAAACTGACTAGTTTAGGATTAGAGATGTGGGAAAGGTCGAAATTTTTTTCTCCCCATTAAAAGAGACAATACTACTCGAAATTACACTAGTGCGCATAAATTTTTAATTTTTCACAAATTTTAGTTTTTCGTCTAAATTCGAAAAAAAATTCAAGTGTGGTTCTGGTCCCTAGCGCGTCATAAAAGGGACACGAAAACCTCACTGTTTTTTAATTTTTTTGAAAAAAAATAATTCGAGTTTTTTTGTGCTAAAGTCGAGTCGAAACCATTTTCCAACTCAGTTTTTCGCACTGATCGCAAATTCGATCTCGGGTTTGCAATCGGAGAATGGAAAGACATGTTATGCGCAAGGTCAATTCTAAGAGTATTTTGATCTTTTCACGGGGGTGTCACATTAATGCTAATACATAATTGTGGTAATTTATTGTGATGTGATTAAATATAATATTATAATAATTTGAGTATGTTGAAAAATAATTTTGAAAATGATAATCTCAAAGAGAGGGAAAATGGTGACAAACTTTACGCCTTGTTGAAAATGGTATTATTTGTATTTTGATGAAAGAAGTCATTGATGATAAATGAGAGGTACCATAAATATAGTACCTAATAAATTAAAAATTTTGATTGTACTAGAGGATACAATATATGATAATCAGTGGATTTCAAAATTCATATGTGGTTGCCAAGCAATAATAATTCTTATGAAAAATAATTTTTGCAATGACAAAAATAAATACATGTTGTTGAGATATAATATGATAAAACAGCTATTTTGAGATGAAATTATTTTGTATAGTCAAGAAGATGAATCTGATCAATTCACTGAATAAAAGAAACATCGAGGGGTGTGACTTGATTAGTCAAATTGAGAAGATTAACAATGACAGTAACCCAACCTATATGATTCGAGATCCCATGAATTAGGTTCATATGGGTAATAACAAGTCATTAGTTGATCAAGTAAGCACTATAAAATTATGTCTCTCTTATGATGTGTGAATATAGTGTAATAATTTATAAGGCAAAGTAAGGGTTGAATTAAACTCTTAATCCAAATCATATCCTTTATAGGTGGTGTATTGCAATGCAGAATACACTTGATGATTGGACCTATATGAGTGTGGAGTGATGCCTCTCCTATGAAATTGTGACAGATTTTTAGAACAATCATGAATACCAAAACACGCACATGACCTCTTAGCGCAAAACCGCGAAAACAACAGAGATTGTGCTAGTGCAATGTGATGGAATAAGACATTGGACTTAGAAAAGAATTTTTGGTTCATAGTTCTTAACTTCACCAATTGTTATGTAAGTTTAATCTTATTTTATCTAAGTCTGATTCATAGTCTATGAACAGATTTGATGCGTCGTACTCATCTGTGAAAACCCAACAAAATTTTTAATTTATTCTATTTTTTAGTATTCTTTTTGAGATATGTAGGGGATTGTTAGAAAAATGTTTCTAGTATCTCAAAAAGAAGTATTCATATTGTTAAATATATTTTTTATTAACTAAGTCTTCATATCCTTTTATTATCTCCAAAATTAATCTTTGATTTTAGTCAAATTAATAATGGTTGAAACGGTTATTTTCATTATGAGGTATTACATTAATGGAAATAATTAGACTCCTTTATTTAATTCTTTCACATAAAGAATGAATTTATACTCATTTGTGTATGTTGTCAAATAATTTTGCTATATATATTCTTCTTGATGAGGTGAAGAAAAAGAATATTATATTATTATCTAATCCTATAGAAAGTGAATTTTGAGAAAAAGAAAACTTTCTTCCTTCTACATTATCTATTGTTTGTGCTTGATTTATATCATTTAAAAATCTTTGTTAGATTCTGGCTCCTAGTTTTATACTAGATGAGCTTGTTGAGTCCTGGAGGATACACCCATACCGAGTGAAATATCCTTAAGAACAGTGTTTTTTGACATGCCTCAAGCTATAAGAATTCCTTACAAGTGTTCGTGACAAACGGTTCATGATCGTGACGTTGTTCGTGTTTATAAAGATGAAGTAAATATATGTGTGCATATGTATGTTTTTTGAAGGGAAAATTACATGGATAAGGCAAATATTATTGAAAATGAAGAAGACGATTTGGAAATTAAATTTTGTGTATATCTCAATTCCTTCTATACATACTTTATACAACTTGTAAATGACATAAGTACAGTAAATAAAACTTGCTAACAAACTATTAGTTCTACAACTGAATTCCTACACATGTACATATTCTAGAAAAATCTAAGAGACGTAATATTATGTATGCATACAAAATTATTTTCTGGTAGCTTGGGCCTATGTCCTGACACTGTTTCCTTGACCCAAATTTAATGAAGACTCTTTAGTCACTCCAACCCATTTTCTCGGCCATCTCGAGTGGCTGACTTCTGATCTTTGATTGTATCAAACATATACTAGTTAATTAGCTAACATACCTAGTTTAAATTAATTATGGCACGTTGGAAACATCTAGTTGTAGATTTTGTATAATTCGCACAATTTATACAAATAATTTGCGCAATTATACTAGAGTTGTGTGCGATCAAATTATATAGCGAAATCTACAAGCACTGTGAATTGTATAGCGAATTATACAAATGTTGTAGCAAAATATACAAATGTTATACAAAAACTGCGAATTGTAAAGCGAATTATATAAACGTATATAAATATTGTGTGAATTATACAAATATTGTTATAACTATAGTTACACAATATAATTACTCAAACTCTCTGAAGCATAATTAATATATTTTTAAGTCGCTATATATAAAATTTCCTCATTTCTGAATATAAGGAGGTGGACTGAGTTTGGAGCAATTTTGGGCTGGAAATAAATGAATTTTGAGCCAAAAGTTTGGTCAAAATGGACCCAAAAAGGGTTTGAAACAAGGGTTAAACGAGAGGTGAAATTGAATTTAAATCTTCGCCATTAGGAACTGCAATTAAGACCAATTTAGGATCTTAAAATATAGCCAAATTGATTAATTTGATTACAAGATAAATTTATATAAATCAATTGAAAAGCTTCTTAAAATTATCAAAGTAAAATAAGTAACTTAATTATTAACTAATCAATTCTGAAAACAATTTTTATAACTAAACTAAGATAATTAACAAAAATAAAATCTTTTTGGGAATAATTATTGAATAATTATGAAAAAGTAATAATCAAGTACGTAATATATATATATATATATATATATATAATATATGTGTGAAAGATAATCACTACAAATAGCTTAAATTATTTTTTGAATTTTTCTAAGGTAATTATTTCAAAATATTGAAAGATTGAAGAAGCTCAATAATTAATTGTATTGGGGAGGTAAAAATAAGTATATATCTAGTCATTTTCCATTTCCGCTTTATGGTTGAATTAGTTTTTCCCTTGAGTAGGTTGGAGTAGGTTAATCCTACTTAGTTACGTAATGAGTTCACTTGGTAATTAATGATATTCCTTTAATTGCCGAAGAAAAAAAATCCACCCTTAGCCAACATATGATTTGTCCATTTTTTAAAAAATGATAAACTTTGGATAATGGAAATATATACTAGTTAATTAGCTAATATAACTATAGTTTAAATTAATTATGGCTCGTGACAAATATCTAGTTGTAACTACAGTTTGAGTTTTGTATAATTCGCGCAATTTATACAAATAATTTGCGCAATTATACAAAAATTGTGTGCAAATCAAATTGTGTAGCTAAATCTACAAGCACTGTGAATTGTCTGGCGAATTATACAAATGTTGTACAAAATATACAAACGCTATACAAAAACTATGAATTAATTGGATAGGGAATTATATAAGCATATACAAATATTGTGCAAATTATACAAACATTGCTATAACTTTAGTTATAAAATGTAATTACTCAAACTATTGCTATTTAGCATAATTAAGTTATTTTTGAGTGACTATATATGAATTCCTCTTTTTTGAATATAAGGAGGTGCGCTGAGTTTGGAGCAATTTTGGGCTGGACATAAATGAATTTTGAGCCAAAATTTCGGTCAAAATGGAGCCAAAAATGGGTCAGAAACAAGGTTAAAAGAGGTGAAATCAAATTTAAATCTTGGCCAGCAGGAGCTGCAATTAAGTCCAATTTAGGATTTAAAAATATAGCCAAATTAATTAATTTAACTGCAAGACGAATTAATATAAATCAATTAAAAAGCTTCTTAAAATTATCAAAGTAAGATAATAGGCTAATTATTAATTAACTAATTCTAAAAATAATTTATAATTAAATTAAGATAATTAACAAAAATAAAATCTTATTGGAAATAATTATGAAAAAGTAATGACCAAGTACGTAATTATGTAATATATCAAAAATATGTATATGTAATATATATATTAAAGATTAATCACTACAGATAGCTTAAATTATATTTTTAAATTTTTCTAAGGTAATTATTTCAAAACATTGAAAAATTGAAGAAGCTCAATAATTAATTATATTGGAGAAGGTAAAAAATTGAAAAATTGAAGAAGTTCAATAATTAATTATATTGGAGAAGATAAAAATTGAACGTCAACTATAGATATATTCAGCCATTTTCCATTTAGGCTTTATGGTTGAATAGGTTTTCCCCGAGTAGGGTGGAGTAGGTTAATCTTCCTTCGTTTGAGCTCACTTGGTAATTAATAATATTCCTTTAATTGCCAAAGAAAAAAATTCCACCCTCAGCCAACATATAATTTGTCCATCTTTTAAAAAATGATAAACTTTGGTGTTTGCTTCAAAATTTAAAAAGAAAAATGTTTTGCAAAAAAAGTGATAAAAAGAAAAAAGATTGTAAAACGTACAGTTTATGTATATTTATTGCCTGTTGTTTGGGGATAAGAATGTTTTAAAAAGGTTGAATGACATCAATGTAAGGCTTGTTTGCTTAATAATAACGTAATGTTAAAATGCGAATACATCAATCAATGCATGAGATGTTGAAGAAGAAGAAATATTTCATTTATCATCAATCAACGTTTTTCTTCAATCTTTTGATTAGGTGTTGAATATAATAACTTGGGCTGGTGACCCAAATGGGCCCCCTCTTCTACTATATTTCATTTGATGTAAAAGTTCACATGTCAAATATTCTCCAAACGAAATCCCAAAATGATTATTCAAAGATGAAGGCATCAAATTCATACAGGTCTCCATCTCCCTTCAGAGCAAAATTACATAAAAATATATATGTGTCAATTGTGTAGTGTCTATAGATAAAAAAAATATTTGTTCCTAGCTAAGTAGTATAATTTTCTAACGAAAGGATATCAATTGATACCACCTAAATGAATGTCGCTATGCCACTTGTTGGGGGACATCAGATGCCGAGGAGATAATGTGATTGAAAGTTATTTATGAATTTTTTCCTTCCTTTTTCTCATTTTTTAAGAAATTTATTTTATTATAAAATAATATTTTTTTAAATATATTTTAGAGAGAAGTATTAAAAACACCCTTAAACTTGTCACGGATTATTAGTTTCGTCGCTAAACTATTTATAGGCTTAAAAACACCCCTCAACTTAGCAAAATAAGCTTAAATATACCCTCGAATTTGACACGAATTATTAGTTTCATTCCTAAACTATTGATAGGCTTAAAAACAACCCCTAACTTCATATTTCTGTAACTTATTAAATTTCGATTTGAAATTTTATAGAGCTTCATTTGATGCCATATTTTTACAATCCCAAAATTTTCTTACGAGATTGTCATCCGGCCATGAAATTTTAACGTTGCTGGAAGTCCACATTTACACAAAAAAAAATCATAAACAAAATAGGAAAAGAAAGAGAATCAAGCAATTAAAAATGAGAATGAAAAAAAAAATTGACCTTGCTTTGAGGTCGTCATTATGAAGGAAACGTTAAATAAGAAGAAGAAGGGTATTCAAGTAGTTTAGTAATTAAAATTTGCACGAAAATTTTCTTTTTAAAAAAAAAATGAGAAAAATTAAGGTTGATGTGGTCTTTTTTTAACCTTTCACGCGCTTTAAATAAATTCTAATGGCATGGGAGGGGTGTATCTAAGTCTAGTTCGTCAAGTTGAGGGGTGTTTTTAAATTTATCAATAGTTTAGGGACGAAACTAATTATTTGTGTCAAGTTCGATGGTGTATTTAAGCTTAGTTCGCTAACCTGAGAGATATTTTTAAGCCTATTAATAATTTAGAAATAAAACTAATAATTTGTGATTTTTAATACTTTTCTCTATATTTTAACCAATCAAACTAGACAAACTAAAAAATGTAAACGTTGTCCTTGTTTTCCACCATACCAATCAGACCCTTAAGTTTCTTCTTCGTAACCGTTGGATTGGTTGTGCAGTTGTAGTTTAATCTCTAACAAGTGTTAACTTGTTAACTTGAGAAAAAATCGAGTTAACTTGAGAAAAAAAATTGACTAGTGATTTAGTTTGACTTAGTTTGGTATTGAAAAAATTAGCTATATTTGGTTTGGTTTAATTTTAACTTTAAAAAATCAATCTGATATTATTTTAAATATACATATATATATAAATTAATTTACACTTTTAAAATATTATTTTAAATTTGACTTAGAATTTTGAATGGTCTAATAAAGGCTATAATCCACATATATTAGTAGGGATAATTATCTTTTTGAGTTTTTTTAATAAAATATTTATTATTTTTAAATATATTTTTTATTTATTATCTAGGAATGCCATATTTAGAAAAGATTTATCATTTATAGCAACTATATTATGCATTAAAAGTGAATTATATATGTATTATATTTATTTGGGTAAAAAAACTGCAATATGTGTTAAAAACGAATCATGCATGTAATATATATAGATGTATTATACTATGTATAAAAATGAATTTGTATGCAATATAGACGTATTTTAAGTGTCTTAAAATGTATTAAACTTATTTTGATAAACAATATATATAAATTATATATTTAAAGTGAATTATGCATTTGGCTTTGGAGTATGATGGAATAAAGCAAAATGGCTCTTCAAACTGTCTGCGCTTCTTTCATTTGTGAAGTAGCAGTTAGTCAATGCAACTTTCGACGCTCCTCATGGGTCATCTGGAAACAGTCGCTTTATGTTTTTAAACATAAGGGTTAGGCTGCGTACATCCGACCCCCCCTCATCCCGCAATGAGCGGGAGCCTTTTGAGGCACTGGGGTATGTTGTTGTTGTTGTTGTTATGCATGTATTAAGATAAAGTTATATAGCTATAAATGGTAAATAATTTTTAAATATGGTATATTTAGATAAGTTTTTCATACTAGTAACTCTAAAGCACAAATCAAAAATCAAATCAATACTAATATTAGCAAAAAAAAGCTAATCCAACACTAAGAGTGATAATAATAATGAATGAAAGAATAATTTTAATAAAGTAACAAGACCAAAATAGAGTTTGAAAAAGAAATTGAATTCCTAACTCCAACAAGGACCCCAAAGCTAATGTTTGAGCAATAGTCATTTCAATATTTTTGAGACATGTCGAAAAAATTGGGATGGACTAGGTGGATTGAGTTGATGATCTCAATAACTTAGAATTTAAATTACGTGAAGTGAAGAGCTCAAAGAGGATTTTGAATGAGTTGTTCCAAACATAAGTCAAGGCACACTCTCCTAAATGACTATTTTGATAAAGAAGTTACATAACAAAGTGTTTGACGTTTTATATAAGTAAATAATTTGAGTTTTAAGTATTTGTCTGCGCAAGTAATTGTTTACGTTTCCATATTTTCAAATTATTAGATATATCCAAGCATGAAATTTATAAAAAGTAAGGAGACTCACAACATATTTAGTTAGTTCAAATCTCAGAAAAAGTAATTAAATTATATGACTTGATTTGATTACTTGTACAGATAGTCTATATTAATTTAAAATTCAAACATTAATTGTAGTTTTAAATCTGATCATTTTCAGTTTAAAAATTAATGTGATCATGTTTAGTTTAAAACGTTCAGTTTGTTGATTCGGTTGGTGAATTCCTTCTAGTGGCGGACAATTTGAAAATACTCTATCGACTTTCTTTTTGTTATATTTAGTTTTTTAAAAGGCTCATGACTATTATTGGGTAATAATTCTGATAAAACCATTCATCTTTTCTTTTTACGCTATTAAATTCAGCATTGATAGTAATTCGGGTAACTAAATTGATTTTTACTCCATGGATAGTATTGGTTGGGTACTACTCACATCCAACTCTATTTTGGGGGAATGACAATCTTTATAGTTTTTTATGTTATAAAAATTTTAAATTGACAATAATTAAACAATTTTATGAATAAATATATTGAATTAAATAACTTTCATTTATGGGAGGATTCAAAATTTTATCTATGATGATTAAAAAGATAGTAGTAGAAGTATGTGTTCGAATGATGTAGTTTTGATGAAATGACAAACTCTGAGATGGGACCTAATCCCATCTTAGAGTAAGTGTGATATCTTGTAAAATCTCATTGACAGTGACCTATGTCTGCAAATAATTAATTTTAGAAGGTGGTCAAGTGCAGGTAGTATGACAGATTGCTAGCCAATGATATTGGCCCAAATGGCATGCTTGGAGCATGGTCCCCAAGAAGTTGTTATTCCAAAACTAATTGAAGAAAATCAGTGAGATGCAATGGCTAATGACAGTGATACACCAGTATCATCTTCAGTTGCACGAGAGACACTTGATTCTATTGAGTCCAAGCAAAGTCATCCTCTCTATTTGCAACCTTTCAGATACACCTGCAAGTGTACTCACCACAGTTCAGCTTACAAGTTCAGAAAATTACTCTTTGCGGAATAGATCGATGCTCATCAACCTCAGAGCAAAGAGTAAATTAGATTTTGTATTAGGTACCTGTCGAAGAGGATTATAATTCAGATTTGGAAGAACAGTGGGAAAAGTGTGATGCCTTCGTATTGGCATAGATCATGAATACAGTTTCGAAAGAATTGTTGAGTGAAATTGTTTATGCCTCGAATGCTGCAACGGTATGGACAAACTTGAAGGAACATTTTGACAAGATAGATGGCGAGGATCTATCAACTTCACATAGATATTTGTACAATTAATCAAGGTAATCAAAGTGTTTCAGCTTATTTCACCAAGCTTCGTCTATATTAGGATGAATTTGATGCTCTAGTCCCTCCTCCATCATGTGATTGTGATAGATCTAAGACATACATGGATCTTATATAATATATACATTTGTTTGTTTTCCTAATGGGATTGAGTGAGGTGTACAACTATGCTCGTAGTCAGATTCTAATGATGAACCCATTACCAAGTGTCAGCAAGGCATATGAAGATATTGAGAACAAAGGCTGCTGAATCAGATTGCCTACTATGGCATAAAAGGATGGGTCATCCTTCCTTCAAGGTGTTAAGACAGTTATCCTTAGTAAATAATGAGGCAAGTGCAGTCATTTGTAACACTTGTCCTGTTTGTCCATTGGCAAAAAAAGCCAGACTTCCTTTTCGTGATAACATGACTAGAACTACTGCAATATTTGATCTTATCTATGTTGATGTTTGGGGACTTTATAAATTTCTTACACAAGATAATTTTAGATTTTTTCTGACTGTTGTGGATGATAGATCAAGAATGGATTGGTTGTTTTTGTTGAAATTCAAGAGTGATGTCTTTCCTACATTGAAAACTTTCTTTGCATTAGTACATAATCAATTTAATACAAGGTTAAGAGGGTCAGATAAGACAATGGGTCTGAATTTTGTAGTAATGAATGCAAGACAATGCTTGCATCGTTAGGAATTGTCCATGAAAGTAGTTGTTCTTACACTCCACAACAAAATGGAGTAGTGGAGAGAAAACACAGACATATATTAGAGGTAGCAAGGGCTCTAAAATTTCAAGAGGTTGTTCCTATTAGATTTTGGGGTGAATATGTCTTAACGGCTGTGTATCTAATCAATAGAATGCCTACTGCAGTCCTACAAGAGCAGTCACCTTATGAGATATTTCATAACATTAAACCACAACTTGACCATTTGAGGACTTTTGGGTGCCTGTGTTATGCCACCAAACCTATAAAAGATGATAAGTTTTCTCTAAGAGCTGATGTTTGTACTATGATGGGCTACTCTATCACTCAAAAGGGTTATATTTTATATAGTCTGATCTCAAAGAAATTCTTGGTGAACAAAGATGTTGTCTTCAAAGAGCATATATTTCCTTTCAGTAACTCAACTACTGAGCATGTCCCAATGTTTGTTGCACCATTACTTTCAGACTATGATGATGTTCCAGTCCATAACATACCTAGTACTGATGATGCTCAAGAGATGATGCATAATTTTTCAATACCAGATGTTCTAGTTGCTGAAGTTACTATGGAGATCCATAATGGTGAGAATGATGATATTGATCAGTTAACAAGGGTCACTAATCAGCAGAATGATACAATGATAAGAACTTCTACTAGGAGGTCACATCCACCTGTTTGGTTGAAGGATTATGTGACTAGTGTTAGTGAATTAGCAACTCCTAACTCATTGAGTAATCATCTATCTTATGCTGACTTAGCTCCCAAATATCAAGCCTACTTAAGACAAATGTTAGTGCACACAGAACCAAAGAGTTATGAGGAAGCAATAAAGGATTCCAGATAGGTAGAAACAATGCAGGTTGAAATAGCCGCTCTAAAGGACAATTGAACATGGACTGTTGTACAATTACTACTAGGAAAGAAAGCTATTGGTTGCAGATGGGTGTATAAGATCAAATACAAAGCAAATAGAGAAATCGAAAGGTTCAAAGCTAGGCTTGTTGCCAAAAGGTATAGCCAAACTAAAGTCTAGACTATCAGAAAATCTTTTCTCCGGTAGTCAAAATGGTGACTGTCAGAACTATCATTGCTATTGCAGCAGCAAGGAACTGAATGATCTACCAAATAGATGTTTTCAATGCTTTCTTACAAGGGGATTTGTTTGAAGAAGTATACATAGAACTACCAAAAGGATTTATGAGTACAAGGAAGAATCAAATGTGCAAATTAGTTAAATCACCACACGATCTTAAGCAAGCATCAAAGCAATAGAATGCTAAGCTGACTGAGGCTCTATCCAGTTCAGGGTAATATTCAAAGTAATCTAGACTACTCATTAATCACAAAAAGAAAAGGATCAACTTTGGTAATTATTCTAGTTTATGTGGATGATTAGTTAACCACAGGGAATGATCATGCATTGATACAAGAGACTAAGCAGGTCCTACATCATCATTTCAAGATTAAGGACTTGGGAGAACTTAAATACTTCCTTGGTATTGAATTTTGAAGAACAACTAAGGGAATTGTGATGACTCGGAGAAAGTATGCTCTTGAACTAGTTTTTGAGGTGGGATTGGCAGGTGGTAAGCCATCCACAGTACCTATGGATGCAAACATAAACTTACTGATGTATACAGTTTTAAAGTACATGAGAATGAATTATTTTCATATGTTAGGAGATATCAAAAGCTCATTGGCAAGCTTCTTTATCTCACCAATACCAGACCAGACATTGCATTCTCTATTCAAAGTTTGAGTCAATTTATGCAAAACCAACTATCTTACAGTGAAATGCTGCTTTGAAGGTAGTAAGATATATCAAAGGTACACTAGGCTTGGGGTTGGTTATGAGCTCCAAAGGAGCCACTCAACTTGTTGGGTATTGTGATGCTGATTAGGCTACATGCCCCAACACCAGAAGATTTATTACTGGTTGTTTGTTGAAGTTTGGTGGATCACTAATTGCTTGGAAATGAAAGAAGCAAACTACTATTTTTAGAAGTTCTGTTGAGGCGTAGTATAGAAGCCTTGCCTCATTGCAGCTAAAGTTGTTTGGCTCTCCAATCTACTCAAGGAACTAGGAAGGGAACTGAATGTTCCTACTTCTGTGTATTGTGATAGCAAAGCTACCTTACAGATAGCAGCAAATTCAGTGTTTCATGAGAGAACTAAGAATATTGAGATCGACTGTCATTTCATTCGTGAAAAGATTCAACAGGGGTTAAATACACACAAGATACATTCATATAAAGGATCAACGAGTTGATTTTCTAACACAAGCTTTGGAAAGAAGTCAATATGCTTTTTTTTTTTTTTTGTCCAAGATGAGTGTTCTGAATGTTTTCAGTACATCCAGCTTGAGGGGGAGTATTGAAGATAGTGGATTAATGAGTTAGTTAGTATCTTAATTAAAGTTAGTTACAAAGTGGTTAGTAGGTGATTAGTTTGTTAAAAAGTTGTTAGGGAGTTAGTTAGAAGGTAACAACTTGTGTATATACTACTAATGTACAGCTTGCAATTAGTTCAATCAATACACAATTTTTCTTCCCTCTCATTTCCTCTCTAATTTTTCACAATATAGTAGAAGTGTGCAGTCCAACAGTATGTTTTTCCTCTAGTTACATAATGCAATAGAAAACTCAATTGAACCACTTGTCTCCTTTTAATTTTGCGCTCTTACTTATGGATGTAATCTAATTTCATTTTATGTAAATTTATTAGAAAGAAAAAACAAAACAAGGTAAATCATATCACCATTATGTTTTAATTGTTGGAAAAGAGTTGTACAAAGTCTAAATTTTGTACAATTACGTACGTCTAAACATGAAATAATCAAATCATAGACTTTTTGGAAGGTAATTAATTAGTTGTCTAAAAGGGGTAATATACCTAACACAAGAAAAAAAAAAGGTCAAGTAATTGTAATGGAAATGCCTAATTTTCAAAAGCAATCCTCATTCTCTAAACCCAAGAAAAATACCCCGTGGTCATTACATTACAAATGACATAAAGCGAAAGAATAGTCTTGGAGTGTGCAACGGAAATTCCAATTTGCCTTTGGTAAAACCAAAATTCATAAATATATTAAACAATTGAGGCGTTAGTCATCACCAAATGTAGACTAGAGAATATTTCAGCTTTTCCAAACAGACAAAAATACCATTGGGCTTTGGGTTCCACCAGTTGAGCAAATTTATGCATATCTAAACTATTTGTTTTAATCTAATATATAATATTTCATTTTACAGTAATGACATGATGCTGTGCAGTAATATGGTTTGTTGGAGGTGATTTGTCCAAATACTTACTTGTCCCCTTCGCATGTTTCGTTAACATAAAGGAATAGGTCCCCAAACATCCACTCATTTTGACATGAATTAAGTAATATTTAGGTGAACCAAATTCAATCTTATTCTTCATTATTTGACTTTAATTAACTTCTACACATAAACAAATCTATTATAAGCGTGTATAAGCAGGTATGTCTCGATCAATATGCCTACTTAAAGCAGACAGTTGTCGATTTATGTGTCTGCTTAAGCAGAAAGCTGTCGATTTACGTATCTGCTTCAATTGTTTATTTTTATTTTACCCTTTTTATTAATTATTTCCTACATTCTCTCAGTTGCTTCAACTATAATTTTTACTATATCACTTTAATAAATTGTTAGTGATACAAATATTAGAATTAGGATAAAATAAATACAGAGTCTTTTTTTAAAATTGGACAAATAAAATCAAATAATTCCTTTTCTTAGTTGTTTCACTTGTGATTTTACTATATCAACAACAACAATAACATACCCCAATGCCTCAAAAGGCTCCCGCTCATTGCGGGGTGGGGGGGATCAGATGTACGCAGCCTAACCCCTATGTTTAAAAACATAAAGCGGCTGTTTCCAGATGACCCATAAGTAGCGTCGAAAGTTGCATTGACTAACTGCTACTTCACAAATGAAAAAAGCACAGATAGTTTAAAGAGCCATTTTGCTTTATTCCATCATACTCCAAGGCCAAAAAATAGTCAATCTTTGGCTCCATCCGAGATTGATGGACATATTTTACTATATCACTCTAAGTAATTATTTTATGTAATACAAACATTAGAATTAGGATGAAACTAGCACAAAATTGATAAATTAAGTCTTTTTATTAGTATATTCCCCCAAAAGAGGAATAACTTATTCCAGTGCTATTTATTAATCCCGGGATAAGTTATCTCGGGTTTACCAACCAAACATCAATTTAAGGGGCATTATATTTTTGTCTCGGGATTAAATGCCTTTATCCTTCACACCAAATAACCTCTAAGAGTGAAACTATCTTTTGATTTCATAATGTGGATAAATATTGTTGGACATCTCAAAATAGTATAGTGGACAAATAAAAATGAACAAATGGAGTAATAGTAACACTAATACTATACAATCTTATCTTGTTGTTATTTATTTTAATATTTTTAAATTATTATTTTATTTTATTTTTTTAAATATGCTAATAAAATGTAGGTTGACTCAGTAAGGCCCGCAAACCACGTACTTATGGGCTAGACTAGTTGTTTTCTAGCCCATAAAAAAAGGACTAGCCCTGCCTGACCTGTCAAATTCCAAGTCTGTATGGACTAATTCGAATGAGGTGGGTCAATCCGTATTGACAGCTCTAAAAAAATTCTAATAAAATAGAAATTATTTTTGTTCCTTATTATTTTTCAAATTAAAGTAGAATACACATTTGCTAATATATTTCTTGATTTTGAAATTAATATGAAAAATGGGTCAACAATAATTCCATCAGCAATATTTTAAAGTAATTTTGTGATTTGAAATAATATAGGAGTGTTTAATAAGTTTTCATGTTTTATGACATTATTGTTATTGTATCTTAACTTTAAGCCAAGATTATTTTAGCAAATGGTTATCCAATTATTCAATTTTAAAAATAAAAAAATAAAAATCTTGTTTACTCCATCCATTCACTTTTATTTTTCACCTATTCATATTTTTTTTTTACTTGCTATTGTTAACATATTAAAAAAAGACAATTGATTTTTTGTCAGTTTCCCTTTAATAGTAAATACTATTCTCCAAATCATTTTTAAGACATAATGCTTGTTATGCCAAAAAATGACCGTCTTTAAAATAAAATTATTTGAAAATCGAGAATCAATCTAAACTCAATTAATTTGAGCAAAATTAATTCTTGAAATTCGAAAAGACACAGAGTCGCCACCTAATTTTACGGATAATTAGGAAACCATTAAATATTTTAAAAGATCTAACAGAAAAATCTTTTAAAATCTAAATAATAGGTTCGGGTTCATATTTCTACTTCGAAAAGGTTTTACGCACTCAAAATGGCCGCTAAATGTGGTTATCCGGCGATTAAGTAGTTTAACTAACTTTGGACTTGACTAAAGTTGACTAATTTTGAAATTGGTTAATTTTGAAAGATTTTAACTCAACTAACAAATTGAAATTGACAAAATTAGAAAGAAATTACTGTTGACACCCAATTTTTACCCGTCACGATGTCATTAATTTTCAAAACTTTGTATTTTTATCTCAACAATTTTTAAACATTTTTTAAAAAAAAAATATTTTAAATTTAAAGCGGGCGCGTGACTACATGCGCCCCTAAAATCCTCCCATATACTCGCCCCCTTCCCTTTCTTCCTCTTGGATTTCCCCAAAACAATTAACCCTAACCCTAAACCCCGAAACCCTCACCGCCGTCAACCCCATGTCCCCGTTCCCTTCCCGTTTCTCCTCCGTCTTCTCCCTCACTCCCCGTAACCCTAGCGCCGCATCTCCCCTCCTTTCTCCTTCTATCAGCCAAGAACCGGAAAACCCGACAAACGTTGGTTTGTCAGAAATAAACAACGTTTATTCAGATCGCACAAAACCCCTCTGACGTCGACTGGCACCGCACCATCCCCCACCATCTCACGCGTGCATTAAACAATTCGAACCCATCCCCTTTTGTCCGAGTTGACCGTTACCCATTTTTCGATATATTTTCGTTGTCTTCTTCAGTTCAAGGGGGGTGAAAAAGAGGGACAGATTAATGGAGATTAGAGGGATATTCGAGCAAAAAACAAATTTCGTTCGTTTCGAAAGAATTTCCAGAAAATTTCCAGAAAAAC
>JAABOM020000007.1:10673440-10687674 GCA_011800125.2 Solanum clarkiae
CATTATGTATGTATGACATGTTTATTAGGCGGCAGGACCGCAGCGGTGACCTTGTCGGCCCGCATTTATATTTATGTCCATTTGTATTATTGTCTGGGAAGCTGTTGGATTTTAATTTGCAGGTGAGGTTAGTCAGTAAAACAGAGGAAACTCTACCGAAATTTTGATAGATTCCCGGGTCAGTTTAATTGAGAAATTTGATTTACTATGTGCCTAAGTGCCCCATCGGGCACTGGTCGCGCCTCTCGGTTGGGCCGTGACATAACATAAAAGGGAATCATATGGTGTATATATTTTATACTATTTCTTCACGATCTACACGTACGTGATTCTCAATTATTTGAGATACGTAGGCAGCCCTTCTTGGGTTCGGTGCTCCTTTTTCAATTTAAAAAATAAAATAAAATAAAAGGGAATCATATGGTGTATATATTTTATACTATTTCTTCACGATCTACGCATACCTCATTCTCAATTATTTGAGATACATAGGCAGTCCCTCTTGGGTTCGGTGCTCCTTTTTCAATTTAAAAAAAAATAAAAATAAAAATAAAAAGGAATCATGTGGTGTATATATTTTATACTATTTCTTCACGAACTACGCGTACCTGATTCTCATTTCTTTGAAATACGTAGGCAACCCTTCTTGGGTTTGGTGCTCCTTTTCAATTTACAAAAAGGAAAAAAAATTGTGAAATATTTTGTAGGATGGAAATAATTGATTTTGTCGTAAATCATAGATTCTTTTGGTGCCTCTCATTATATTTTTGTGATTCTTGAAAATTCTTTTGCACTCATTCAAGATAAGAATAAAACCAAATTCATAGTTTCAAGTGTATTGTATGGTGAGCGTCAGATTAAAATTCAATTGTATCGCATTGTTGATCTAGAACTTGGTCCGAATGTTTGTTGGGGCGAAATCCTGAGTAATGTTTGGTTTGAAAAAGGATTGTAGGCTTTCTTTGATCCGTTTGTGCCTTTCAAAGCCTAACAAACGATATTAATCCTTAGTTTTTCCCCCTTTGAGCCTGAAACCTTTTCTTTGGACAATCACACCTTAGTCGTTCGGCTTTCCTTCTTGAGCACACAAATAATGTGCAAATGATAAAATAAAGATTCAAATTTGAAATTACTACAGGCAAAAGATGCAGAGTCTCAAAGTTAAGGAAGCAAAACGACTTCTAGAGACAGAAAAGATAAAGGATGTTGAAAAAGAAGAAAAGACAAAAATACCCCTGCAAGGTTAAAGAAATACAAGAAGAGAATTGTTCTAACAAAAGAGAAAAATTTCTAAAAGAAGGGGTAAAATGAAGAAAATTCTCAGCGATTAATGTCTCTATGAAGTCGAAACAAGGACAACAAAGAGTATCAAACGTCAAATATGCATTAATTGTCAAAAGCACAAAATCAGTGTGACGCTGAAGGAAGAATTAAGTCACTTTTATCCCAGATGAATATCCTACTAGCCCCTGAGCCTCATTACAAGCCAATTACAAGTCCTACATGATCACATTTCAAATGTTCTCATATTAGTGGAGACTCACATGAAGTCTAAGAATATGGTATCACAATTGCATGCATTGAACATCTTTCTAGTGTGAGCATATTTTGCAAAATATCCTTAAATCAAATGTTTTCTGCACGTGTGAAATAAGAGTTTCTTTGTCGTGAGAGCACTTGACACATGATGATTGGTATAATTCAAAATCTTCGCTTGAATCAAGTTGAACAGATCTTGTTGATACTTAAGTATGTTTGAGGTACCACTTGAACCTATAGGAGTTACTCCAAATTCAATCTTGGTTGAAAGAAAAAACGGAAATAAAATAAATGTTTATGTATTCCTAACTGTTGGTACCAATTTTAGTTAAGGTTTGACTATTTTTTTATATTCTTTATTTTTGAAAAAAAAAGGCCAAACATTTTTTTTTGGGATTCCTTTTTATTATTCTTTTATATATACACCTTTAAAAAGATTCTTGAATTATTTTCTTATAAATTACATTTTTCTTTTGATACATGATTGTTGTTTTAAATAATGTGATATTAGGTTAAATCCTCAATGTGAGATGCTTTTTTTATTTCATTGAATTCTGCATTCCAAAGAATGTAGTATATCTCTTATTTTTAAGTTAAATCATTTTGGAGCGTCACTTGCCTTCAACGTGATAAGTTAAATAATTTTGGAGAGTCGCTCGCCTTCAATGTGACAAGTTAAATCATTCTGGAGTGTCGCTCGCCTTCAACGTGACATGTTAAATAATTTTGGAGCATCACTTGCCTTCAACGTGACAAGTCAAATCATTTTGAAGTGTCACTTGCCCTCAACGTGGCAAGTTAAATAATTTTGGAGCGTCACTGCCTTCAGTGTGACAAGTTAAGCTATTTTGGAGCGTCACTTGCTGTCACACCCCGAGCCTACACTCTGGACGTGGCCGACACTCGGAAATCATTTCTACTTTCAAGAAAACTACTTGGCCCGGCTGGTAACTTAGCAGAAGACTTGAATAACATTGAAAAAGCTACAAAAGCAACAAGCGGATTCATAAATTGTCTGCCTAAGCTGAATATAAAAGTGCATAAGCAATACTAATAAACGGGGACTAGAATACTAACACATGATTTTTGGAACTTCTACTAAAGCTATTTGAAAGGACTACTAGGACAGGGCCCAAGTAGCCAGAATTAAAAATAAATGCTGCAATGAAATATGATAACTCAAGAGTCTCGGACTGAGAAGAGGCCTCACCCAGAAGACTGGAAACTGTCAGGTTCTCAACGAAACGGCTACTGAGGAACTCTGTCACTTGCGTCTGCATCATAAAATGATGTAGGTTCTAAGGACGCCAGTACGTGGTATGTACGGTATATAAGATGGCCAAAATATTTAATCAGAATATCATGATACTTCTCAAAAAGACATAAATATAACTCATAATGAAATAACAATGATAATATGTACTGTGTATGCTGAAAGTAACATGCTGAAAAGTAGTAAGTAAAACATTTTTTCTTAACTTAAGGAGGTTCTCTAGTCGGTAGCCACTACTATGAGCTTCGTGGTGATATAATGTTTTGCCCACGCTGCCAGAGCCGACCCATACGTTTTCGGGGTAGGGGACGAAGAACTAGGGGAGTGGATCCATCCCAAACTGGGCCATCTCAATTGCTAATGGGAAAGATACCATGGTACAATCCTATTCTATGCTGGCTACATAGTTTATGAGTTCGAGTAATTAATTATACTCTCACCTATATCAGTGGTCAATACTACTCCCAAAATGATCTTTATATAGCTCATACTTAAAGACTTGAAATTCTTAAAGTCTGGTTTACTCGGGGACTTAGCCTAACTTACTACTTAGCTTTCTCAACTGAGATCTTTAACTTAACTGGAACTAGTATCTTTCACGAATTTTCAAACATGCTAGGTTACTCAACTAAAGTGCCAAGAAATCTTCAAGAAAATACTCTTTAACTTGATTCAAACTATACATATGCTAGCTTTTCTTTCATTGAAATAAATTCAAGATTTTCAAGAATACATCATTTACAGTAATTATTGTACAACCATGCAATTTCATACTAAAATCAACAAAATACATGATTTCATATAAAAAGGAGAGCATAAACCAACATCTGGATGGAATTTTCTAATATGGGATGAAAATTCTTGATCTTATGGTTTAACCAGAAACTTGTATGGAATTGGGTATTTTTAAATCCCAAAATAATAATAATATAAACTTTTGAAAGGCCTTACATACCTTTTAATGAATTCTTGAGGAATTGGAAAGAATCCCTAAGCCCCACTATTGTTCTTGAATTTCTTGAGCGTGAGTTCTTGAGAGGATTTTCTTGTTTTGAGAGAATGAAAGAGTAAAAATAAATTTTTGGACTAAATACGACTTAAAACTGCTTAGTTTAGTATCATGGAGTGTGGGAAAGATTGAAATTGTCTCTCCCCATTAAAAGAAGAAAATCATCCTCCATTTGCACTAGTGCGCGACGGGATGACCATTTTTCGTGAATTTTTCCATTTCGTCAAATTTTCGAAAAAAACCCAAGTGTAGTTCCAGTTCCTAGCATGTCGTGGAAGGGGCGTGAAAACCTCACTATTTTTTATTTTTTTAGAAAAAAATAATTTGAGTTTTTTCGCGTTAAAGTCAAGTCGATACCATTTTTCGACTCAGTTTTTCGCACTGATCGCAAATCCAGTCTCAAATTCGCGGGTCATGGGAAGACACGTTACACATTACCGAGTGTTACAGTATCTCCCCCTTGAGATCATTCGTCCTCAAATGATAACGATATGAGCAAAACTAGATCAAAACACGTGGTTTTTGAACTTAACAAACATAAATCTTCAAGGTGAATTATGGGACTTTACCTTCAAGTTCTTCATCTACGACAACGAACAAGTGTAGATACTTAGCCTTCATATCTTCCTCTGCCTCCCATGTAGCTTCCTCCACGAATTGATTCCTCCACAGAACCTTCACCGAAGCGATCTCCTTGGTCCTCAACTTATGAACTTTGTCGGTCTAATATTTGCACCGGAATCTCTTCATATGACAAATTGTCCTTAATCCCAACACTTTCAACCGGGACAACTAGAGAGGGATCTCCGAAACACTTCTTAAGCATGAAAATATGAAGTACCGGATGTATATCACTTAATTCTGTTGGTAACTCTAACTCGTAAGCAACGCCACACACTCTTCTCAAGATCTGATAATCCCGATATATATATCGTGGGCTGAACTTCCCCTTCTTCCTGAATCTCATAACTCCCTTCATTGGAGATACCTTCAAGTACACCTAATCGCCTACCTCAAACTCCAAGTCTCTTCTTCTAACATCCGTGTAGGACTTTTGTCAGCTCTAAGCTGTCTTAAGCCTCTCCTGGATAACCTTCAATTTTTCCATAGCCTGATGGACTAGATCAGGTCTTATCAATCCTGCCTCACCAACTTCAAACCACCCTATGGGTGATCTACACCTCCTCCCATAAAGAGCCTCGTACGGTGCCATTTATATGCTAGCCTGAAAGCTATTATTATAAGAGAACTCAATCAAAGGCAAATGATCATCCTACTTACCTTTAAAGTCTATCACGCACTTCCTCAACATATCTTTCAAGATCTGTATAGTACACTCTGCTTGCCCGTCTGTCTGTGGATAGAAAGCTGTGCTACGATTCACCTTCATACCAAGCCCCTTCTGAAAAGGACTTCCAAAACTGTGCTGTCAACTAAGCTCCTCTATCTGAAATAATGGATATAGAGACCCCGTGTAGTCTAACAATCTTCTTAAGATAAAGTCTGGTATAATCCTTAGCTATATCAGTCGTCTTGACAGGTGAAAAGTGAGATAACTTGGTCATTCTGTCTACTATGACCCATATCGAATCATGTTGTTTAGGGGATCGAGGTAAGCCTATTACAAAGTCTATATTAATCATCTCCCATTTACATTCCGAAATCTCTATGTTCTGGGCTACACCACAGGGCCTTTGGTGCTCAACCTTAACTTGCTGGCAATTTGGGCATCTGGACATAAACTCTGCAATGTCCTTCTTCATACCACCCCACCAATAGACTTTTCGCAAATCTCTATACATCTTTGTTGCACCCAGATGGATAGAGTATTTGGCATTATGAGCCTCAGCCAAGATCCTATCTCTAAGGCCATCCATATTTGGCACACACAACCTGTTTTAGTATCTCAGGACACCATCTCCCCCTTTTGAGAACACTAATACTTTCCACTTCTGAACATCTTCTTTCAATTGGAGAGGGATAGGATCCCTGTCTTGCTTTTATTTCACTTCTAACACCAAGGATGACCCGAACCATTTCTGACAATGGCCCTACCTTCGTCAGAATCTTCAATATGCACCCCCAAACAGGCTAGTCCGTGAACCTCCTTAGCTAACTCTTTCTTTTCATCCTCAACATGAGCTGTGCTCCCCATGGTCACCCTGCTAAGAACATCAACAACTACATTAGCTTTACCTGGATAATAGAGGATACTCATATCATAGTCTTTCAGCATCTGCAACCATCTCCTCTGTCTCAGATTCAGTTCCTTCTGGCCAAATAAATACTGCAAGCTCTTGTGGTCCGTGAACACATCCATGTTCCCACCATACTAATAGTATCTCCAGATTTTCAGAGCAAACACCACCGCAGCAAGCTCAAGATCATGAGTTGGGTAATTCTTTTCATGAATCTTAAGCTGTCTGGAGGCATATGCTATGACCTTGCCTCTCTGCATTAATACACAACCCAAGCCAACTCTGGAAGCATCACAATATACTACGAAATCATCAACTAGATCTGGTAGGGATAGACTATGATTATGGTCAGCCTAGTCTTCAACTCTTGGAAACTCTTCTCACAAGCTTTGACCATTCGAACTTAGTCTTCTTCTAAGTCAGCTTAGTCAAGGGAGCTGAGATGGAAGAAAACCCCCTCTACAAACCGTCTATAGTACCCTGCCAAGCCCAATAAACTTCTTATCTCTATGGGAGTTATGGGCCTTGGCCAATTCTTTACTGCCTTAATCTTTTGGGAATCAACTTGGATACCCTCAGCAGACACAATATGCCCCAAAAATACCACAAATGGCAACAGAACTCATACTTAAAAAATTTAGCATATAATTACTGATCCTTAAGGGTTTGAAGGATACTCTAAGAAGGTCTACATGCTCCTCCTTGTTATGGGACTAGATTAGGATATCATCTATGAACACAATAATGAACATATCTAGGTATGACCTCAACACCCTGTTCATAAGATCCATGAAAGCTGTTGGTGCATTTGTCAGCCCGAAGGACATGACCAAAAACTTATAATGACCATAACGGGTTCTGAAAGCTATCTTAGGAATGTCTCTCTCTAAAACTTTAAGCTGATGATACCCAGATCTGAGATCAATATTGGAAAAATAGGTAGCACCCTGAAGTTGGTCGAATAAGTCATCAATTCTGGGAAGATGATACTTGTTCTTAATGGTGACCTTGTTAAACTGATGGTAATCTATGCTCATCCATAGAGAACCATACTTTTTACGCATGAAAAGAACTGCAGCACCCCATGGTGATACAGTTGGTCTAATGAAACCCTTATCTAAGAGATCTTTCAGTTGTAACTTTAAATCTTTTAGCTCCGAAGGAGCCATACGGTATGGAGGGATAGATATAGGCTGAGTATCTGGAAGAGTGTCTATCCCAAAGTATGTCTCTCTATTAGGAGGGACTCCGGGAAGATCCTCAGGAAAGACTTCTGGAAACTCATTCACAATGGGGACAGACTGAAGAGATAGTTCCTCGGCACGAGAATCCTGAACTCTGACTAGGTGATATATACACCGGCTTTTGAGATTGACTTTTCGGCTTTTGAGATATGAGACAAACTGACCCTTAGGAAATACTGAGTTACCCCTCCACTCTACGACTGGTTCGTTAGGAAACTGAAATTTAACTACCCTGGTTCTGCAATCTATAGAGGCATACCCAACATGAAGCCAATCTATGCCTAGGATGACATCAAACTCTACCATGTCTAACTCCATCAAATCAGCTACAATAGTATTATGATAAACAGAGACTAGACTGCCCCTATAGATTCTTTAGGCTTAAATAGACTCTCCAGTGAGAGTAGAAACACTGAAAGGCTAAAAAAAACATTCTGTATTGACCCCAAACTTCACAGCTATGTATGGGGTTACAAATGATAATGTGGCTCCTAAGTCCAATACTGCATATACATCATAAGTAAAGATTTTGAGCACACCTGTAACCATATCTGGTGAGTTCTCCTACTCCTGTCTTGTGCCCATGGCATACAAGCAGATTGTGCCCCCGCTTGTCCCTGTTGCAGTACCTCTGTGAGGTGGCCTACCCTGCGGTGCTGAAGAGACTGTCTGTGATCTAGTCTCTCTAATATTCTGCTTTCCCATAGGACAATCCTTCAAGAAGTGCCCGACCTGACCACATTTGAAACAACCATTTGTCCCCATAAGGAACTCTCCGGGTTGAAACCTACCACACTTACCACAAGTAGGATAATAGTTTGATCCTTGAGCTACGCTACCCTATGACTGTCTGCCCGAAAACCTATGATGCTGTGATCTTTACTCATTCCTGACCGTCGGTGCAGGCGCACTAGTGGATGAAGGTGCTGGTCCGGCTGTCTTAGGCTGGAAAGATGAGTGACCTCCATCTCCAGTTCTTCTCTTGCCTATCTCCTGGTTTGATGTCTTGTCCCTCTTGCTATTGAAATCCTCCCTATCCTGCATCTTCTCCTCCTATACCTGCTACACATATGTTATCAAATAGGCTATATCCATATCCCAATCAACTCGCATTCTTGCCCTTCTCTTAGTCATTCAAGAGAGCTCGGATACGAAGAGATCCATCCTAGTACGCATGTCTGCCACCGTAGCCGGAGCATAACAGGACAACTGAGTAAACTTGAGTTTTTACTCCCGTAAACTCTGAAGAGAAATATGATTGAAGGGAATTGCAGCAAAATTGAAAAAGGAAAGGATTGAGAGAAAGTGCAGAAGAATCGAGAGAGAGAGAGAGAGAGAGAGAGAGAGAGAGATTGAGAGAGAAAATGAAATTGGGAAATTTTATTCCTCAACTGACTATTAACATGTACTGTACAAGTGCCCTTATATATGCACTGTTTGAATGTACAAGTATATGTACAAGTATCAGTATGTGTATCTACGAGTATACCTACTGTGTGGTTTAGTGTATGAGATTAATTCCCCAACTAACTAATTAATTCATCCAACTAACCAACTAACTAATCAACAACAACTTAACTAATGACATCAACTACTAAGTATTCTTAATACTTCCCCTCAAACTGGACATATTGAAGAGATTCAATAGTCCAAGCTTGGCCTGTAAAAGCTCATGTTGGGCTCTGCTTAATGCCTTGGTAAGAAGATCATCTTGCTGATCCTTAGTGTGAACATAGATGGTCTTGATAAGCCCCTTTTGTATCTTCTCTCGAATGAAGTGACAATCGATCTCTATGTGTTTGGTGCGCTCATAAAAGACTGGATTAGCAGCAATTTGCATTGCAGATTTGCTGTCACAGTATATTAGTGTTGGTTCATTCAACTTCACCCCTAATTCCCTGAACAAGTTTGTAACCCAGACCACCTCAGCTATTAGAGCTGCCAAGCTCCTATATTCTGCTTCTATGGAGCTTCTGGAGACTATGGGTTATTTTTTGTACTTCCAAGAGATAAGAGAATCACCAAGCTTCAAGACAAAACCAGTGAATGATCTTCTTGTGCTTGGGCATGCAACCCAATCAGCATCACAGAAGCCAGTCAGTTGAGGTTGCTGAGTAGAGCTCATCAGTAGCCCCTTTCCAGGCTCCAATTTGATGTATCTAATCACCTTCAATGCAGCCTTCCAATATGACATCTTGGGCTTATGCATGAATTCAGGCCTGGTGATAGTGAGATAAAGCAACTTTCCAACTAGTCTTTGATATCTTGGAATATCTTCATACAAGGGATCCGGATCAAATGCAACACTAGTTAGCCTTTGGTTGTACTCCAATGGTGTCATGCTAGGTTTGGCATTTCCCAACCCTGCTTCAGCTATCAGCTCAAGAGCATATTTTCTCTGGTTCATTATAATGCCTGCATCAAATCTCAGGAATTCAATGCTTAGGAAGTATCTAAGCTCACCCAAGTCTTTGATCTTGAAATGATGGTACAGAACCTGCTTAGTATCCTCTATTAGTGCAGCATCATTACCTGTGATCAATAGATCATCCACATATACTAAAACTATCACCAATCCATTACCCTTCTTCTTTGTGAATAAAGAGTAATCCAGGTGACTTTGTGAATAGCCTGAGTTCAATAAGGCTTCAGTTAGCTTAGCATTCCACTGTCTAGATGCCTGCTTGAGTCCATATAAGGACTTCACCAGTTTACAGACCAAATTTCTGTCCTTTTTTGCACTGTAAAACCCCTTAGGCAGCTCTATATATACCCTTTCATGCAAATCTCCTTGCAGGAAAGCATTGAATACATCCATTTGAAAAATATTTCACTGTTGGCTGGCAGTTAATGCTATAATGGACCTCACTATTGTCATCTTCACCACTGGAGAAAAGGTTTCTTGGTAGTCATCCCCTTCTGTTTGACTGTATCCCTTTGCTACTAATCTGGCCTTGAATCTGTCTACCTACCCATCATCTTTGTACTTGATCTTGAACACCCATTTGCATCCTACAAAGTTTTTACCTTAAGGTAATTCCACTATCTCCCAGGTTCCATTGTCTTCCAAGGCTTGTACTTCTTATTGCATAGCCCGTATCCACCTGCTATCCTTGCTTGCTTCCTTAAAGGTCCTTGGCTCAACTTCTGTAGAGAACATTGATAAGTAGACCTTATATTTGGATGACAGATTATCATAACAAACATAGTTGCACTGAGAGTATGGAAGAGTTCCAGTTGGAGTCACATAATCTTTCATCCAGATGGGAGGATGATGGCTTCTAGTAGACCTCCTGCATGCAAGTTCTTCTGTTCTTCTAGGTGTGGGATCAGCTATAGTACTGGTATCTTCAGGCTGATCAGTGTTATGTATGATCATGGAATCATCATCCAGCTTCATTTCAACTGCAGTGATAGGTGCAGGGGATTCGCTATCTTCATTACATACAAAAAAGTCATCTGTTACTGCTTCTGATTTAGTGGGAAATAATTGTTCAGGTTTGCTGAGTATCTGCCTGAAAGGGAAGATATTCTCTTTGAAACTGACATCTCTGCTGATGAGGAGCTTTCTTTGGGAAAAACTATATAGAAGATATCCTTTTGGGTTGGTGAATACCCCAGCAATACACAAGCCTCAGCCCTTGGAGAGAGCTTATCATGTCTGATTGTCTTGGCTGCATAGCACAGGCAGCCTATAGATCTCAAATGATCAATGCTTGCCTTCTGTCCATGGAACTGTTGATAAGGAGATTTTCCCTACAAAACTGGAGTAGGAAGCCTATTTATCAAGTATACAACAGATAGAACACATTCCCCCCAAAACCTGATAGGAATATTGCCTTAGAATCTGATAGCTCTGGCCACCTTAAGTATATGCCTGCGTTTCCTTTCAACTACTCCATTTTGTTGTAGAGTATATGGACAACTGCTCTCATGAATGATACCAAAGGTTTTCAGCATATCACAATACTCATTGCTAAAATATTCTGTGCCATTATCAGTTCTTATCTTCCTAACATGCCTGCCAAACTGAGTCTTTACTAACAACAGAAAAGATTTCAATAGTGGAAATGTATCACTTTTCAGTTTCAACAAATATAACCAACACATTCTTGAGTAATCATCAACTATGGTTAGGATCCATTATGAGTAGTAGTTCTATAAGTTCCCCATATATCCATATAAACTAGATCAAAAACAACTTGTGTTCTAGATACACTCAAATTAAAAAGGCAGCCTGGTCTCTTTAGCAAGTGGACAGACAGGGCAATTGTTACATTCATCACTCCCTTTGAAGCTGGTATCCATGAAGAGATGCTGCAACACCTTTGCAGAGGGATAACCTAATCTCCTGTGCCATAATAGCTTGTCTGCACTTGAATGATGTGTCATCAGTGCCCTTTGAGCTCCCTTGTTTCCCTCGCATTGCAGTCCAGCAGGAAGGTAGTACAGTCCACCGATCTCTCTACCAATCCCCTTCACCTTTCCACTTGAGAGGTCTTGAAGCACAAAGAACTCAGGGAAAAAATTAACTAAGCAATGTAATTGCCTTGTTAATTTAGACACTGAAAGTAGATTATACTTGAATACAGGTACCACCAATACATCTCTCAAGGTGTTTCTATCATATGTGCTACAGCAGCCAGTGTGTGATATTTGTGTAACCTCACTATTAGGCAAATGCACCATCTTATTAACACAACTAGATGAATGATCAATTTTGCTCAGATTATATGTCATGTGACATATGGCACCTGAGTCAACTATCCAGTATTCCTTTCCTTTCTCAACCTTAGTCTGTGTATTATTATCAACTGCAGACAAGGCATTTGAGATAGTTATCATACCTGCCATATTGTCCATGTTGTTAAGTCCCTTGTCTGAGCTTGAACCTGCATCTTCCTTCTCCAACATATGCAAGATTCTGTTATACTGGCTCTGAGTGAAAGTAGGTTGTGTGCCCCATGCTCAATGTATTTTCCCTTCAATACAGGGGCAACAGGGGAAAAATCATCAAATAGTTCCATATCATCCTTAGAAGCAGTTACATGATTCACTGCAGCAGGATTCCTCTACATTCTGTTATTTTGCAACATTCTTGACTTCTTCTTAAACTTCCAATCATTCGGATAGCCAACTAGTTTGTAAATCACATATTACATTCTAGTTCCTCCTCTGCCTGTGATTGTTACTGAATTGGCCTATGCTATTGCCTCCACCAACATAGTAGGTTCCCTTACCAGTACTTCCAGCATACAATGCCATAGATTCATTCATGTCTCCACTCATTTTAGATCCAGTCATCACATGTTGGCTCTCATCAGAAACAATCATTACGTAAGCTTTACTTACATTTGGAAGGGGATTCATCATGAGTATCTGACTCCAAGCATGACTATACACTTCATTTAACCCCATTAGAAAAGTAAACAGGCGTAAATACTGAATATGATCAACGTATGTCCTAGAGTTGTCACAATTGCAAGTAGGTAGAGGGACTAAGGCATCAAACTCATCCCATAACAATATCATCTTAGTGAAATATGCCGAAACTGTCATACTACCTTGAGTTTGTGTGCAAATCTCTCGATGCAGTTGATAGCTTCTAGATCCATCAACTTTGTCAAATCTCTCCTTCAAATTAGCCCAAACCATTGCGGCATCTGAGGCATATACTATCCCACTTAGCAACTCCTTCAACATTGTGTTCATTATCAAGGCCAACACAAATGCATTACACTTCTCCCATTGCTCCTCCAACTCGGATTTGTAGTCTGATTTCTTGCATGTACCAAGAACAAACCCTAATTTGCTCTTCGCATGCAATGTAATCATCATCGACCTGCTCCAGAGTGAATAATTCTTAGTTCCTGTGAGTTGAACTGAGGTCAAGACACGGCCTGGAGTATCTGAAGGGTGAAGATGTAGCGGATGATTGTGATTTTTCAAGACATGGTCTCAAGTTTCAACCGGAGCTCGAGTTGTGTCAGCGGTTAAACTCATCGTCGCTTCCATCGCCTTTAAGCTCCGTCAATAGTCGTCGCCTTTATGACCTAGAAATACTTCGTCGAGCTCGCTGGTTTTTATACCATGAAGAGAAACATGATTGAAGGGAATTGCAGCAAAATTGAAAAAGGAAAGGATTGAGAGAAAGTGCAGAAGAATCGAGAGAGAGAGACAGAGATTGAGAGGGAAAACAAAATTGGGAAATTTTATTCCTCAATTGACTATTAACATGTACTGTACAAGTTCCCTTATATATGCACTGTTTGAATGTACAAATATATATACAAGTATCAGTATGTGTATCTACAAGTAAACCTACTGTGTGGTTTAGTGTATGAGATTAATTCCCTAACTAACTAATTAATTCATCCAACTAACTAATCAACAAAAACTTCACTAATGATATCAACTACTAAGTATTCTCAACATACTCATATTCTTCTATTTCAGATTCAGAAACTCCCTTACCTTAGCCTGCCTCATCTCCCTGGGAAAGTACTACTCCAAAAAGGCCTCCTCAAACGCCGCCAAACTAATAGTTGGCGCCCCATCTGCCTTGCTCCCTTTCCACTGATCAAATAGAGTCTAGCTATCCCCTTGATTTGGTAGGCAGCCAACTCAACTCGCTCAATATAACCTATACGCTTTACCTGAAACACCTTCTGGAACTCTTCAATGAAGTTCTCAGGATCCTCCTTCACATTGGACCCCGTGAATTCTAGTGGGTTCATCTTCAGGAACTCCCTAACTTTGGCAGTATTCGACCCATCATTTCTGCCATCTCACTGGTGACCTCCTTGAGGAGAGACAGCCTGAGACAAAGTCTGAATGGCCTGGCGAAGCTCAGCATTGGTGATGTCTGCTTGCTGTGGCTGCTCCACAGGCACAGCTGGACCTCTAGGTTCCTCAGAATTTTGGCTTGGATGGTTTGCGTTTCTCCTGGTTGGCCACCCTCTGCCCCTTAC
>JAABOM020000007.1:10698068-10740252 GCA_011800125.2 Solanum clarkiae
TACTGCTACTACTGCTACTGCTACTGCTACTGCTACTACTACTACTACTCCTACTACTGCTGCTACTACTACTACTACTACTACTGCTGCTGCTACTACTACTACTACTACTACTGCTGCTGCTACTACTACTGCTACTACTGCTACTACTGCTACTACTACTACTACTGCTACTACTACTACTACTACTACTCCTACTACTGCTGCTACTACTACTACTACTACTACAACTACTACTACTACTGCTACTGCTACTACTACTACTACTACTACTGCTGCTGCTACTACTACTACTACTACTACTACTACTGCTGCTACTGCTACTACTACTACTGCTGCTGCTGCTGCTGCTACTGCTGCTGCTACTACTACTACTACTGCTACTACTACTACTGCTACTGCTGCTGCTGCTGCTACTGCTACTACTGCTGCTGCTGCTGCTGCTGCTACTGCTGCTGCTGATGATACTGCTACTGCTACTGCTACTGCTACTGCTGCTGCTGCTGCTGCTGCTACTGATACTGCTACTGCTGCTGCTACTGCTGCTGCTACTGCTACTGCTACTGCTACTGCTACTACTACTACTACTACTACTACTACTACTACTGCTGCTACTGCTGCTGCTACTACTGCTGCTACTGCAACTGCTGCTGCTACTGCTACTACTACTACTACTACTACTGCTACTACTGCTACTGCTACTGCTACTGCTACTGCTACTGCTACTGCTACTGCTGCTGCTCTTACTACTACTACTATTCAATGTGAAAAATTTAATCGATAGGAAGATTTTGAACTCAACTAAGTACTAAAGGTCTCTCATAACCCAAATTCACTTTCAACACACTTCCCACATATATTAATAATCCTCAAAATGCAAGTATAAGTAAAGCATTACTATGTTCAATCTTATGTATTTTCAACGACAAATTTCAGATCCTAACAGTAGACTTGTGAGATGTTACAGATTCAGCTATTTCATACTGTTTCATCAACGATATATCAATATGCTAAAACGAGCTAGCGTCAAGCATACGGATGGGGTTTCTAGACCAGGTGGAGCTGGCAGGGACTTCACTTCTTCTATCATAACATTAAAGGAGTAAATGCTGGCATCTTTTTGAAGATTTTCGACATCCATCCAAAGTAAATTTTTAAAACTTGGTATTATTTGCTAGAATTTGAGGGTAAAATTAAGCAAATTAAATTGAAACACAAATGCTTTTATGTCAATTGTTTGGAAATAAGAGATACCTTTTGTCAACATCATGCATGTTTGACTATTAATTTTGATAATGTTTAAAATCATCAGCTCAAATCACCATTATTTTCTAGACAAACTTTATAATTTATTGATAAGTTATGACTTATGAGATTTGTCCATATAGTGGCAGAAATAGCTTTTTTGCCAAGTCTGTACCAAAATTATTGCATTCTACCGAACCCAATTATGTAAATGCTAGCTTCATGGGATAGTTGGATACGATATCAAGAAGAGAGATTCAGGACAATCATGGAAGACAAAAAAGAAACAAATACGACCATGTCTTGGAACTTGTATCATTATTTTGATTAATTTTACTAAAATTTTTTGATAAATGGAGGGAAATTGAACAGTGCATAAAAATTTCTCACAATTTAAATTACTTGCTTAAGTGTTACAATTACTATTTAGTGACAAAATTGTTAGGTTTTGGCAGGTGCGCTTAAATTGTTTTGATGATGACAAACTGAACTAGGTTCCAGGAGATGCACCATTGGTCAGAAGGCCCAGTCTCAATCAAAGATGGGTTGCTGTAGAAGGAAACCAAATCAGAGAAGGAACTCGGAAAAGGAAAGTAATGAGGAAAAGGACTCCTTTGAGGGGAAAAAACGTGTGCCCTACTCAACAAAGGAGTCCTACATGGAAGGTCTCTAGGGTTTAATATAAATACAATCTTTAACAGTCACGACCCGGTCCCGGTCATAATGGCGCCTGTTAGATCCCACCTATAGGCAAGCCAATTACCCAAGCAATAGTGTACCTGTCCTATCTCTCTAGGCAAACTATAGCAACCACAATAATATAAATAACTGAAACCTACCCAGAACATGGAAGTCAACTGTACAGAGCCACTATAGATTCAAATAAGATATATGTACGTACGTACATAACTAGAATAATAATCTACACATACAAATCCCACTACATATACAAGTCCAGTGTCTGAATACAAAAGACAGCCGTCAAAATAGAAAGAGACTATAGAATATCCAAAGTTGTTGATGCTCACTAATGTCTCGTGAATCACCTGCAAACCCCTAACTCAGCGACTGTGGCTTGTACCTGGACCTGCACCATAGGAAGATGCAAAAATATAGGGTAAGTATCGATAATAGGCACCCAGTAGGCATCATCAATTGACCGAGTAAAGTACTGTAAATATAGAAGGCTCAAATATAAAGAATTGCAGTAAATATAGCAAATCTAAACTTTGATAAAGGAGTAAGCATGTCTAGACAATCACTGACCCCCATCTGAACCAACTCAATTGGTTTGCAATGATACTAACTGACGAAACACGAGTATGCCCAAACCACCCCTATCACTGGACTAAGACACTATGTTGTACGTGGGTGCAGGGCCCTAATATTTATGCTCGTACATCGACTGGGCTCCCTTAAGCCCAAAAGGTACACCCATGCACAATCTAACTGATAGACTCACAACAGAACTCACAAAATGACTATGAAACCCAACTCTCAATATTACATGATCCAGGGGTCAGATATACATGGGTGTAAGGCCCTAATATATAAGCCTGAATGCCCCGTGAGCCCCCAAAAGCCCAGAGGGTACATCCATGCAAAATCAGGGTGTGTATAGGTGTGTAGATCCACAGGTAAAATCAACCATGTCCTCGAACCATCCAGTAGCTAGTGTCACAGGGGGCCTCGAACCCTAATAATATTAAATGAGGCCTCGAACCCCCTTCTCAACCTGACCTCCGATCGGGGCAGTCAGCTAGGGCCACATGGTCTGAGAATATACATAACGGTGGGACATATCCCCACGGGAGAAAGAATCCCCCTAACAGAATCAATAGGGCCTCGAACCAAAGAATAATCAACTGGCCTCGAACCCAGGAATAATAAACTGGGCCTCGAACCCAGGAATAGTCAACTGGTTGTTGAACCCAGGAATAATCAAATGGTGCTCAGACCTCAGAATCAGCATGCGCCACCCGGTATCTCAGTCATAGTCCCTGAACTCGTACCACGAGGCATGACTCCCAGGTCTCAAACATTCGGGAATGACCACTTGAGCTCGAATAGTGACGGATAACGTCATCTAGGCTTGAGGTATCAAAATAGTCCTTAACTCCACCAATCTGTTAGGATTCGGAACTCCAAAGTCAGTAAACGTAGGCGACAACACTCACAACATATATAAACCACATAATATGGCCGACACATTCGTATGTGACCATTCCTCAGATAACACTAGCTAATCCCAGCCTCAGATAAGGATAACAACGGCACAAGGACTAACAACTGTATACAGAAGTATATGCCTCACAGACTAATGTACGGATATGCCCACCTAAAGCCAAATACACCACGTTGCAATCAATCACAAGTAGTTTGAGTAAATATGGGTCTTGAACCCAAGAAATATCAATCAGCGGGGCCTAGCCCCAAATATGTAATCACTGGGGTCTCAAACCAAAAATGTAACCAATAGGTACACCACAAGTATCCAGAACAACTAAGTCCAATAGAGTCATATCTATACCAAATCCGTATACAGTATAGTTGTAACATAGGTAACCAGAGCAAATCATCCCATTGGAACCATATCTATGCTAGAGTAAATCCATAGTACGGTATATAATCAACAATATCTTCACAACAAGCATATCTCAGTAGCATCAGGCTACACATTCATACAGATAGGAGTTAAGCCAGAAGACGTACCTATCTCAGGGCATTAGCCCATATCCAACCTTTACTAGGCCTTTCGTGGTTCTATAGTGCTTGAACTCAACTACTATAGTGTTCATAGTTAGTACAGTCCAAACAACCACAAATATCCCAAAATAACTATAGTTACCCCATATGCTAAGTACAGTGACTATCCAGGAAGACCAGCGTTAACAAATCATGACAACAATGTTAAAATGCATACTAGGAAGTATAACTAACAATCAACCTCACGACATATATACATATCTTACTCAGGACTTCCAACCACACCAACTCCAAATACACATGTATTTCAGCTCAGTCTAGAGGTAAGGCGAATCCACGCGCTTCGGAGCAGTCCATATAAGTTTTATCTTGTCTGATCACCTAAAGATGCTGCTCAACTGTAAAAGTATGAATCACAACATAAATACGGCTATTTTGACTGTAATGTCTCGAGAAACGGGGGAGAATAGATCAATTACGACTAAAATGGAGAAAGTGGGGCCCACGTCTGAAATGCCAAACCATCCCCCATAAAATGATCCTTAAGTCATCCCGAGTCTATAGCCAAAAATAAAGCTCAAACGAGGCTCAGAATAATAAAAAACAGCCCAACAACAAATGACATTTCTTATCGAAAAATAACATATATGTACAGCAGCTTCTCAGTCAAATTTCTTAAAAATATAGTCTAATTAATAGAATCCAAAAATACCACTATGTAGGTCTAGAAAAGTAGTACAATCTAGACCCAAATTTTACTTAATTACGATGAGAGACGGCTAAGATATCACATCTCAAAATTTCCGAAAAAAGCCACAACATAACAATAGCTAAAACATCATTTTCACGCCAAGTGGAGCTCTATCATTTAATTCTAAAAGTACCATGATGTGCGCCTTGCTAATACTCATAGAATAGACCCAAATTTTACCAAACGACATAAAATAGATAAGAAATTGTATGTCAAATTTCCTAAAATATCTTCAAAATATAGTTGCAAAAACAGTAAGTTTTACCTCAAACGATGTGTTGAAATTAATTCCCGACAATTCTATGTTGGTCTCCTCAAAAAAATACGTAAATTAGCTTTTTGAATAGCCCAAAACCCAATAAAAAATGAGAGAGAAATCGTTGATCAAAGTCTTACGTTCATTCTTCACGCATTCTGGAAAATTTCCAGATTTATATTTCCCTTTTTCCTCTTTTGACCATTTTGCCATGTGGCAGCTTGTGGAATGGGCCACGTCGGCGCCGCCTTCTAATTTTCAGCATCCATTCAACTTAATTTTGATGCTCCGCCTCATCTAAAGTTGGAAAAATATAATTCATATATGAAATCTAATCGGAAACGGCATTCCGGACTTAACCATGCAGTCGAAATTCCCATCAGAGGTTGTTTTATCCCAATATGGGTCCTATTTCCCAATATCAAAGTCTATCGAAAGGGCCAAAATATACCCGAAAGCCTCGAAAATTGAATGAAAGATCCTCCTAGACTAAACTCAATGTTCCAGATCTAATAGTGTGGTCAGAATTTTCATATGGGCCATGTTTCCCAAAGACTTCATCTAAAGTCGTCCATTGACCTGTTCTGGCGGCGAAATTTGCAAAACTCGATATAATTGCACCAAACATGCTCCTAGCCTAATTTAGCTGTTCCAGAGCTGATGGAACCATCAAAATTCCACTCCGAGGTCATTAATTAGTACTTTACTTGAAAATTTATTTTCACGATTACAATCTCTCATTCAACTCGAAAAGTGGTATAATTGTCAAACGACTCACCCAACACTCACCCAACGATCGAATAATCAGTGACAATAAGTCATAAATAATCTGTAGTCACTATGCAAATACTCAAACTGATAAAATATTCATAGAATCACTGAAATGACCTGAGGGTCATTACAAACATCCCCCACTAATAGAACTTTCGTCCGTGAAAGTAGGAATGATGATGTACCCAAAGACTCCCATCCGTAGCACATAAGAATACTAACCCTAAACTCTCAATACACAGTGAATACAACAGTCCTAAGCATGATTAGTATCAGACAAAAATTCTGTTGCTCCAGCTAATCAGAAATATAATAACCGGCCAGTGTAACCGAGAATCAGTATAATAATCTATAAGAAATCCTTAGAGAATTAACCCCTCACTTTATCAATTTAATCCACCAACCCATAATAGGACATCGAAGGGTAAATATATATGCCTTTGGCATACTAGCCGATATTCAACCAATTATAATTATCCTTGACTGTAGCTATATCCCACATATGCAGACCTTATCTTGTTTCCCGTTCCCCTATGCAAGCAATCTTTACAACTTAACCCCAGGTGGCTTCCCGACTCACTGATACTAACTCAGTTGCATGCAATAGCTAGTGTAATTATATTCTACCGCAAGGGCATATCCCCTCTTCTCTTGCTGCTCAGTCAATCACAGTAACAATAGTAATCATAAATGTGGTAAGTAGTCAGCACATCATCCCAATGTAACATACTATTAATGTAACAATCATTAATAGCTTCAAAATGATGATAGGTTCCACAACACAATAGATGATCCACATACAAATCATTGGTACTCTCACAACCATTATATATTCAGAAACACATCAAATACACACTATACTAAACACCAACAAGCACCTTATATATTCTTCCGTACACAGGTATACATCACATTTTCCATCACAGTGCCGACAAATATTATCATTCAGTCACAAGCGAAGTAACACAAGTAAGAAAGATAAAACAATACTAATCAAATACTTGCTATCCGTAAAATTGGTTAATCAGGATTACAGCAAATCAATGTTATATAGCTCATATCCAACCTCCCTAACTCAACCTGACACATATCGTCCCAACTGCCTAAGATTCGATTTTTTCAACACCTAACAGCTCAACCATGGCAATATAGTACGTAATAAATCAAGTCCAAGCAAGTAGGGGCCCCAACAAGCCCTCCATCACAATTCGATCAGTACCCACAAGTCATCAAATTCGTACACATAACAGAGGCATTAATCAGCCTAACCACATAACCAAAATCTAGTAATAGCCATGCCGTGTCTGAATGCAATTTTTCAATATGTCCTCCTCCCTAGTATCAATTTAACAGTTGCCTAATCCTTGTAGGAACACAACATCCCTGTCTAGTGGCAATCTGGCAAATGAGCAAAAGATATACCTAGAACTCACAACTACTAGAAATCGCTCTACTAGAGAAATCTCAATCACCACATCACCATCCAGAAGTATCACTACACCTGATCCCCCACTAATAAAATAGACCTCCCACTACCTCAATATCTGATCCAGGATAAAAGAAGCTCCGGACATATACTTAAGTAGGAGATAAGCTAAGCAATACAGCTAACCATGTAAAACCATAACTCAAATACAAGGCAACCCAGAAAAATTACCAACATCCCCACTAGCAAGCATAGCCAGGAATCCGGACAACATAACCCTAGCCAACTGACAATTACCGCAAGTCACCAGGGCAGAGTGCCCGACAAATCAGCTGATAATGCAACAATGTCCCGTCCAACAATAGATAACCTAATTAAGGCCCTAGGCATAATATCTATCTCGCAATCCAGTCACCAAGGAATCAGGAGAACCACATATCAACATTACTATCACTATAGGAACATAACCATAGAGGCATAAGGTGTATCCATGGGTATAACTGGCAGGCAGCCCCTCAAATACCATGTAATTCTTGTATCCGACTAGCCACTCCAGTAGTCAAGCAATAAAAGGATCACATGCATAAATCATAAGGTTTTGACTTATAGTTAGCCCCCCTAGCAGGGTACATTCATAACATAAGTGGCAGTTACTCTAAATCCCACCAGGTATAGCACACTCATCCTCATCAAGGAACACGATAGGTTAGAGCAGCGGTCAAATAATCAAATATGAATATACAGAGAGTATCAATGCTTAGTATTACCTTAGTCACATCCTCTCTCGCATATATAATCTTGATCAGAAGTATTCACAACCCACACAACCTTTAAACAACAACTAATGTACAAGTATTGGTGTTACAAAGTCCAAACCTCAACAACATATTTCGTAGTTCTATACACAGCCACCACAAGACCCGTAATTGATTACAAAGCCTATACCTAAGGCTCCCACAATCTCAATGCCTGTCGTCTTCATATCTCGCTGCCAAAGCTTAAGGGTATTCAGTCTCTGCTCAACAGTCTTTGGGGGATGCTCCCTATCTGGGATTGATGATGTAATACTACTTTGCCCAGAGCCTGCCTTCTATGTAGCACATGCACGAAAGGGAGAACCAAATCAGATTTTAGGAAGTCAATGAACTTTAGGTAATATCACACAACAAGAATCAATAACACAAAAAGTTTCCTAAACATCTCGTAGCCTCCTGGAGATAAGTCACAGACGTCTCGGCACTCATCCAAAAGACTCTACTAGACGGTAGCTTTGTATAGATGAGACCAATGAACCTTAAGCTCTGATACCACTTTGTCACGACCTAGTCACGATCATGATGGCGCCTGTTAGATCCAATCTACAGGCAAGCCAATTACCCCAAGGCACAAGATACCTGTCCTAGCTCTTTTGGCAAACTATAGCAACCACAATAATATGAATAACTAAAACCTACCCAGAAGCTAGAAGTCAACTATATATAGTTCCTATAGACTCAAATAAGATATACATATATACATATATAACTAGAATAACAATCTACACGTACAAATCCACTACATTTACAAGGCAGTGTCTGAATACAAAAGACGAGCATCAAAAAAGAAAGAGACTAAAGAATATCTAAAGTTGTTGATGTTCACCAATGTCTCCTGAATCACTTGCAAACCCTTAAATCAACGACTGTGGCTACTAACTGGACCTGCGCCATGGAAAGATGCCAAAATGTAGGGGTGAGTACTGATAACAGGCACCAAGTAGGCATCATCGACCATTCGAGTAAAGTACTGTAGATATAGAAGGCTTAAATATAGAGAATTACAGTAAATATAGCAAATCTGAACTCTGATAAAGGAGTAAGCATGTCTAGAGAATCACCATACCCCAACTGAACCAATCCAAGTAGTGCGCAATGATACTAACTGACGAAACACGAGTAGGCCCAAATCACCACATCCGGACTGAGACACTATGTTGTACGTGGGTGCAAGGGCCTGATATCTATGCTTGTATGCCGACTGGGCCCCCATAAGCCCAGAATATACACCCACGCATAATCTAACTGATAGACTCACGACGAAACTCACAAAACGACTACGAAGCCCAACTCCAAATATCACATGATCTAGGGGTCAACTGTACGTGGGTGTAAGGCCCTAGTATCTAAGCCTGAACCCCCCGTGAGCCCCTATAATCCCATAGGGTACACTCACGCATATTCAGGGTGTGTATAGGTGTGTGGATCCACAGGTAATCAACCGATTCCTCAACCGATCCAGTAACCAGTGTCACACAGGGCCTCAAACCCTTATAATATTAGATGAGGCGTCGAACCCCCTTCCTGACCTGGCCTCCGGTCTGGGCAGTCAGCCAGGGCTAGAAGGTTTGTCAATATACATAACGGTGGGATGTATCCCATGCGGGAGAAAGCCTCGAACCTAGGAATAATGAACTGGGCCTCAAACCGAGGAATAATTACTGGTGCTCGGACCTCAGAATCAGCATTCGCTACTCGGCATCTCAATTGTGGTCCCCGAACTCTGACTACGGGGCATGACTCCCGGGTCTTAGACATTCGAACGTGACCACCAGAGCTCAATTAGCGATGAGGAGTGTCTTCTAGGCTAGAGATATCAAAACAGTCCCTCATTTCATCAATCTGTCCGAATTCAGAACTCTAAAGACATATCATGCCCAAAAACATAGACGATAACACTCACAATGTATATAAACCACATAAGATGGACCACACATTCGTATATCAGCATTCATTAGATAACACTACCTAACCCTAGCCTCGGATAAGGATAACAAAAGCACAAGGACTAATAGTTGTATACAGAAGTATATGCCTCACAGACTAATGTACGCTCATGCCCAACTAAAGCCAAATACATCATATTTCAGTCAATCACAAGTACTTTGAGTAAATATGGGTCTCGAACCCAAGAAAAATCAATCAGCGGGGCCTAGCCCCAAATATGTAATCGCTGAGTCTCAGACCCAAAATGTAACCAATAGGTATACCACAAGTATCCAGAACAACCCAGTCTAGTAGAGTCATATCTATACCAAATCAATACACAACATGACTGTAGCATAGGTAACCAGAACAAATCATCCCATTGGAACCATTTCTATACCAGAGTCAATCCATAGTACGGTATATAATCAACAACAGCTTCACAGCCAGCACATCTCAGTATCATCAGGCTACACATTCATACAGATAAAAGTTAAGCAAGAATAAGCAAGAATACACACCTATCTCAGGCATTAGCATATATCCAGACTTTACTAGGCCTTTCGTGGTTTTACAATGCCAGAACTCAGCTACTATTATGGTCACAACTAGTACAATCCAGAACAACCACAAATATCTCAGAATAATTGTAGTTACCCTATTTACGAAGTACAACGACTATCTAGGAGGACCAGTGTTAACAAATCATGACAACAATGTTAAAAAATGCATAGCAGGCAGTATAACAAACAATCAACCTCATGACATATATATGTATCTTACTCAGGACTTCCAATCACAAAACTCCCAATATACATGTATTTTAGCTTAGTGTAGAGGTAAGGAAAGCCTAGCCTACCTGAAAAGCGAATTCACGCACTCCGAAGCAGTCCATGCAAGTTTTACCTCATTTAATCACCTCCAAATGCTGCTCAACTGTTAAAATATGAATCACAACATAAACACAGTTATTTTGACTGTAATATCTCAAGAAATGGGGGTGGAGGAAATAGATCAATTGTGACTAAAATGGAGAAAGTGGAGCCCACGCTTGAAATACCAAACCAGCATCCATAAAATGATCGTTGCATCACCCCGACTCTATAGCCAAAAATTAAGCTCAAAACGAGGCTCAGAATAATCAGAAACAACCCAACAACAAATGACATTTCTAATCCAAAAATAACATATATGTACAACAACTTCTTGGCCAAATTTCTTTAAAATATAGTCAAATTAACATAATTCAAATATACCACTATGTAGGTCTGGAAAAGTAGTACAATTTAGACCCAAAATTAACTTAATTACACTAAGAAACGGCCGGCATATCACAACTCAAAATTTTCAAAAAAAACTGCAACACAACAACAGCTAAAACATCATTTTCGTGCCAAGCGGAGCTTTATCAATTATTTATGAAATTACCATGTTGTGCGTCTTGGAAAAACTCACAGAAGATCCATATTTTACCAAATTCTGACTTAAAATGGATAAGAAATAACATGTTGAATTTTCAAAAATATCTTCAAAATACAGCTGCAAAAAAGTAAGTTTTACTTCAAACAGCGCGCCAAAATCAATTCCCGACACATCTACAATGTTCTCATCAAAAGTGTACATAAGTTAGCCTTTTGAATCGCCCAAATCCAATAAAAACGAGAGAGAAATCATTGATCAAAGACTTACATTCGTTCTTCATGAATTCTGGAAAATTTCCAGATTTAAATTTCCCTTTTTCCTCTTTTAATCGACTTGTCACGTGGCTGCTTATGGATGGGAAACATCGGCGCATCGCCTTCTAGATTTTAGCACCCGTTCAATTTAATCTCGATGCTCTACCCTCATTCGAAGTTGGAAAAATACAATTCATATATGAAATCTGATTGGAAATGACATTCTAGACTCAACGGTGTAGTTGAAATTCCCATCAAAGGTCATTTTATCCCAATATGGGTCCCATTTTCCAATATCGAAGTCTACTGAAGGGGAAAAATATACCTAGAAGACCCGAAGATTGAAAGAAAGGTCCTCCTGTACCAAACTCGATGTTCTAGATCTACTGGCGTGGTCAAAAATTTTATATGGGCCATGCTTCCCAAAGAAGTTGACTAGAGTCGTCCCTTGACCTGTCCTGGCAGCTGAATTTGCAAAACTTGATATAGTTGTATCGAATGTGCTCCTAGCCTAATTTGGACGTTCCAGAGATGATGGAACTATTCAAAGTCCATTCTGAGGTTATTTACTAGTACTTTACCTGAAAAATTCATTTTACGATTATAATCTCTCATTCAACTCGTAAAGTGGTATAATTGTCAAACAACTCAACCAATGATCGAACAATCAGTGCTGATAAGTCATAAATAATCCACGATCACTATGAAAATACTCAAACTGATAAAATATTCATAGGATCACCGAAATGACCTATAGGTTCATTACACTAACCCTAGGCAAAATAGCGTTTGCGTTCTGACCGTTGGAGATTCAAGCAAGAGCACGAGCACTGAACGAGAGCATTCAAGCAAGATCTAGAGTTAGACTTTCTTGATTGTTCAAGTTTGTTTGACAATCTTCTTAGAATCTTTGTTTAGCGACAAATATTGTAAGAAGTTGTTTTCTTTGAGTGAGTTTTAATTAAGAGTAGGTTTGACTCTCAATAGTTGTTTGAAGAGAAAGTTATAAGTTGACATTGCTCATTTTTGAAGTTAGTGAGAAATCCTTCTAGTATAGGTAGTGGTTGTTTCTCCCTTGAAAATGATTTTTCCACTATAAGTTCCTTGTGTGTGTTACTGCTTTAACTGTGATGTTAGTTCTGCTTAGAGAACCTAGTTCACTAGCAGAATAGGGATAGAACTCTGTTCAATTGGTATCGGAGCGGGTCTTTTCGAAGCAAGGCTAACAAACTCGAAAAGATAATAGTATCCCCACCCATAGTACAAGAAGGACCTTCTCAGTATAGACCTCCACTGTTTAACATACACTACTACGGATGGTGGAAGACTCGGATGATGAATCCGAACAATGCCATTCCGAACAATGACAAGGAAAAAAAGATCCTACTATGTAGCATTGGTCCTGATGAATATAATAGGACATCGTCTTGCCATAAATAAATCTGGTACACACAACAAGTTGCCCATGAAGGAACTACTCAGGTGAAAAAAGCAATGAATGACAATCTTAACTGGCAATATGAGCTATTCAGATTGCATGAAAGGGAAACTATACAGGTAATAGAAACCAGATTCTCTGCTATTGTCAATGAGATCTACTTTTTGGGGGAAGTTATTCCCACAGGGAAGGCCATTCGGAAGATGCTGAGTGTACTACCAGAATCCTGGGAAAGCAAAGTAGAGGTTATCATTAAAGCAAAGGATCTGGACACCATGACCGTGGATCAGCCGATGGGAACTCTGGTTACTTATGAACTAAAGAAGAATCAGGAGAAGGAGATGAACAATAAAAGAAAGGACAAGTACCTGGTTTTGAAGGCTATTGAGAAAGAGGACTTCAAGGAAGAAAACATTGCACTGATCACTAAGAAGTTTCAACAGGTACTGCATAGAGGAACTGGTGGACAAAGAAGCCCCACACAATGAATAGCTGAGAAAGATCTAAGAGAACAACTATGTCACAAGTGTAAAAGTCCTGATCACTTCATCAAATTTTGTCCCCTCTGGGCACTTGAGTACAAAAAGAACATGCCAGAAAAACCCAAGGGAACTAGGGCTGAGCCATATGTCTGAAAGAATGGGGGAATGAAAAATCAAGAAGCGGATCTTTCAGTGCAAAGAGCCCTAATTGCACTAGCCAGTAACTCTGGTGAGGAATCTGATGGTGAGGCACTTAAAAACTAATCTCTCATGGCTGTGGAGGAACCAGAGAAGTACTAATTCCTTGCTCTAGTTGCTATCGAAGAATCTGATGATGAAAGCAGCAAGGAATAGGTCACTAATCCCGTCTTTGACAACTGCAAGCCTAATGTATATCAAGAAGATCTGGCCCTAATGGAAGGAACAGGTTCTGATGACAAGGAAAGTACACTATTGGACACCAAGGTAAGTCTTGAACAAGTGAAAGCTAACTTACATATATATGCTAAGAAAAAGCTTGAGTCCCTGTCACAGGTTCTGATTGAGGCCTATCTAACCATTTGCAACTCCAAGGATCTTTTTCTAGAAGATTATGCTCAGTTGAGAACAGAAAATGTGGAACTTGAAAATATTAATCAAAAACTTATGTTGGAGATTGACAACCCCAATTCCTCTAGAAAACAGAAAAATGTGATGAGTCAGGCCCAATTAGACTTGGAGAAAATGTTAATGAAATGGGAAATGAGATATACATTCTGTCTAACAAAAATGAAGCTCTTTTAAAAGAACTTGACCAGATGAAAGCTAAATTAGAGCACAACATGAAGAGGACCAAGACCTCTACAATGCTTGATGATATGCAGCAAGGTCAATCCACCAGCAAGTATGGAATTGGGTTCAAGATCAAGGAACCCAAAGATCATACAATCGACCACGGAGTCCTTTACACCTTGTGTGGCAAGACAGGTCATCTGAGAAATAACTGCAACAAAAACTCAGAGGCCCTGAACAGTAGCTTCTCCTACTTAACCATGACTCATAAATGAGTGGAAAAAACAGGAGAACATGCAGAAGTTATCTATGTAAGGAAAATAGAAACAAAATACGTAGGAAACATCCACCTAGAGCTAATAAGTATTTGTCAGGAAGAAGATATCCACCTAGTTTTAACAAAGTTAACAATGAAAGTAGATATCCTCCTAGAGTTTTCAAAATGGGGAAGGCTAAGAAGGAGCTCCTTGCCTAGGCAAAAAATGATTTTATTCACCCCTTTTAAAATTAAAAGGGACCCAAGTGGATCTGGGTACCCAAATCTAACCCGTGTTAAATTGTGTAGGGCCTAGTAGAAGGAAAACAAAAGCAATGGTATTTAGACAGGCATGCCCCTGATACATGATAGAAGACAAACACAACTTCCTTCTACTGAGTGACTTTCAAGGTGAAAATGTTGGATTTGGAAATGGTAAACAAGGTGAATTAAAGGGCATTGGCAAAGTGGGACCATATGCATCCCAATTTATTGAAAATGTGTACTATGTAGAGGGGCTAAAGCACAATTTTCTAAGTGTCTCATAAATGTGTGACTAAGGAAATGATGTACTCTTCATCACCTCAGAATGAAAAGTGACAATTGTCGTCTCCAGGAGGCTTATTTTCAGGGGGAAGAGACATAAGAATGTGTACAAGGTTGATATCGATAGACCCAAACAACCTAAGATGAAGTGTCTAAGTGCCACGAGTACTGCATTCTCATATTGGCGCAAAAGATTGGGACATGCTAGGTTCTCAATAATCAACAAACTAATCTCAAAGGATCTGGTTCTGGGATTAGCTGAGGGGAAGGTTAGTGAAGATCAAGTTTGTAGAGCCTGTGCTTAAGGTAAACATGTCAGAAGAAGTTTCCAACCAGTCGGGCTAGTCAGCACTCACAGACCTCTGGAATTGGTTCACGTGGACCTTTGTGGCCCCATGTGAGTCCAAAGAAGAGGTGGAAATAGGTATGTTTTCGTACTTGTAAATGATTACTCAAGGTTCACATGGACTTTCTTTCTAAAATCTAAGGATGAAACTTTTGATGTGTTTGTCTTATTTGCTAAAAAGGTTTAAAAGAATATAAACTGCCATCTAATGAGCTTGGGAATAGATCATGGTGTAGAATTTGAGAACTCCAAGTTCCTCGCATTCTGTGTTGAGAATGGCATGACTCACAACTTCTCAGCCCCTAGAACGCCTCAGCAAAATAGAGTTGTGGAAAGAAAGAATAGAACTCTAGAAGATATGTCTAGAACTATGATGATAGCTAGTGATCTTCCACAGAGCTTTTGGGCTGAAGTAGTGAACACCGCTCCCTATCTCATCAAGAGATGCATGATTAGACCTATCTCTAACGAAACTCCCTAAACACCAAACCTATCTCATCTTCTCCTTTGGTTGTGTCTGTTATGTACACAATAATGGAAAGGATCCTTTTGGAAAGTTTGTGAAATGACCCCAAAAAGTGCTCAAAAATGTGCCTTGGAAGTTCCCGAAATTATAATTTCCATATATATAAAAATCTATGCGTGATATCAAAAATCCGACTTCACTATTCTTGTTTAGGGGGTCAAATTTAGGGGGAAAAGGGTTTAATCCCGATTTTAGAGCAATTGTAGCGAATTTAAAAATTTTAAAGTTTGGCGAAAATAGTGTGAGTATGTGTTTGTGGCGCAACGCGCCTCTGTATATTTTCTGTTCAGTTTTGCAGGTTCGGTCCAAGACTTTTAAGTCTTGGGCCTAAGCCTTCCCACACGAGAAAATACCTATACTTAGCCATTTTCACTCTCATATCATTCAAAACAGTTCCCAATACTCACACAAATACTTAGTCTTATATTTCTCTCAAAATTCAAGAGCCAAAACCCTCTTCGAACCTAAGGATTTGCACTCATGCTTCAAGTCTCTATCTCCAATCTTCATCAACTTCATCTCCAAAGCTAAGGTATGTGGGTTTCTTTCACGGGTTCCTTCACCCATGATACCCAAGCTCCCTTTTCCTCAAGATTGCATGATTTCAAGTTTATTTACTTATGGATCTTATTTATTATGAAAATCACTACACACTATGTTGGGGTTTATAAAAAATGTGACTGTTTTGCTATGTTTTGAGATATGAAATCAAGATCTATTGTAAGATTTGATAAAGGGTTTTGATGTTTATTGCTTGAGGGTGTTACTAAGTATCTATTGAAGGTTTTACATTGAATTTTCTAGCATAATTTCACTCTTGAATTGCATGATTTTACACTAGCACTATGCACCCTCTAAGTGTTTGATAAAATGTTCGATTATGGCTTATTGAGAAGTTGAGCGCTCAATGCTTGTCTTATGATTTGAATGACTATATGATGATGAAATAATGATAGAATGATGATGAAATGCATGTATGTCTATGATGGTTATATGATGATGAAATGAGAATAGAATAATGATGAAATGATGATGGAATGATGATAAAATGATTGTGTGTATATAATGGTAAGATGATGAGAGTAAGGTATACATATGATGTATAATGATGAGTGGAAATGTAGGTATATGCTGACTAAATGATGATGAGAGTAATATATGTATATGATATTATCTTTATAGTATTGGAATGTGGCCATGCCCTACTCAGAAATTATGCACCGGGTAACCGTGTCAAGGGGTTCATACCTTGATTACCTATCGGGGGCCTTATACTCCGGCACCACGGGTGGTAGGATGCAACTATCCACCAACCTATCGAGGTGTTTATACCTTGATAACCTATCAAGGGGTTTGTACTCTGGCACTATGGGTAGCCGGGTGCGACTATCCACCAACCATGTTGGGAGTTTGTACCCATCAACCTTGTTGGGGGGTTTATACTCTATGAACTATGTTGGGGTTTTGTACCCATCAACCCATTGGGGGGTTTGTAGCTCAACAACCTCATGAAGGGGTTCGTACCTCATGCATCTCACCAAGCGGATGATAGGCCTTGGATTGTACTAATAATGGTCACTCCCTATACTTGTATTATGTTCCATATAAACATGATTTACCACAAACATCTCCCATGCATGCCATATTGTTATATGTTACTCGTTGCCTATGCTTAGCGTTTTGAATATATCACTTATTTGTTGTTTCATTGCATCCTACATATTTAGTACATTCAAATGTACTAACGCATACTCTATGCCTACATGATATCATCATATAGGAACCGAAGATCCTATTGATTCTCCTTGTGTCTAGGCGGATTGTTTAAGATATCTTATGGTGAGTCCTCAAGTCCGGAACAATATCCATCTTCTCTCAAGCTTATGTTTAGACTATGTCTTGTATGTTTGGATTGCCTATTGTCATTATTATGAGGGTGAGCCCGGTTGCTTGTCTTGGCCCCCATTCTTATCTATGTAGTAGAGGTATTATTGGACATGTTATGTATCTATGTTATGAGCTTTGACTCCTTTTGACTTTTGATGATGTTTTGAAGTTGTCCCTTAGTCCAGTTTATCCCGATTTACTACTTCTTGTTATGTTTTAATTGCTTCTGCAACCAAGGATCTGTAATGATATATTATGCGGCTTGTTTGGGGTTCATTCGGGTTCCCCATTTGCCAGTCATGTTTAGGCCCTAGGCTTCGGTCGTGAAAGTTTGATGCCAAAAGTGACCAAGAAATTTTTATTAGATACTTCTCGCAGAAGAAAGCCTACAAGGTGTACAATAAAATAACAGGATGTGTTGAAGGAAGTGCACATATTATATTTGATGAGGCCAGTTCAGTGGCCAAAAAAGATTTGTAGGAACAGGTAGAAATGCCAGAAACAACTGACAGTAGGAAGGAGTTGGATGATGAGGACGACAGGGAACAGACCAGTAGATTGGGTCCCCCGGCTTAAGGAAATATGGAGAGAGAGGCACCATTTGAGGCTATCCCTCAAAATGTAGATGGCTCATCTAGAACATCTCACCCTGCTAAAGTGGTTCCTCAGGCACGATAAGCAATAATCCAACACCTGAGGATCCAGGGCATAACTGGAAGCATAAGAGCTCACACTCTTTTGAAAATCTGTTGACTCCTCTAGACTCAAGGGATATCTACCAGATCAGAGCTCAGGAACATGTGTGATTTCTCTGCATATGTGTCCCTTGTAGAACCTAAAAATGTTAAGGAGGCACTGCTTGATGAGGAATAGATATCTGCTATGCAGGAAGAATTACTTCAATTTGAACGAAGCAAGGTGTGGCACCTGTTTCCCCCTCCAGAACATCGCTCCATAATCGACACTAAATGGGTGTCCAGGAACAAGCTGGATGAGCAAGGCAGTATCACCAAGAATAAGGCCAAACTGGTAGCTTAGGGATACAACTAGGAGGAGGGCATCGACTACGATGAGACATTCGCCTCTACGACATGCATTGAAGCAATCAGAGTACTCATTGCCTTTGCAGCTCATATGGAATTGAAGTTGTATCAAATTGATGTTAAGAGTGCATTTCTAAATGGGTACCTATAAGAAAAGGTGTATGTAAAGAAAACTCCAGGCTTTGAAAGCCAAGAGCACCATAATTATGTATACAAGTTGGACAAGGCTTTGTATGGGCTGAAGTAGGAAAGATAGATAATACTTTGTTTTTGAGAAAGAAGGGGGTTATGTGCTTATAGTACAGGTTTATGTTGATGACATTTACTTTTGAGGAATGGATGAAACTCTTGGTGTAGACTTTGCCAAACTTATTGCTAGTGAATTTGATATGAGCATGATGGGAGAACTGAATTTCATTCTAGGCCTACAAATTAATCAGACGCTGGCAAAAATCTCCATTTATCAATAGAAGTAAATCAAGGAGCTTCTTGAAATGTTCGGGATACTTGACGCCAAGACTAGTGACACCCTCATGGTGATCACTACAAAAATAGATAGAGATGAGGAAGTTGTTAGTGTGGATGCTACCAAGTATAAAGGAATGATTGGGTCACTTCTGTACCTGACAGTTAGTACACTGGATATAGTGTTCAGTGTGGGTATGTATGCTAGGTTCCAATTGGCTCCCAAGAAGTCTCATTTTGAAGCTGTGAAATGGATCTTACGATATCTTAAAGGCACCATGCACCTGGTCCTTTGGTACCCTATAGGCTCCTCATTCAATCTTGTGGGATTTCCCGATGCTGATTACGCTGGATATCTGATTGATAGAAAAAGCATATCAGAAATGGCTCACTTTTTGGGACCTTGCCTAGTGTCTTGTGCCATAAAGTAGCAAAATTCAGTTGCCCTCTCGACTATTGAAGCTAAGTACGTGGCTTCCGCCTCATGTTGTGCACAACTTCTCTGGATAAAATAGCAGTTCCTAGATTTTGGTGTACATTTTACCTGCATCCTTATATGTGTGATAATATTAGCAAAGTGAAAATCGCCAAGAACCTGAAGCCTCATAAGAGAACCAAGAACATCGATGCCAGACATCATTTACTATGGGATAATATTGAAAAAGGATTCATCGAGATGGTGTTTTGTAAAACGGAGGACCAGGTTGCTGATATTTTCACCGAAGCTTTAGCCAGAGATCACTTTGAGAAAAATTATCTTCACTTGGGTCTAATCAGGAGAACCTGATCCCTTCCCTTTTCTTGTCATTTAGGCTGAGTTTAGGGTCTGTACTAAAGTACTGATAGTCTGTGTTTGCAAGTACATTTGTCCACAGGTACCACCAGGACTCTTTCACATGGAACTAATGATATTACCCCTAGTGTCTAATGTAGATGGAATATGGTTGTAGTTACACGTTGTTGTTGCTTTTATTAGTGGATTAGGTATGCTTCTCCCGCTACATGTCCATATACTAGTTACTATATATACATGCTATATTCGAAAGATAGTCCGGAACCTTCCTTGAAGAACCTGGTTCTTTCCCAGGTCCCTCAGTTGACTCTTGTTTAGGTGGGAACCGCTACATCTCTACACAACAATGATAACCTGTCATGGGAATTTAATCATTTCTCTTCATAGAGTCAAAAGCATCACCTCAATCATTCATTGATGGCGCTTCACATTCCTTGGACCTCATCTTAAATCATCCATTTCCTCGAAATGTTTCTCATTTACTTTCCTAGAAAACCCTTCCTTTTTTTGATAAAGAATATTCCAGTAGAGAAAAGTGAATCACCATGGACATCTTTATCTCTTACTCTAACATCCTTATCCTGGACCTGTCTTAGGGGAAACTCCCCTCCTCTCCTTCATTGGTGTATTTCCACCACCTCCACCATCGCCCAAAGCCACCTCCCAAGAAAACCCATCACCATCCCCTTCCTCTACCACTACTATGCAACCGACCTTCACTCCCTCTTTGTCTCCCGACCTTCCCTACTACTCTCTGCGTTCGCCACTCAGCATTCCAAAACCTTATCGAACAGCGGTTGATCTTCCCATTCCGACCATGAGTCTTCCTCCTCTTCTTTCATCTCTGGCAATATTCCACCACCTCCCAGACTTGTATCTCCTGTTGCCTTTGCCACTCTTCCCCTACTTGTTCATGGTGAGGCCAACTACGATGATGACATTACTCTTGTGTCTATTAGTCATACCCCTATTCACAATCCTACGACTAGGGTTCCTTCAAACAGTCCATCCTCGAGTCACCCTAGTGGTCATATGACTTGCAGCAAGAAATGTGCCTCTACCTCTACTCTGGAGACCACTCGTCGGAAGCATCTCTGCAAGGGAAAAGTGCCTATCACCTCTCATCTCCTGTTCATGTTGGTTCTTCTTCTACGGGGTCTCCTACACCTAGTTCTCTTGCCTTTGCTCAGGCTGTGCCCTATCGCAACAAATATGAGGCTTGTTTCTTTGTTGTTGAGAAGGAAAGGTATTTTGCTGCTAAAGTGGTCCTGAGGGGTTGGGCTATACCTCAGGAGGTCTGCTAATTTTGTACATTGAAAGGTTGTGCACAAAACTTAACAAACAAAATTGGCTGTATCTGTTTCTGGACACGGATCTTTTGGTATATGAGGAGGAGGTTGTGGAGTTGTACACTTATTTGTCTGTTTTGGAAGGTAACATGGCTACTTCGAAAGTTCGTGAGATAGAACTGATTTTTGCCAAGGTTCATTTGGGCAAGATTCTACAGATTCTGTCTATTGGCTTGGCAAAATACATCTGGGATAAGGATGAGGATTGTGTGTTCACGTCTACCTTCACTCAGGGGCGGGTCACCGAAATACCGCACAAGGTTCTGAAAGGTGAGGTGCCTCCATTCTTGAAGTTGCTATTTGAACTGGTTCATAAAGGTATTTTTTCGCATGAAGAGCACAGGCATGAGGCATTATATAGGGACATGGGTCTGGCCCATGCTATTGACCTCGAGGAACCACTAGACTGGCCCACTTTTATGATTAGGCATATGGCCTGCATTGTTGATCCTACTCTGGCCCCTCATCATCTTGCCTTTTGGAATTTGCTGACCTATGTCTTCAAGGAGTTCCAGGTTCCTATTAGTGCTGGTCGTCCTCTGACTAAGAAGGATATGATCGATAGGGCGACTGCTCAAGAGTGTAGGTGCTTGCCAATCTCAGTTGTGCTACTATACCTCCCAAGGCTGCAGGTCCTATGCACAAATGATTCTTTATTTTAAGGTTGCCAGGGTGGAGCAACTTCACCTTTAAACGCAAGTAGAGGACCTAATGGACAAGCTTGGAGAGTCCCAGGATAAAGTGGGGCATCTTAAGGATCAACTTATTTGTTAGCAGCAGGACCATAATGCTAGGGTGGACACCCTCCTTAGAATGATAGGATCTCCTTTCCCCTCTGCCCTTGCTCCTTAATCATTTTTACTGGTGTTGGTTACAAACAATTTTTTTTGGTTTCATTATCATGCATATTTTATGGCTTGCTACAGATATTGGTCTCTGTTTTTGTTGTATAATGCTATGCATGGTTTATCTTGTGCTGTATATCTTGTTCCGTGTGGATGGCTAATATCCTTTGTTTTAATGTGTTGTGCTTGTTGTGCCTTGGGCCCATGTGCTTGTTTATCTGTCTAACCGTTTCTTTTGTAGGTTCACCTCATGTCTTTTTGATATGTCAAAAGGGGGAAGATGGTTTTATAGCAAAAGCAGTTACAGGGTTTTCCATCATCAAAAAGAGGAATTTGTTAGGATCTGGCAAGTGTGCTTGAACTATTTTTATGATGACAAACTAAACCAGGTTCCCGAAGCTGCACATGTGGTCAGAAGGCACAGTCCTAGTCGAAGATGGATTGCTGTAGAAGGAAACTAAATCAAAGCAAGAACTCAGAAAAGGAAGGTAATCAGGAAAAGGACTCCTTTGAGGAAAAGGACTCCTTTGAGGAAAAGGAACGTGTGCCCTACTCAACAAAGGAGTCATACATGGAAGGTCTCTAAGGTTTAATATCAATACAATCTTTAACCCTAGTCAAAATAACTTTTGTATTCTAATCTTTGGAGATTCAAGCAAGAGCATGAGCCTTGAAGGAGAGCATTCAAGCAAGATGTAGAGTTAGGTTTTCTTGATTGTGCAAGTTTGTTTGACAATCTTCTTAGAATCTTTGTTTAGGGACAAATATTGTAAGAAGTTGCTTTCTTTGAGTGAGTTGTAATTGAGAGTGGGTTTGACTCTCAATAGTTATTCAAAGAGAAAGTTGCAAGCTGACATTGCTCGTTTTTGAAGTTAGTGAAGTTGTTGAAATCCTTCTAGTGTAGGTAGTGGTTTTTTGTCCCTTGAGCAAGGAGTTTTTCCTCTATAAGTTCCTTGTCTGTGTTACTGCATTAACTGTGCTGTTAGTTCTGTTTAGAGAACCTGGTTCATTAGCAGAATAGGGTAGAACTCTTTTCATGAATAAAATAAAACTGATCCGATGTTAGTAAAGTATGATACTTAAATGCGATTCCTATAATAGTTAACCACTATTTTGGGTTGAGGCTTTCAAATTTTGACATATCCAACAAAAGTAGAATTGTTAGTTCAACAAAGGAATCCATTCTGGGGGTGGATGTAAGAATGATTACAATTAGACTCGAGCTCAAGTAAAGAAGAAAAATTGTTAAAAACTAGTCTAAAGCTTCACACATTTTAATATAGATAAAAGAGGTAGAATAACAAACATAGATCAATATAAAGAGCGATGAGATGAGCTCGTTCTGCGCTACCAACTATGAGAAGAGATTACCCCATAGTTTAAAAGAACAATTTGGAAGAAAATTAAATCATAGATATATAGCTTAACAAGGCTTGTGGGTGATAATTGAAACTCATCTCAATTTAATTGGTTGTAGAAACTAACCAGCACATACTAATACTAAAATGGATAAGGTTAAGAAAGAGATATAAAGTATCCAGAAAGCAACTGTGAAGTTTTTGAATTGTAGAAATGCAAATAACTTAGGAATGTTAAAATGGACAATAGCTACACCAGCATTCAAAGCACCTATAAAACAGTTGAAGTTACCAGGTAGGTTTTAAACTAAATAATATCATAAGCGCAGAAGCAAAACATATTATATCGGAGGAAATAAGATAAAATAAATACTTTAAACTATGTTAGTCTTTGGGATAAACATTTGTGACTTGAAAGTTGTCCCCCATGATAGTATTGAGCGAGTAAAAGCTTGGACTGTATTTAGTCGCTTTAGTAACATCGCCGTAAACATCAACCACCCTGAAGTTCTTCTTTTCTAGTTTGTAAGAAACTAATTTTGTGTGACTTTGAATCAAGATTTCTCCATCTTTTCAAATAATTATTTCTCATTTTTTGATAAAGTCCAACCTTGGCTTAACGAAACTGCACCATACTTTGCAGACTAGTCCTATAATTAAAACTCAAAATTTCAGAAGTTTTGGAATAATTTTCGTTCTTTAAAACTAATAAGAAATTCTTTACTTGCCACAATCTGTTGATACAACACCAAACATCTAAGAAGCTTGAAAACTCATCCAAAACTTATTTGGCACTTTTTGAACATAATAAAATATTCTACTAGCTTGGAAATGATATTTCAGACTTAATAGAATCATCAAAACATGAATATGAGGCCTTCTCAATTCAAAAATTCATTTACTTACAATTAAACCAGCTTAGCCTCAAAAGACCAAAATTCTCTCGAAACTCCTGAAAAATATGATGAAGCCTCTTCTAGGCCTAAAATCGCCTCCTAAATCTGATGTAATTACCAGAAGTCTAATTCGAACATCCGAATTCAAAATATTGACCAAAATCAAATCTTGTACTATTTTACTCAAACTTCTAACTTAGTACCTCATTTCACAAAATAACCTCAAATCTGAAAACGATTATGCTCCTAGGCCAATTTCCATATTTTAGAATTGATGGGACTGATGAAATTCTATTTCGAAATTTGCAACTCTAATTGGTATCAAAAATCACTTTTTGAACAACTTAAGCTTTTAAAACTTAAAAAGTTATATATTACTCAACTTTTAAATAAAAACTCCCAAAAAAAAAATCACACTAACTGATCAAATGTGACTTGATGCAACTATTAGGAGGGGTAAAATGATAATTTTTTTAAAATTTTCAAAAAAAAAAACCTCCAAGATCATTGTATTTAGGAGGATAATTAGCATCGATTTGAGTAAAAGTACAAACACTCAAAACGCATGATGTTGTCATGTGATGCAACTTCCTAGAAACAAGATAAGTTGTTGCTCTCTATTTCAGAGTTAGAGACAAAGACAAAGGGTTTTCACGCAGACATCATATATATGGAGAGAGTTGAGGGTACATTTCTTGTCTTATGTATCACTTATTAAACAAGACAGTAGGAACCAAGACAACATTCACTTACTAAACTTAGATGCTCTCTGGTGGGGATCTCTCTCTCAACCAAATCCTTGTGCTTGCGGTTTCTAGGGTTATCATTTTTTTATGACGGTGGAGAATCTTAGAGATTTGAATCAGCCTGTCAATGTTTAACTCTACTGTTGTCCTTTTCATTCTATTGCATTGGACTAAGTGAGAGCATTTTGCCATTTGTTCACAATATTTGGTTATTTTTCTAATTTTTTTCAATGATTTGGAACGACAATTACTTTCCTAATTGTTGATGTTCAGTTGAAAAGAATGTCTTCATTCTATATTGGGGAAATTGGGAGGTATTTAGAGTTAAGAATCAAGAGGTATTCGAGAGTCAAGACTTGCAGTAGCAAAATTTACTCGATATCAACCAACATGAGTACTAACTTATGCTTAGCTTCAAAGTCTGGATAAAACATAGTATCACTAAAAAAGCAAGGTTACTAAAGTACAAAAACTAAAAGACCATTGATTTTCTCAAAGTTAGAACGGTTCCATATTTTTGGGTTTAACTCAACTCTCTTGAGCTTAACAATGGCATTCCACTAGTTAGTCCACCTAACCCAAAATTTAACTGATTGTTACAGTTGTATGAGTTCATTCTCATGTTAAAGTAGCCAACGCATCCCTCTTGCAAATAGGGAAAGAGTTCTTGAGCTTGATCCACTCTTTAATGCAATCAACATGGAATACATGGCCACAATCGATTTCTGCAAGTTCATCCTGGTCGCAATAGTCATTCTAAGACAAACATGACCAAAAAAAAGAGAAGGTTAGAATCAAACTTGAATAATCTTTCAGACTTGACGAGTGGGGTGGGATGGGGCGGGGTTTGAAAGTAGGTGCCACTTACCAAGCATATGGAGCAGCGGTCCTTGTTATCAAGACATGTTGACTTGGGCAACTCATATATATGGAGCTTAATGCTTAGATAAAAAGCTCTAACTCTCAATCTGACATTTATATGCTTATGGTGTTCCAATATGTCCTAAAAGATAAAACACCATGTGACAGATATCATATCCATACAAACGAAAGATTAAAATAACAAATGCTAAATTATTGTGTTTTAAAAATTACTTCATGAGACATATTCTCCCTATTAACGTTCTGCTCATCAGCCTCATCTTCTTCCAAGCCACCTTCTCTTTCTTGAAATGTTGAACTCACTTAAGAGAAGACTCATTAAACAACAAAAATTACATAACAAATATATGTGTAGAACTTAGTTCTTGTATTTCAATGTAGTGATGCTCAATAATTCTTTTAGAATAGTGTGACATTTATGTTATTGAAAACATTGAGAGAATTACCGTTCAAATAAAAAAGGAAGTGCGTAACCTGGTTGAAACATTCCCATGAAAAGTATAACAATTAAATTTTTTAAAAAATTAATCATACATAAATATCAAATAAGGTAAAAATAGAAAAAACATCTAAAAAGGCAAAACTTACAAGTTTGCACGACTATACAAACCATCAACTAATACATATGTTTATAACTAGTGCAATTCCACAAGGATTTATTTTTTTAATGAAGGTGTTGCATTAAAAGCATCAAGAAAATGAGAATTTAACTCCTAATACAAAAGCTTTCTCCAGAATAGGGAGTTAACCACCACCAAAAAGGATGGCTGCTAAGCCATATATATTAAGGGAGTTAATAAAATTTGAAAAGGAAATAAATAATATCATTTAAAGAAAGGTTGATCCAATTGAAAAGACTCATCAAACACTTAGTAGAAATGTTATCAAATCATCTGGCGATTTTTGAAAATATTGCCAATAGTATATAACTCGACGAGGAATTATTGAAAAATAATACTAATAATAAAAATTTTCTGCGTTAGCATATTTTTTTCTAAGCAACAAATACCTAAACTACTTATAAGCACATGCATTTAACTTTAAAATCAAGTGACAAACACAGTAAGACATGGCAAAGATAAACAACGGAACTAAATATGGTATCCTTTGAAAACATAATTGGATGGGGAGGACAAGATTTCTCAAACATAGGAGAGATTAGCAAGAAAATATTTATCTTTGTAAATCCTTTTCCAAAATTAATATCCCGAATGAACCTATAATATGGTTAAGCAATATATGGATAAACAATATAAAACAACCTTGGTAAAGTGAAGAAATTTAACCGGAATCGGGATTTGTGTAGATGAGTTAACCGCATTTGTCATTCTCTCTCCACTAGCGGCATAAGCAGAAAAAAGAGCACAATATCTATTATCAAGTTACTGGTAGACTGGTTGTCGTTCCTCAATTTGGGACAGGATACTACCAACAATACTTTCAGTTGAGCTTCCATCTCTTGGCACATTAGTAAGGGTTGTATTACTAGCAGTATTAAGAGTTCCACTGATTGGTTGAATTGTCAGCATTAGGTTTGTTGCTCTCCATCTAAGGTGCAACACAAAATAATTTGTTGTGCGTTAGAATGTTTGGTTGAGATTTTGAAAAAAGAACTAAAATGTATAAAAAGCACATAAAAAAAGACACGAGCTTTATAATGTTTAGCACAAATAAAGAACATTTATGTTATACAAGAAGATCTTAAAAGTAATATGTTGAAAATTCTAGTATATATTATCATCTATGGAGATAATAATTTTTACATGTAAACTAATTCCTCTTACCATATGGAAAGTACTTCCATATTTCACTACATTTCAAATGCATCTAGAGCTACTTGTATTGATAGTGTATTAGAGTTATTTTATAGATTTTTTGGTAACTTATTGGAGTTCAATTATAAGCTACCAAGAAAATCAGTTTCATCTTGTTCACATATATTTTGGATATATCAGTAGAGTAATTCTTTAAGAATCTAAAGAATTTAGAGAAAAATGAAGAAATTTAATTTGATAGAAATTAAATAACTTATATCTTAATACTGAATTTTTTTTTATATCATATCCAAGTTACCTAAAAGTAAAATCCACCCTTAAAGTTTTCAGCCATCGAAAGCCTCCCCCACCCCCACAACCCTACATACATGTAGAGCAAATGATCACCCACCCCACCCCGCACATTCCAAGCCACCTCACCATACACAAAAACAACAAAAAGATCTTTTTTTTTGGTATCTTGTAAAGTTCATCTAATACATTATGCAACCTTCCATAGAATAAAAAATTGCAAAGGAAATCTTTTCATCAAAATGTTTACAAGAAAGCACAACTATCGAACAAACAAAACAAGAGGAATATTTACATCAAGTGTTGCAAGTGTTCCTTTAAATCGACTTGAGATAGAAAAACTGCAAAGGAAGTTCATCAGAATATAAAAGCAACATGTAATGCTTGATAAAAAGGGAAACAAAACAAACTCTCTTTCCCTAGAGAAGTATCTAGCAGTGGATTTTTTCTTAAATTTGTATGCTAATGTTTTTCAAGAATGAAAGGAGTATCATTTGTATCGAATTAATCTGAACTAAAAAGTCAATAAATAATAACCTGCAAAAAAAGTTGTTATACATGTAACTTGTCAATTAATCAATCAAATTTGCTTTAGTCCCAAATTTCATAGGTCGACTATATGACTCCCTTTCAATCTATTCCGTTTTATTTAAGTTCTTCCTCAAATTCAAAAAATATAATTAAACCCCTTACTTTTACACTATTCAGAAGGTTTATCATGATTAGATTAATTTTATGTGATTCAACTAAACTTTAAAGGGAGAAAAGGGGTAAGAACAAACTAAAACCAAATCAAATGACATAGAACCTGAAACTAGATCCATATACACTTTGAAGAAAAACTTTGTTTAATTTAGGCAGAATAAAATGAATCCAAGGGAAAAAGATAAAGAAACATGATAAATACTATGGATGACTGTGATTCCCTAATTTAAAAATATTATTAAAACATTAGAGGGAGAAGGAAGCAGTGAGAGGTAATCAAGGGGTAGAAATAATTATAGGACTCATTTAGCTATCCTTCGCCAATTCTTATTCATCCTTTCCTCTCCAAATTTCTAAATTTAAGAAAAAAAAAAACTTTTATAAGGAATGACACAATAGTAAGATATAATAATTAAGAGAAAAAAAAATGTAGGCCAACTTACATTAACAAATACTCATCAGATGAAGAAGAGTGTGAACTCACCTAAGTATGAATATGATGATGTGATCGAGGCAAAGTATTTCTCTTCAGTCAAAGCAAATGATGGAGAGAAAAAGGGAGTGAATAGTAAATATTTAATAAACCACAGATTACAACAATGACTACAAGAAAAAAGTGATTTACTTGAAATTTTTACTTGGAATCTAGTCAACAGATTTTTTCAGTGAATTTTTATGGAACAATATTAAATTCCTAAATTATACTATTTTACAAGCGAAAACTATTTTTTCAATAAAATCCACATCTAAATTTGGTCCATTTTGCACAAAAATATTACCTAGTTAATTATGTGAGTATTTAGTCCATAGAAGTTGTTTTCATAAGTAAATCCGCAAGTAAATGAATGAAATAAATTTTTTTATTATTTTGCAGAAAAATTCCTTGGCAAAGCTAACTACGAATTTAGCTAGGGATTGTTATATAAGGATTTACCTGAGAATTTTCTTACCAAAGAATTTATCTGAGGATTTTGATTCTGCTGATTCATCTAGAAATATCTTGTTGCGAATTTACCTGAGGATTACATGACTTGAAAAGTACTTGGGGATCTTTTTTCTGCAGATTTAGCTCGGAGTTTCTTCTTGGGAATGTATATGAGAATTTTATTAAATGGGGAATTACTTCGAGATTTTTAATTTTATTAAATGGGTAATTACTTCGAGATCTCTTTTTTTGGCCTCAAATTTAGCTTTAAAAATTGCTTGAAAATTTACTGAGAAATTTATTACCTCAAAAATACTTGGGGATATTGCTCCTAGAGATTTAACTTAGTAATTAAGACTCACGAATAGTAACAAACTTAAAACAAGAGATTACATTATTTCTTTTCTTTTTTGAAGAGGAAAATGTAAATAATGCATCTTCAAGATGAGATAGTAAATGTGCAATTATAGTTTTTCCCATTCAAATTGTGTGCTTTAAACAAAAGGCATAATACGTAAACTGTAACAACTCATATTTAGATAGAAGTCCACATCGGCAAAACATAATTAAACAGGCCTTAGCTACTAGCAATGCATTTTAAAGCCATGAGGGCCTACCGGATAATATCACTAGCAAGTTGGGTCGTTAAAGATAGTATCAAAGCCACTTTGTCTCAGCCTTGTCTATGTGGGTCATAGTTCAACTGAGTTTAGGTGAATCTCGATGAGGCGGCGCAAACCTCAGTGATGATTTTAGACGAATTTGTCATGACCCAAGCCTAGGGCCTAGACATGACACGATAAATAAGGAACCCGAGGGGACCCCAAACAAGTCTCTTAGCATATCAATCACACATCCTTGGTCGCGAAAGCAAAATAAGCATTTCAAGATAGAATAAAAAGGAAACCGGGACTAAGGGAAGTCTTGATACTCATGGAAGCAATAAACGAGTCAAACGCATAGCATAAATACATCATAGCATCCAACAACACCTCTTCTTGGAATGGAGCAAGGGCCAAGATACTTTCTGGGCTCACCCTCATAATAACAAGTGTTTAACATAAAGAAGTCTCAAAATAGCAAGAGTAACGTATATAGTGTCCTCGGACTTGAGGACTCACCAATGCTTATCTCTGAGGTACCGAGCTAGCCACATGGAGGATGATCAAAAGGAGTTGTGGTACCTACATGGTAATATCATGTAGGCATAGAGTATGCATTAGTACATTTGAATGTACTTAAGTATGCGAGATGCAACGGAACAGTCATAAACCAATATAGTCAAAATGCATAATCATAGGCAATGGGTAAATATAATCTTAATCTGGCATGCATGATTAATGTTCGAAGTAAAACATGCTTGTAAAACATTCAACTTGAATAATATGCCATACATGTGTGGGAAGGGACCTTAACCAACATAGACCAAGTGAACTACTACTTGGAATCCGAGACATAACACTCCTTTGACAAGATGACCGAGGCATGACACCCCCTCGACAAGGTTACTGAGGCATGACACCCCCTAGACAAGGTGATCGAGACATAACACCCCCGTGACAAGGTGACCGAGGTATGAGACCCCCTTCGACAAAGTGACCGTGCGACATGATACCCCCTCGACAAGGTGACCACAGCATGACACCCCCTCGACGAGGTGTGGCCTACTTACCAAGGCAAGCCAAAGATAATAACATGATATCATCAGAGTAAATCATAATGATATATTAACTCTTGCTTTAACGTGAATGGCTCACAAGAGGTCAAAACCCTGCAATGGGGCTTAACTTGTAACTTGCAAAATCATAGGCAATTTTCATGAATTCAATACTTACTTGAAAGCCCTTAATCATCATATAGTCACCTGACATGTGAATCATGAAATAGATCATCAATAACTTGACAATTCTTGACTTGACGTTTTATCAAACACTTGGTGAGTTCATGATACTAGTTCAAAATCATGCAATTCGAGAGTGAAATAACATAAGAAAACTTAATACAAATCAACCCACCAACATGTAATAAAAACCCTGTGGAAGGTACCTTGAAATCCATTACAAAGGTTCATAATGAAGCATAACTTCATAGCTCAAAACGTGCATAGTTCCAATAGATATAATCAAATCATGGTATAAGCTTGAAATAGATAGTCATGCATAACCACTCAATATTTCATAAAACCCCAACATGATTCATACTCATTTCATAATAAGAGATACCTATAAGTAATACAACTTGAAAACATGCAATTTTCATAAAAGGAAGATTGGGCTCCATGGTGAAAGGACCCAATTAATGAAACCAACATACCTTAAACTTGGGTTTTCTTGAGGTGAGTTTGAAGGAAACTTGAAGCTTAGATTGTATCCTTAAGTCCAGAAATTAAGCTTGAAATCCTTGAATTTGAATGAGATATTTGGTAAAGTCTTAAGGAGGTTTTAGAGAGGGTTTTGAATGATATAGAGTTGAAAAATGGCTAAGTATGAGAGATTTCACGTTTAAATGGGCATGGGGCTACTACCCCAGGGCCTTTGATCAGAACAGAAAAACCAAGGGAAATGTTGCGCTGGTCTGCATTCAGTCCGTGATGCGAACCAAAAGCAAAGGAGCAACCAACACTAGTCCGCACCCCTGGCGTGTTGCAGCCAGGGCACGGATAAACACTATCATGAAAAACATTAGAGAAAATTATTTTTTGCTACAGGTCTTCTAAAATCTGACATACCCATTACCCACTCAATTTTGCCTCGTGATCAAGAATATGAAGTCATATATTCAAAATCACGCACGAATTTTGATATATATGAAAATTACGATTATGGAACATTCCGAGGCACATGAGGGGGCATTTCAATATCTTCCCTTGGGAACATTCGTCCCCGAATGTCAAAAAACATGCATAAGAGAAGTAATTAGGAAACTCGCAGCCCGACATGAGTGCAAAAAATGTACTTAAACATCATTTTAAAAAAATTTCAAACATATATGTCAAAATTATCAAAATTTGTTATCGTGGACATGTATGTTTGCAAAAAAGACAGCGCTAAAATTCAAGGCTTGAAATCATAGATAAGACTTAAATTATTATCTTAAGCTTGAATGGAGTAAAAGACTAACGGATATCAGTTCTTCATGTCTGCTCTGGCTCCCCAAGTGACACTTTAAACTTAATGATTCTTCCTCAACATCTCTCCTAATAAGCCTCATTTTCTCTATGGCATCCATTGCCAAATCTGGTCCAATTAAAACCATCCTATCAATAAGTCTCCCTCAAATCTCCAACATTAGGCATACACAACCTACCTTGGTACCTAAGGACACCATCTCTCCCTTGGGAGACAACCTCCACTTTAGCATTCTTCACCAAAGCCTTCAACTCTAGCAAGACAGGGTCAAGGTCTTGTTCTGAATTGACTTCCTCAAGCAAAGAATATTGGGAACCACCAACACCCCTGCACCACCATTTCAACTTCACCCCACCTAAACCGGTGAACTTCTCTAGCCACCTCCTTGTTACCCAAAATTCACACTTTTCATATTTAAGAAGCAACCTCTCATCTCTCAAAATTTGCATCATCACCCTCAAATGATTCTTCGGCTCTTCTTCACTTGGAAAATAAATCAATATATCATCACTAAAACCACCACAAACATATCATGGTAGGATTTAAAGACACTATTCATGAGGTCCATAAACATAGCTGGTGAATTAGACAAGCAAAAGACATTACCACAAATCAAAATGCTTATTCCTAGTCCAAAAAGCCATTTGGGGATATCACAGTCTCTCACCCTCACTTGATGGTACCCGGATCAAAGATCAATCTTAGAAAAATGACTAGTCCCTATCGGGAGGACATCAAGAACTCTTTGACCAGCGGAACCGACTCAATAGGAAATGACTTTAGACTCAACATACCTTACCTTTATGAGATGGTAAATGCAACACTTAGAGATCAATTTGGGCCTTAAGACAAGAAATTAACCAACCCTCAACTACCACTTTACAAGCTCTCACTCAAGTATGGGTTCATTAGGAAATGAGAATCCAACTTTATGGGTTCTACACTTAATGAAAGCATGATATGCATGTAACCAATATACCCCAAGAATAATCTTAAAACCCACCACGTAAAGATCAACAAAATCCTAAGACAAGACTTTATGCATGAAGCACTCCAAAAAGTGTCCGAAAATGTGCCTCAGAAATGCCATATTCTTAATTTCCATGTATCTCAAAATTCGTGCGTGATATTAAAAATCCAACTTCATATTCGTGATTAGGGCAAAAATTGAGTCAGAAATGGGTCTAACCTGATTTTAGAGCAACCGTATCAAAATTTTATTTTCCAAAAATTATGAAAAACAAATTGATTGGCGTCCCTGGTATGACACGGCCAGGGCGCGGACCTATATATTTTTTGGCCACATTTTCTTACTTCGGTCCAAGGCTTTAAGGCCTCTGGCCTAAGCCTTCCCATGTGTTAAAACATCTATACTTAGTCTTTTTTCAATCCTATATCATACACGACATTCCCCAAAATCCTCTCTAACACTTAGACAGATATTTCACCCAAATTCTAACATTCTAAACTCATTACGGATCTAAGGATTTCATTCAAGCTTCAAGTTCTCAATCAAATCTTCATCAAGGGAATCCAAAAGTTGAGGTTTGTGGGTTTCAACCATTGGGTCCTTTTATCCATGGTGCCCAACCTTCCTTTTTACATAAATTGCATGTTCTAAGTTGATTTACTTATGAGTATTACTTATTATGAATTTTGGTATAAACTATGTTGGGGTTTCATAAAATTGTGACTGTTTAAGCATGTTTTGAGCTATGAATATATAATCCATTATGTGATTTGATGAGGGATGAAACTTGCATGAGTGTATTACCAAGTGTTGGTGGGTTGATTTACATTAAGTTTCCTCACATGTTTTCACTCTTGAATTGCATGATTTTGAACTAGTATTTCACACCCACCAAGTATTTGATTAAATGTCCAGCTTAGAGTTCTTGATTTATTGATGATCTACTACATGACCTATCAATCAAGTGACTATATGATGATGAAAGGAATGTATTTGTATGTGGTTTCATGAAAAGTATCTATAGTATTGCAAGTGACCTCACCTTGTTGAGGGTTTGCTATGCCTCAATCACCTTGTTGGGGGTTGCTAGGCCCATACTACCATGTTGAGGGGTATGTACCTTGACCACCTTGCCGGGGGGTGATAGGCATGTACTACCATATTGAGGGGTATATATCTTGACCACCTTGTCGGGGGGTGCTAGGCCTGTACTACCAATTGAGGGGTAGGTACTTCAATCACCTTCCAAGGGGGTGAAGGCCTTGGATTCCAAGTATTAGATTCTTGGTCTATGATGGCAGTCTCTTCCTACACATTTACTATATTCTAATTCTTGGTATTTGATAATGGACTCTTTCTACTCATTTACTATGTTCTATACAAGCATATTTTACTTTGAGCATTCGACATGCATGCCATATTATTTTAGTGCTTCCTAATGCCTATGTATATACATTTTTACTATGTTGCTTATCTCTTGGGGCATTGCATCCTACATACTTAACACATTTGAAAGTGCTAACATATACTCTATTCCTACATGATGTTACTATGCAGGAATAGAAACTCCACTTGATCGTCATCAACTCCGAGGATAATAGCTATTGATCCTATGTTATGTGAAGACTCTTTTCTTTGTTTAGATGCTTATGACTATGAGGGTGAGCCCGAAAAGTTATCTTGGCCTCTGTCCAATCTATGTTATAGATGTTGTTGGACAAGTTATGTATTTATGCTTTGAGTTTGACTCCTTTTGATGATTTATGCTATGAAAGTCTTCCCTTAGTCCCTTTATCCTTATTTATATTCTCTTATCGTTGTTTAATTTCTTTCGCAACCAAGGATATGTAAATGATATGCTAAGAGGCTTGTTTGGGGTTCCTTTGGATTCCCATTCGTCGTGTCACGTCTAGGCCTTAGGCTTAGGTCATGACAAACTTGATATTAGAGAACTAGATTGTTAATAGTCCTCGACATCCAATATACCCCGTCCATTAAAGTCTTAATACCGTATCGATTAAAGTCTTATTCATGGTTGTGAAATGCACCACAACTATGATTAAGAGGTTATGAGGCATTTTAGGAAATGTTTCTCTTCTTCTTGATCCATGTCGTGCTATAGAAGTCAAGGTAAGGCTTTTCCTAACAAATATTCTTTGTTATCCTAGATCATGCCTATCCCAAGAGGAAGAAGAGCTCATACACCCGAAGAATAACCGGCTCATGAAGAGTTCCGAGATGCTATTACCATGCTAGCTCAAGCTATAACTAATCAAATCAACTAAGAGGCCCAAGCCTCTCATGCTCCTACTCTGGAATCTAGGGTAAGGGATTTCATGAGGATGAACCCATCAGAGTTTCATAGGTCTAAAGTGGATAAGGACCCTCAAGAATTCATTGATGAGGTGTACAAAGTGTTGTCTATCATGGATGTTAGATCGGAGAAGAAAGCGGAGTTGGTGTCCTACCAACTCAAAGGGGTGGCCCAAATATAGTTCTCTCAATAGAAGGAGGAGAAGGGAAACAACAATGTGATCCTTTGAGACGAGTTTAAGGTGGCATTTCTTAACCGATTCTTCCTTCTTGAGCTAAGGGAGGCCAAAATGATGGAGTTCATGAATTTGAAGCAAAGTTCTATGAGTGTGAGGGAGTATGCCTTCAAGTTCAACCAACTCTCCAAATATGCTCCACAATTGGTGGCCAAGCTAAGGTCTAGAATGAACAAGTTTGGGTATATCCGATTTGGTGAATGAGGAGTGTCGTGCCGCCATGTTGATGGGTGAATAGACTTGTCCCACATCATGACTTATGCCAAGCTATTAAAGGGGGAAAATTTGAGAAAAAAAAGAAGTGGCGAGGCCAAGAGGGCCCATTTTGAAGGAAGGTTCCAAAGTCCTAAAGGTGGCCGGTTTCATCAAGGCCAAGGGTCTTCAAATACTCCTAATAGAAGGTTTGCTAATGACAACCCAAGGCCCCAAGGAGGTAGTGGTGTGGTGCCTAATGCTATGTGCCCAAGATATGGTAGAGGCCATAACAGTCCTTTTTTGAGGGACACTAGTGCATGCTATAGTTGTGGAGAAGTGGGTCATAAGAAGATTGATTGTCCTCATAAGCAAAACAAGGGTAGAGATAGTCGTCCACAAGGCCGAGGTGCAAATACGGTTCTTTTGGGAAAGGGATATCAACAAGGTAGTGCCCCAAGGCACAATTAGTTCTATGCTCTTCAAAGGAGCTAAGGGGTAGATGAGGTGTCTGATGTCGTCACCAGTATGTTAAAAGTCTTTGATTTTAATATGTATGCATTGATAGATGCGGGTGCCGCTCTTTCTTTTGTTACTCTTTTTATTGCCAACAATGTGCCTATGATGTAGTGCCTGGCGGGCTGTTAGCTAGTGTGTATTATCTTACAAGAATTGAGGATGGTATGGATCAACTAGAAGAGGTATGCATAAAATTATTTGCCTCCAGGAGGAATCCTAGAATTCCGTCTATTTTTTGGGTTTGGAAAAGCGTGGATTTTCAAGAACGAGAATCATATGATATGTTGGGAATCTCTTATGATAATTATCCACGCTTAAATGTATCTTAATGCCTGAAAGTTGGGTAGGATGGACCTTACGTAAGGATTATATTGCCCCCAATTTTTATGAAATACAAGATGCTCATTGAATGATAAGAAAGCTATTTCTACTTAGAAAATTTCTGATATTCAAGGATTGCATGTTCTGTTATAGATTAAGAAGGTCTAGTTTAGGGAATTATCGATAGGCTAGCTAACGACAAAAGACAATTAGGGATTCATTAGAATTCTCATATTTAGTTGAAAGATACTTCTTTCGGACGGGGCACACCAATAGGATGAACCAAATGAGTTCTGCATCATGAACTTTGTACTGCGCACATTACGTAGACGAGTTCTAGAAAGGCATATAGGAATGAATGGAGAAATCGAATATGAAAGAAAAGACAAAGAAATGAGATAATATCAAATTCTATTTCTTTGGATCTGAGATGAATCTTGTCTATTTCAACCCCCTAGTTTTGGATTTGACTTTTGAGCCTTTCAACAATTAACTAATTTTACCTTACGAATATATATTACGTATTCAAACAAATTCGTTCGATTTGAACAAGAGGAGGAAAAAAAAAGGAGATAGAATCCAATTCTTTTAGATAAAGAATCCAATTCTTTCAGATACTTTATCTAGGAAACTCTACCCATCTATGTTCTAGATGGGGTATATCTCGCCAAACTGGATAAAGCTATTATTCTAATCTAGAGTCTAAAAGAATATGTATGTTGATTCATATCAATTAATTCTAGGTAAGAGAGACCTATACAAATTAGTCATGTGCCAAGAATCGGAATTGAACTGGTGACATGAGGATTTTCAGTCCTCTGCTCTACCAACTGATCTATCTCGGTGATTTCCAACCCAGATTAGATTGAAACAAGGATTTCCAGCCCTCTATCTTACCAATCTGGATTGGAAATTAGAACTGTTAACATGAGGATTTCAAGTCCTTTGGGTGGTATCCTTATTTTATTTGATTTTATCATAGAACTGGGTCTATGTCAAGGGTGGTATCCTTATTTTATTTTATTCTATCCTAGAACTGGGTCTATGTCGAGTAAGTCGATTAAATTTTTTTTTATCAAAGCCGGGGAATTTCTTCGATCTTCAAAAAGATGACTTTGTAAGTTTTAGTATGAGTAATGATATTGTATTAGTCGGAAATCATTCAACTAGGGATTCCTTGCTCAAAGATGTTCATCTCTATATGTATCATAGATATCAAAAGGCTTGCGATAAGATAAAACCATTTACTCTTAGAAAAAAAAATCCATTTCTGAAAGAATAGAATGAATGAGAAAGATAAGGAATTTGAAACCGTTAAGGAAAGAGGGTCGAATAAATAGTTGGGGAGTTAAATAGTCTTTTTGGGGATAAAGGAATTGAACCCTCACAATTTTTAGAGTCGACAGATTTTTTCATTGATGCCAGTATTGACATGTAGAATGGTGTTGAACCTGAATTATTGTGTGATCCATATGAGGTGTCTACTCCCATTGGTGCATCCATTGTTGCTATAAGGGTCTATATAAATTGTCCCATTTTCATTTTGCATTAGCTATTGCCTTATGATTTTGTTGAGTTGGATATGATGGATTTTGATGTCATTCTTGGGATGGATTAGTTGCATGCATATTATGCATCTATTGATTGTAGAACCCATAGGTTCAAGTTTCAATACCCTAATGAAACCATCCTTGAGTGGGAGAGTCATGATGTGGTGCTCAAGGGTAGGTTTATTTCTTGCATTAAAGCCCAAAAGTTGATTTCCAAGAGGTGTCTCTATCATCTTGTAAGGGTTAGATATGTTGAGTCAAGATTCCTTCCTATAGAGGCAGTTCTAGTGGTTAATGAGTTCCTTGATGTCTTTCCTAATGAGCTTCCCAGTGTTCCTCCCGAAAGGGAAATAGATTTTGGCATAGATCTCCTTCCCGATACCTAACCAATTCCTATTCCCCCTTACCATATGGCCCCGAATGAGTTGAAAGAGCAATTGAGGGATTTGTTGGAGAAGGATTTTGCAAGGCCTGGCCAATCACCTTGGGGTGCACCGGTATTTTTTATGAAGAAGAAGGATGGTTCTCTTAGAATGTGTATTGACTACCGACAACTTAGTAGAGCCACCATCAAGAATAAGTATCCTCTACCAAGGATTGATGATCTTTTTGATCAACTTCAAGGGGCTAGTCACTTCTCTAAGATTGATCTTTGGTCTGGGTATCACCAAGTGAAAGTGAGGGAGTGGGACATTCCCAAGACGACCTTCCGGACTAGATATAAATTTGCAGTTATGTCTTTTGGGTTGACCAATGCACCAGTTATCTTCATGGATCTTATGAATAAGATCTTCAAGCCCAACCTTGATTTTTTGTGGTGGTATGTATTAATAATATCTTGATCTATTCCCATAGTGAGGAGGAGCATGTGGATCACTTGAGGGTGGTACTACAAATCTTGAGGGAGGAGAAGTTCTTTGCCAAATATGAGAAATGTGAATTTTAGTTGAAAGAGGTTGTCTTTCTAGGTCATGTGGTGTCGAGTGATGGTGTAAAGGTAGATCCTAAGAAGACGGAGGTAATTAGAAATTGGCCTAGACCTTTGACTCCATCAAACATTAGAGGTTTCTTGGGCTTAGCGGGTTACTGCCGGAGGTTTTTGAATGAGTTCTCTTCTATTGCTTCTCCCATGACTAAGTTGACCCAAAAGAAGGCTAAATTTGTGTGGACTGATGAGTGTGAAAAGAGTTTCCAAACTTTGAAAGATAAGCTTGTCTCTGCTCCTATATTGTCTCTATCGGAAGGATTGGAAGGGTTCATTGTGTATAGTGATGCATCACAAATTGGTTTGTGAAGTGTTTTGATTTAAAATGGTAAGGCGATAGCTTATGCCTCTAGACAACTTAAAGTGCATGAAAAGAATTATCCTACCCATGATCTTGAGTTATCCACCATGGTATTTGCTTTGAAATTTTGGCATCACTATTTGTATGATGTGCATGTTGATGTGTTTACCAATCATAAGAGTCTCTAATATGTGTTCACCCAAAACGATCTCAACTTGAGACAACGAAGGTGGTTAGAGCTTCTTAAGGATTATGATATGAGTGTAAATGATCACCTCGGTAAGGCCAATTTATGGCCGATGCTTTGAGTAGGGTGTCTATGGATAGCCTAGCACATGTTGATGATGCAGGCAAGAAGGTGATCGACGAGGTTCATCAGTTGGCTAGATTGGGAGTTAAGTTGGAGGAGGTTGATAATTGTGGTATTGTGGTTGTTGATGGCTCAAAATCTTCATTTATTAAGGACGTGAAGGCAAAGTAAGATTTTGACCCCGCTTTGATAGAATTGAAGGTATTGGTGACAGATGGTGAGGTGGAGGTTTTCTCCTAAATGGGAGATGGTGCCCTTAGGTACCAAGGTAGATTGTGTGTACCTTGTGTTGATGACTTAAGAGAGAAGATTCTTGATGAGGTTATAGTTCTTCCTATTCTATTCACCCCGGTTTTACCAAGATGTATAGAGATTTGAGGGAAGTGTTTTGGAGGGGTGACATGAAGAGAGATATTACTAAGTTTGTATCCGGTTGCCATAATTACCAACAAGTCAAAGTTGAACATCAAAGGCCGGGTGGCCTAACGCAAGATATAGAGATTCCTACTTAGAAGTGGGAGGAAATTAACATGGACTTTGTGGTTGGGTTGCCTAAGACTAGAAAGCATTTTGACACCATTTGGGTTTTGGTTGATAGAATGACAAAGTCGACTCATTTCCTATCGGTTAAGACTACTTATGGTGCCAAAGATTATGCTAGACTATACATTCATGAATTGGTTAGATTGCATAGGGTGCCCTTGTCTATCACATCGAATCATGGTGCTCAATTCACTTCTCACTTTTGGAGGTCCTTCTAAAGAGGTCTTGGTACCAAGGTTAAGTTTAGAACGACCTTTCACCCTCAAATGGATGGCCAAGCCAAAAAAACTATCAGAACGCTTGAGGATATGCTTAGATCATGTGCATTGGTGTTTAAAGGTAGATGGGATGATTATCTTTCACTCATTGAGTTTGCTTACAACAATAGCTATCGTTCTAGCATTGGTATGAGTCCTTTTGAGGCTCTCTTTGGTAGACTGTAACGACCTGGCCCAACACTGTGAAGTATTGTCCGCTTTGGACACCGTGGCGACAGTGCCATGCGTACCCGCATGGATTTGTCCTCTTCGGTTACCCCAAAAGGCACCTCACAAGTTTGATCCAAGCCTCTACTAATATAGCCCAGGAACTCCCCCTCTTCTACCGATGTGGGATTCGCCTAAGTGAGCCAGGGAAGACCACTGTACTCACCCCCCATAGGGACTCACCGTCCTCGCTGAGGTTTGCCCCACCACCGGATGAGTCGAGAGTCGACTCTGATACCAACTGTAATGATCTGCACTAACACTGCGAGGTATTGTCCACTTTGGACACCGTGGTGACAGTGCCACGCGTACCCGCACGGATTTGTCCCCTTGGGTTACCCCAAAAGGCGCCTCACTAGTTAGATCCAAGCCTCTACTAATATAGCCCAGGAACTCCCCCTCTTCTGCCGATGTGGGATTCGCCTAAGTGAGCC
>JAABOM020000007.1:10740352-10765352 GCA_011800125.2 Solanum clarkiae
CTCCTTTGGAAGGACTTCTAGAACTTTGCAATAAATTGAGCTCCTCGATCAGATATAATGGAGATTTGGACTCCATATAGCCTGATCATCTCTTTGAGCTTGGCATACTCTTCAGCTGTATAATCACTCTTAACTAGCAAGAAGTGTGCTGACTTTGTGAGTCGATCAACTATTACCCATATAGAGTCAAATTTTTTAAATGAGCGAGGCAACCCAGTAACAAAATCCATGTTGACCATATCCCACTTCCATGTTGGAAGCTCTATACACTGCATATAACCTCCCAGCTTTTGGTAGTCTACTTTGACTTGTTGGCAATTTAGACATTGAGCCATAAGTTTTGCAAAGTCCCTTTTTATGCCTCCCCACCAAAATATTCCCTTCAGGTCATGATGCATCTTAGTTGATCCTGGATGGATGGAATATCTAGAATGATGGGCTTCTTCCATGGTCAAAAACTAAATCACAAGCTTCTGATAAAAAACGAGCAGTTCTAGTAAGATTTGTAACATGAATACCCTTACGCTTTGCAGAGAAATACCTATTTAAGGTATTCTCTGAGAGAGCCGCTCCACCCCTAGTAGGGTGATTAAAGAGGAGTTTATCCTCTTTCTTAGTCCATTAATATCAATAACACATAATCTATTTTGGCAATAAAGTACTCCATTTTGTGTAAGGTCAAATTTGTTTATCGTACCCTGGCTCACGTTTTCCTTAAGCTGTTGTAGAACAAGATCCTTGAACTGTTTTTCTTTCACCTCCATTACTAATAAAGACGTTGCTAAATTATGTACAATAACCCCTTCCTTTAGAGTTTCAAGAAGGCGAACTCCCAAACTAGCTAGTTAATGTAGATCCTTATCCACTCCTTGACATATTACAACCTGATCACTAGTATTCATGATTGCCATACGACTTAGAGCATCTGCTACCATATTTGCCTTCCCCAGATGGTATAGTATATCAACGTCGAATTCCTTTATAAGCTCTAGCCATCTCCGCTATCTTAAATTTAGGTATTTCTACTTAAAAATGTACTACAAACTCTTATGATTAGTATATATGTCAACTGAACCCCATCAAAATAGTGGTGCAATGTTTTCAGAGCAAACACAACCACTGCTAGCTCAAGATCATGTGTTGGATAGTTTATATCATGTGGTCGTAGTTGTCTAGAGGAATAAGCAATTACCCTACCAAGTTGTGTAAGTACACACCCTAAGCCAACTCCTAAAGCATCAGAGTACACTATATACCCCTCGGTGTCTTCTTGAAGTATTAGCGCAGGTGCAAAAGTTAGTCTGCTTTTCAACTCTCGGAAGGTCCTTTCATATGCATCATTCCATTGGAACTTGGTTGCCTTATGTGTCAACTTTGTTAAAGGTGTGTAAATAGAAGAAAAACCTTCAACAAACCTCCTGTAATAACCATCCAACCCTAGGAAGCTCCGAACTTCCGTGGGTGTTATTGGTCTTGGCCAATCTTTTACAACCTCTATCGTATGTGAATCAACACTTATCCCCTCATCGGACACAATATGACCCAAGAATGGCACTGATTTTAGCTAAAATTCACATTTAGAAAACTTGGCATACAACTGTCAATTATGAAAAACTTGTAACAGCTGTCGTAAGTGATTTGCATGGTCCTCTTCTGATCTTGAATATACCAAAATGTCATCTATAAATACTATCACGAACACATCCAAGAATGGCTTAAATACCCTATTCATCAGATCTATAAAAACTACTGGTGCATTAATTAGCCCAAATGATATAACAAGAAATTCAAAGTGACCATAGCGTGTTCTGAAAGCTATCTTGGGTATATCTTCTCCTTCACCCTCACTTGGTGATAACCTGATCTCATATCAATTTTTGAAAAGCATTTGGCACCCTATAACTGATCAAATAAATAATCAATCCTTGGGAGAGGATATTTGTTCTTAGTTATCATCCTATTCAATTGTCGATAATTGATACACATTCTTAAGGTCCCATCCTTTTTACGTACAAATAACACTGGTGCACCCTAAGGGGACATACTAGGTCTTATAAAACACTTCTCCAATAAGTCTTTTAACTGCTCTTTTAACTAACGCAATTCTGTCTGGGCCATTCTATATAGAGGGATGGAAATAGGTTGAGTGCCTGGAAGTAAGTCAATACCAAAATCTACTTCTCGTTCTAGAGGTAAGCCTGAAAGTTCTTCGGGGAACATATGAACAAATTCATTCAATACTGGAACTAATTGAAGAGTTGGCGATTCTGCCTCCATATCCCTTACTCTAACTAAATGAAATATATACCCCTTAGATACCATCTTTCTGGCCTTAAAATAAGAGATAAACTTACCCTTTGGCGCCTCAACATTGCCTTCCCATTCAAGAACTGTCTCATTTGGAAAGTGGAAGTACTCTCTCGTAGTTCGGCAATCTACGGTGGCATAGCAAAAAGCTAACTAATCCATACCTATTATAACATCGAATTCTACCATTTCTAGCTCAATAAGATCATCCAATGTGTTACGTTCACAAACCGTTACTATACAGTCATAATAAATCCTTCTAGCCATAATAGATTCACCAGTTGGTATAGACACTTCAAATGGTTTGTTCAATAATTTGGGTGCTCTTAAGCTTCCCAGTAACTAGTGGAGTGATGTATGATAGTGTAGAACCTAGGTCAATTAATGCATATACATTATGTGAAAAGATGGACAATGTACCTATGACCACATCGGGTGAAGCTTCCAAATTTTGCTGACTCTCGAAGCATAAGTGCGATTCTGGACTCCGTTAGAGCTAGCTGCCACTCTAACACCTCTACCACGTCCTATAGGCGCTTGCTAACCACTACCTAAGGGAGGAACTGATGATGATGATGCAACAGCTGATCCAGTAGGTTGTGTTATATCCCCCATACGTCTCCTTGGGCAATCTCTCATCATATGCCCTGGCGCACCACACTAATAACAAACATCTATCCCAACACGACATTTACCTGAATGACTTCTTCCACACTGTTTACAAGGATGCTTAGGAGTCATTTTTGCTGGCCTGCCAAATATCTTGTTTTCGTGCACCTTGTCCCTCATCTCATTGACCAAACTGATTACTTGTAGACACTTGAAATTGTGGTGGAGCACAGGCTATATAGTAGGAGGATGATGGCCTAGGCGGTCTATGAGAAAACCAAGGCTTATGCTCACCTTACGATGGAGTAAACTGCCACGTAGATCTGGCCCTTTTGTCCTGCCCCCTTTCCAACTCTTGTGTCCTTCTTCTTTGCCTCTGATCCTCCAATTTCTGTGCAAAATCTTACATCCTCGTTATATCCATGTCTTTATTCAAGGAAGAAATGGTACATTCTCTGACCAGATACGTATCTAATCTATCCATATATTGATGAACTCCATCTGCCATAGTAGCAACTACATAGGAGCATACCTAGCTAGGGAATTAAATTGAAGGTTATACTCCCTCGCGCTCATATTCCCTTGGTAGAGATTCAAGAACTGATCTGCACGAGCCTCTAGGATCTCTAATGGCAAGTAATGATCAAGAAATGCTTCTTTGAACTCTTTCCAAGTAATTGGGGGAGCATCTATATCTTTGGATTGCTTCCATGCTCCATACCACAATATAGCTGTACCCTTCAATTTGTATGCTGCTAGCTCAACATATTCTGTACCACTCACATACATAATATCTAATGTGCATTGAATATGATCAATAAAGTCTTGTGGATCTTCATTAGGATCTGACCCAGTGAAGGATGGAGGGTCCAAATTAAGGAAGTCACATATCCTCGGGCTAGCTGCCCTATTCGCACCACCTGCACCTATAACTGGACCTTCGTGTCTTTGACCTTTGCCAGCAACTATATAGTTCAATAGTTGGACTATATTTCTTAAATCCTACATGGTAGCATCGATAGGTGGTTCTGAGGGAATTTCACTACTTCCTGGTTCATCAGGAGCTGGAGGAGAGGAGAGGTCTGTAACAAAAACTCATCTTGAGCCTCATTTCGTTGTCTTACCTGACTGGGTATACAAACTACCACTTCTACTTCCTTGCCTTTACCTTTGTTTTTCCTGGTTTCTGGCATACTTGCTGTACCAAACAATTTAGAGGTCATACACAATCCACCTATTACACTTGTCTCTATGGTGCAATCTAATGAATGAAAAGAAAGTGAAAACTCCTAAATTCCATGTAGCGTCCTGCTTATAAATGTGTTGCACAACACATCGATAAACAATACTCCACATAGACTCGACTTTGTAGACTCCCTAGGATGACCCGCTCTGATACCACTTATGTCACGCCCAAAGTCCCGTTAAGGCGGACTAGCAACCATTGCCGATAAGGCTTGGAGAACCAACTTGTATCCATGCACTCTCTATACATGTTATAGGGGATTTCTACATTCAACATCCTTTTAAGAAATCAAACAGTAATAATAAGCCAAAAGGAAAGGCATATGACTAGGCCGTTGGGGCCACGTTTTCTAAAGTACAAGACATGATCATACTTTAATTTACATAGTCTATAAAGCCTCTGGATAATAAAATTATCTGATAAGGGTCAGGGCAGGCCCCGCCTCAACTAACTATATAATACAAAAATATGAGCTCTAGACACACAAAGCTTCGAAACAATATGGAGCTTGGTAACAGCAGCTGTATATCTTGTACTCCTACTGGGAGAGCTACTAGCACTTGTACTTGCATCATGAAATACAAGTCCCCCGTAGGGGATATCAGTATGAGATAATATACTGAATATGTAAGGAAGAAAATATTGTATATGAAGTAACAACTCAAATGAGACTGTGCACTGATGTAAGGACAAGAGACCACCTTTAGTTATACTATGGATCCATGTACTTTATGTTCCTTTTATTACTTTATTGTATAACCTGTGCACATCATGTAGTACAAATGACTACCTGATAAGTGGTAATCTATATTGGGATCCGGCCTGGCCAGGCTTTTCCTTTCACCCATTGGGCTACCTCCCCCCTCCGTGATGGGATCAACCCTGGCTAGGTGATTCTTCCATACCTCGGGTTACCACACATCAATAAGCAATATATTTTACCTTTCAATTACCTTTGAGATTATTCTTTTGGTGGTCATAATGTTGGAGTTGTAGACTATAGATGTAGCATGTGACATGTAGATAATCATACAAGACAATATGAAAATGAAAAGAGTACATTATATAAATAAAGAAATGCGTATGAGATGAAATAACTCGTGAACTTTATTTAACAACAAGAACCCATGTAACTTGGTATCCACGTATGTATGCAAATTTGAAGGTGACTATGTATGGGAGCATATGAATATTTGAAAGAGTGGATATACAGTGAGTAGTTGTTTCAGAGTTGATAAGTGCTTTTATATGCGAAGGAGGGATCTAAGTTTCATGCCAAATAATACGAAATCAAGTAGCCTTACATACCTCGTTGTATGACCTCGTTACTACCTTGGAGTGAGACTTTTTCCCACAAATATTTATCTACAATATATTAGGAAGTAATACTAGTATTAGCAGCAAAGAAACACTTCTTGGCAGCCCAATATCATAAAAACTAACACTCGGGCAGCAAACTTATAATTAGCGACCCAAAGGCATTCCTTCAACCTTTTAACTTATAATCGTATTTTCTGACAACCATTATTATGTAAATGTCATATACATCTTGTTTTATACCCTTAACCATGTTACAATAACTCACAAGGCACAAGACGTAACTATTATACACAACATACAAGTAGACAGCATAACATTACGTCCCTTTGCTACATTACGACATCAACAAATCCAAACCTTTACCAACTTCAACCAAACTGTTTCCACAATATTTATAAATAAAAATAGTCCTATAATAGTTCAAAAAGCACTCCTCAAAATAGGTGGAGGACGTGAGACCATAGTCCTCAATCAATCAGCCCACAATTTCTATAAACAACATACTTGGGATAACACGTTAAACCTCGATTGTTTACATGTAACCAAACAGTGTAGAGACCTTTATGCATCTTTACAGAACTGAAAATAATTAAGAAAGGCAACCTTCTTTCGTAATCAATCCCACCAGGAAGAGAAAAGCTCCCAAATAAGCAAGAAAAGTATACAACAACCCTTGGAACAAATGTTGTCCAAAAGGTTCAGCATATACCTAACCAACATATTCTCTTGTTTTTCATAAGAAAACCATACTAAACACATAAAGTAAACTTACTTATCATTACCTTAAAGGTGTATTGCTTCTCCGAGAACCCTAAAAGTCTCCTTGTGTTTGCTTTGCAAGGTTAAGAAAGTGTAGCGAGAAAGCTTTAAGAAAATCTGATTTTTTTTTACAAGTTAAAGTGGCTTAAAGGTGTTGCTTGCCCTTTTAAAGAAGACAATTTTGACCTGCTTTCTCTTGAATATTTAGCCTTATTTTATCAAGTTAGTAATGTACTATTTTTTGCCTTTCACTTAGGCCTTAGTGGGTTGCAAATTGATGGGCCTTTGCTGCCCATTTTCCCCATTCTCTTTAGTTAGTTGGGCCTAAATTATCAAATAAATTGTAATGGGCTTGGGCCATTTTTCTATTCTTCTTGGGATAAAAATATTGTCCATTTATGAAGCTACAACATAGGCCAAAATCACATCCTCAGCTTGGAGTTTATTCTTTATTGGACTTGTACAAATTTGGCGTTAGGCCTCATCTCCGTCTAGCTAGCAAGTTTAAGCTAAACAAGTAGGTAACTCACCTGCTAGCTTTCTCAGTCCTACAAGCACCTCAATTCTCTCACTTTGTTTAGGGTTGTGATCTCCTCAATTTGACATAAAACTTGTATACACTCGATCATCTTAAGCGTTAGACGCACATATCGCCCTCTAATATAAGATTCAAGCACTTTTAAAAATGGGCAGTAATTTGACCAAACCATATCATGTTTCATTTGCATAAAACTAGTCCAGGTAAGATGTGGGGTGTTACAGTCATCTCCTTATTCCTCAATCTTTTCACCAGGTGTTCCAAAATCTAGACTAAAACTTCCTCAAAAGTTAACTTATCTTCAATAATACCTACAACATCAAGAGGCACAATAGCATTAGGACCACCAACACATTTTCTCAACATAGAGACATAGAACACCGATGAACAAAATTCATTTCAGTAGGCAATTTCAACCAATAAGCTACCTTGCCAACCCTCTTTATCACCTCATAAGGATCAACATATCTTTGACTCAACTTCCCCTTTTTACCAAAATGGTCCACACTTTTCATTGGAGAAACTCTCCAAATAGACCCAATCACCCACTTTGAATTCAAGGCCTCTTCTTCTCACATCGACATAGGATTTTTGATGACTTTGGGCTGTTTTCAAACTTTTCCTAATCATCCTAACCTTCTCAAGAGCCTCCATAACCAGATCTGGTCCCAATAAAGCCATCTCTCCAACCTCAAACCAACCAACCAATGCTCTACAATGTCTCCCATAAAGAGCCTCAAAAGGAGTCATACCGATGCTAGAGTGATAGCCATTGTTGTAGGAAAACTCAATCAATGGAAGATGACCATCCCAACTACCATAAGCTCCAAGAAACAAGCGTTAAGTATATCATCAAGTGTTTGAATGGTTCTTTCAGCTTGGCCATCCATTTGAGGGTGAAAGGTCGTACTAAGGTGAACTTTTATACCAAGACCCCTTTGAAATGATCTCCAAAAGTGTGAAGTGAATTATCCACCACGATCCAATATGATGGACAAAGGAACCCTATGTAACCTCACTAACTCATGGATGTACAACTTTGCATACTCTTCAAACCCATATATGGTCTTAACCTGTAGAAAATAAGCTGATGTCGTCATCCTATCAACTACAACCCAAATGGAATCAAAACCTTTTCTTGTCTTGGGCAACCCTGCTACAAAATCGATATTAATCACCTCCCACTTCTAAGTAGGAATCTCTATGTCTAGGGTTAGGCCACCAGGCCTTTGATGTTCATCTTGGACTTATTGACAACTATGACAACCATAAATGAATTTGGAAATGTCCCTCGTCATGCCTCCCCACCAACATACATCCCTCAAGTCTCTATACATTTTGGTAGAACCGGGGCGGATAGAATAAGAAGAATTATGGGCCTCATCAAGGATTTTCTCCCTCAAACCACCAACACAAGGCACACACAACCTACCTTGGTTCCTAAGGGCACCATCTCCCCCTTGGGAGTTTCTCTTTCACCAAGGCCTTCAATTCAAGAAAAGAGAAATCAAGATCTTGTTCTGCCATCACCTCATCAACTAATGAAAACTTAGACACATCAACAACAACATCACCATCATCACCAACCTCTTCCAACCTAAGACCCAATCTAGCCAATTGATGCACCTCCCTAGCCATTTCCTTATCAGCACCATCACATGAGCTAGGCTACCCATAGACACCCTACTCAAAGCATCTTCCATAATATTTGCCTTACCCGAATGATAATGCAAACTTATATCATAGTCTTTAAGAAGTTCTAACCATCTTCTTTGCCTCAAGTTGAGATCTTTTTAGTGAAGAAATATTGGAGGCTCTTATGATCGGTGAACACATCCACATGCACCCCATACAAGTAGTGACACCAAATCTTTAATGCGAACACAATGGCAACCAACTCTAGATCATGGGTAGGTAGTTCCTTTCATGCACCTTAAGTTGCCTAGAAGCATAGGCTATCACCTTACCATTTTGCATTAGCACACAACCTAAACGAACTCTAGAAGCATCACAATACATAACAAATCACTCAAGTCCATCTGGTAGTGAAAATATAGGAGTGGACATATGCTTATCTTTCAACATTTGGAAGCACTTCTCACACTCATCGGTCCATACAAACTTAACCTTCTTTTGAGTCAATCTTGTTGTAGGGGAAGTGATGCAGGAGAACCCATTCACAAACCTTCTATAAAAACCCGCTAGGCCAAAGAAGCTCCTAATATCCGACAGGGTCAATGATCTAGGCCAATTTCTAATCACATCGTTCTTCTTAGGATCCGCCTTAATACTATCCCCTGACACCACATGACACATGAATGCAACCCCCTTCAACCAAAATTCACACTTTTTATATTTGGCATACAATTTCTCCTCCCTCAATCTTTGCAACACAACCCTCAAATGCCCCATATGCTCCTCCCTACTATGTGAATAGACCAAAATATCATCAATGAAGACCACAAAAGGAACCAAGGTAGGGTTTGAAGACTATATTCATTAGGTCCCTAAAGATGGTCAGTGAATTGGTCAACCAAAAAGACATCACCACAAATTCATAATGCCCATATCTAGTCCAGAAGGCCGTCTTGGGAATATCACACTCCCTTACCCTCACTTGATGATACCCGGACAAAAGATCATACTTAGAGAAAGAGCTAGGCCCTTGCAATTAGTCAAACAAATCATCAATTCTTGGAAAAGGATATCTATTCTTTATATTGACCATATTGAGTTGTGGATAGTCAATACAAATCCTAAGGGACCTATCCTTCTTCTTTACAAACAACACTGGTGCACCCCAAGGTGATTGGCTAGGCCTAATAAACGGATATACTTAAGGGGGAATAGAAATGGGTTGAGTATCGGAAAGGAGATTTATGCCAAAATCTATCTTCCTTTTGGGAGAGACATCGGGAAGATTATTTGGCAAGACATCAAGGAACTCATTTACAATCGGAACCGACTCTATGAAATACTTTAGACTCCACATCCCTAACCCTCACAAGATAGTAAAGACAACCCTTAGAGATCAACTTACGGGATTTAATGCAAGAGATGAACCTACCTTGGACTACCACATCTTGACATTCCCACTCAAGGACGGGTAGATTTGGAAATTGGAATTTGACCCTACGTATTCTACAATCAATAGAATCATAGTAGATATGCAATCAATCCATCCTAAGAGTGACATTCAACCAAGTCTAATTCAACAAGATCACAAGGTAACAACTTATGCAAAATGCAAATAGGACAACTTCTATAAACTTTCCTAGCAATAACAGAGGCACCAATAGGAGTAGACACTTCATATGACTCATGTAACAACTCGGGGTCAACATGGAACTTTTGGGCAATAAAAAGGGTAACAAAAGAAAGAGTGGCACCTACATCAATCAATGCATACACATCAAAGTCAAAGAGTTTCAACATACCGGTAACAACGTCAGGAACCTCACCAACCCCTTAGCTCCCATGTATAGCATAGAAAACCAATTGTTCCTTGGGGTACCACCTGAGGACCACCCCTACCCAATGAGACTGCATTTGTACCCCGACCATTGTCATGGTTTCTTGGATAATCCATCTACTTGTGACCAAGTTTCCCATGTTCAAAGAATACATTAGGACCTTTCAAACATGGACCTCTATGGATCCTTCCACATTTAGGGCACACATCATTAGGAACCGCACCACCAACACCTTGAGGCCTAGGAGAGTCATTGCCGAACCCCCTATTAGTAGCATGAGAAGAAACTTGGCCTTGACAAGATCTAGCACCCCTTTGGAATTTACCCTCAAATCAGGCCATCTTGACCTTATGCCCCCTTCTCTTCGACAATTTCTCCTCCTCCATTTGCTCGACATAGGCCATCAACCGAGATGAGTCCATGTACTAATTAGCATGGCAGACCAGCATTCTTCACTCAACAAGTCAAACCCCATCACAAACTTATTCATTCTAGATCTAGGATCGGCCACCAAAATGAGGAGCATACTTTGAAAGTTGGTTGAATTTGAGGGCATACTCCCTCACACTCATAGAACCTTGTTACAAGTTCATAAACTCCATTAGTTTTAGCCTCCCTAATCTCAAGAGGGAAGAACCAATTAAGGAAATCTAATTTCAATTCCTCCCAAAGAACCACATTACCATTTCCCTTCTCCCTATACCATTTTTGGGCTACACCTTTGAGTTAGTACGTCGCCAAGTCTGCCTGTTCATTTGGCCCAACACCAATGATATTCAAGATCTTGTAGACCTCATCAAAGAACTCTTATGGATCTTCATCCACCTTTGACCCATAGAACACAGGAGGATTTGTCCTCATGAAGTCCCTTACCTTGGCTCCCGTGGTAGTAGCATGAGGGGCTTAGGCCCCTTGGTTGACTTGCTTGGCCACAACTTGGGCAAGAATAGTGAGAGCATCCCGGAGCTCACCATTGGTAAATTGCTCCTCGGGGGTTTAGGCCATTCTTCCTTGACTGTTAGGCATGATCTAGCATATAAAGAATGATTGTTAAGGGGAAAAACTTACCACAACTCTATAGCACAACTTAGGACATGAAGACGGGAAATATTTCCTAAAACGTCTCAAACCTCCTATTCATAGTCATGGCGTGCTTCACAACCATGAATAGGACTCTAATCGATGGGGTGTGTTGGACTCCAAGGATTTATCAACCTAGTGCCTTGATACCATGTTTGTCACGACCTAAGTCTAGGGCCTAGACGTGACATGATGAATAGGAAACCCGAAGGAAACCTAAACAAGCCTCTTAACTTATCATTATACATCATTGGTCACGAAAGCATATAAAAGACATAAAGAGTAAGAATAGGGGCAAAGGAACTAAGAGAGAGCTTGCATAACATCATAATTAAGAGATAAGGAGTCAAAGGTCATATCATAGGTACACAACATGTCCAACAAATACCTCTAATACATAGATAAGAGCGGGGGCCAAGACAAAGCATCTGGGCTCACCATCATAGTCAAAATAGAAAATAAAGAAGAGTGTCTCAATACATAATAAGAGAAACATAGACTAAGGTCCCCGAAGTGGAGGACTCACCAAATAGCTTGAGTAGTAAACGAACTAGCCACGTGGAGGAGAAGGATGATCAACTTGAGCTCCGGTTCCTACATGGTGATATCATGTAGGCAAGAGTATGTGTTAGTATGTTTGAATATACTAAGTATATAGGATGCAATGCAATAAGAGATGGGAAACATAATCAAAATGCATAATAATAGGCAGTGCACATAATGCCATAATATGGTATGTATGATCAATGCATAAGTAAAACATGATCAAGTAACTCATGCTCATATAGGCTATCATATGTGTAGAAGAGACCAAGCTAGATTTCCAAAGTACAAGCCCCTTGGTTGGTTGATGATGGTCTCACCCCATCAGTCCTGTGGTGTGGTACAAATCCCTCACATGGTTGATGATAATTTCACCTTATCATCCTAGTGGCTAAGTACAAACCCCTCACACGGTTGATGAGTACAAACCCCCACCTCGGTTATCAAGGTACAAACCCCCCAACAAGGTTATCTGGGCTCTTAGTCCCCCCGGATCGGGCATGGTCTAATGTAACACTTTATATAGATTATATCATATACATAAGCTATTTTCATCATTGTAACATCAATGATATCATAACTCATGCTTTGGACCTTCAATTCCTCAAGAAACCATATTCGGACATTTTATCAAAAACTTAAAAAGTGTATAATATTAATATAAAACCATCAAATACAGAGATGAAATCATGCAAGAAAATCTATTTTAGAACCATCAATCAACACCTTGCAACACCCTCAAGAAATATACATCAAATCCCTCATCAAATCTTACAATAGATCAAAGAGTTGTAGCTCAAAACATAGCAACATCGTCACAACTTTACATAGCTTCAACATAGTTCATAGAAATATTCATACTAGTTAACCCAATTGTAAAATCAACTTTAAATCATGCAAATTGAGTAGAAAGGAGGTTAGAGAACAATAGGTGAAAGGACCCAATGGTTGAAACCCACATACCTTGACCTTGGAGAACCCTTGAAAAAGATTGGAGATGGAGACTTGAAGCTTGAATGAAATCCTTAATAAAATCCTTAAGACTGGTCTTGAGTTTTGGGACTTGAATTAGGAGTGAAAAATATGGCTAAGTATTTGAAAGTATATTGGGGAATGTTTAGGATGATATGAGGGTGAAATATGGCAAAGTATAGATAAAACCACATTTTGGAACACTTAGGCCAAAGACTTAAAAGTCTTGGACCTAACTATAAAAAACAGCCCCAAAGTAACATAGGTGAGTGTCGTGGAAGCGACGCAGAATGCTCACTAGAATTCGCACTTTGGAATTTCATAATTGCTAATAATATTGATCCCTTGAACAAGAATATGAAGTTGGATTTTTGATATTGCGCATAAATTTTGAGATATGTAGAACTTAAAATTTTGGACATTCCGAGGCTCATTTTCAGGCACTTTTTGGGGTCGTTTCACCTCTTCCTCAACTTTTCCTCTTCCATTTTTTGGAAAAGTCCATAAAATGGGACAAATCCATGACACTAATCAATATAGCGGACCGGCATTCCTCACTCACCAAATCGGACACACCTATAACAAACTTGTTCATTCTAGACCTTAGGTCAGCAACCAAGTGGGCAGCATATTTAGAGAGTTGGTTGAAATTAAGGGCATATTCCCTCACACTCAATGACCATTGTGTCAAATTCATAAACTCCACTAATTTGTCCTCCCTAAGCTCAAGAGAGAAGAACCAATTAAGCAAAGCTGCCTTGAACTCCTCCCAAAGCACCACATTATTGATTCCCTTCTCCTCCTTCCATTGATGAAACCATATTTGTGCCACCCCCTTGAGTTGGTAAGCTGCCAACTCTGCCTTCTCCTCCGATATAACACTCATAATATCCAAAACCTTGTAGACCTCATTAATAAACTCTTGAGGGTCCTTATCCAACCCTTGACCCATAGAATTCCGAGGAATTCATCCTCATAAAGTCTCTCATCTGAGATGCCGGTGTAGGAGCACGAGGTTCTTGGGCCCCTTGATTGGATTGATTAGCCACAACTTGTGTAAGCAAAGTGAGAGCATCCCAGAGCTCGCCATGAGTCATTTGTTCCTCGAGTGTGCGGGATCTTTTTCCTCTTATGTTAAGCATGATCTAGCATAGAAAAGAACATTCTTTAGGGGGGAAAACCTTACCTTAACTTTTATAGCATGACATAAGGTAAGAAAAAGGGAAACATTTCCTAAAATGTCTCATAGCCTCTTACTCATAACTGTAGTGCACAACACAACCATGAATAAGACTCTAATCAATGCAGTGTGTTGGATGTCGAGGACCATTAACAACCTAGTGCTCTAATACCAAGTTTGTCACGACCCAAAGCTAGGGCCTAGATGTGACACGGTGCATGGAGAAATTAAAGGGACCCCAAGCAAGCTTTTAACATATCATTACACATCCTTGGTCGTGGAAGCAATAAATACAATAAGAGTGTGTAAATAGGGAGAAACAGGTCTAAGGGACAACTTTCATATCATAAACATCAAGAGTCAAGAGAGAGTCAATGCTCATGACATTATACATAACATGTCCAACAACACCAATAACCATGGGACTTAGCGAGGGTCAAGATAAGAAATTGGGCCCTACCCTCATAGGCTAAATATATAATAAAGAAAGAGAGTTGTAATACATAACATAAGAGCATAAACATTATCCTCGAAATGGAGCACTCACCAACTAGCTTGAGAGAGATCGTACTAGCCACATGGAGGGGAATGATCAAGTTGGGCTCTGGTCCCTACATGGTAACATCATGTAGGCATAGAGTATTTGTTAGTATGTTTGAATATACTAAGTATGTAGATACAATACAACAAGTGATAGGCATCATAATCAAAATGCATAATAGTAAGCAACAGATAGCATAATAACAATATGGCATGTATAATCAATACTTAAGTGAAACATGCTTACATAGAATATAATACATGTGTAATAAGAGACCATCATTATAGAATCCATAGTTTACCAAGATATAAACACCTTTGGTTGTTGATGGATCGTTCCACCCTATCACCCATGGTGATTGAGAAACTAACCCCTCAACCGATTACCAAGGTACGAACCCCTTGATTGTTTGGTGGATAATCGCACCCTACCACCCCTGATGATTGAGGTACTAACCCCTCAACCTGATTATCAAGGCATAACCTCTTTATTAGTATCAAGGTACAAAACCTTCCACATGGTTACCGGGCTCTTAACCTCCCAAGTAAGGCACTCACTTTCCAACACTATATCGGAGAATATCATACAAATACATGTCTTTCATCATCATAAAGTCATACAACTCATAAGATATGCATTGAACCTTCAATTACTCAAAATACATTAACTGAATATTTTATCAAACACTTGGCGGGTGTGTAGTACCAGTGTAAAATCATGCAATTCAAGAGTTGAATCATGCTAGAAAATTCAGTGTAAAACCATCAATAGATATTTGGTAACACCATCAAGCAATATATCAAAACCCTTCATCAAATCTCACAATAGATCTTAGATTCATAGCTCAAAACATGCTAAAATAATCACAATTTCATGAAACGCCAACATAGTATGCAGTGAAATTCATAATAAGTACGACCTATGAGTAAATCAACTTTAAATCATGCAATTTTAGGATAAAAGAAAGCTTAGGCATCATGGATTAAAGGAACCCATGAAAGAAACCCACCAACCTTAACTTTGGAGAATCCTTGAAGAAGATTGGAAATGGAGACTTGAAGCTTGAATGAGAACCTTAAGATCCGGATGAGTTTTGAAACTTGAAATTAGGAGTGAAATATTTGTCTAAGTGTTTGACTGGGTATTGGGGAATGACTTGAATGATATGAGGGTAAAATATGGCTAAGTATAGGTATTTTCATGCATGGAAATACTTAGGCCCACGATCCAAAAGTCTTGGACCGAGATAGAAAAATAGTGCACAAAAATACACAGTAGCGCGCTCTTGTCACGTCGCACTATGGGGTGGGAATTGCTCTCTAGAAATCGCATTTTGCAATTTGCAAATTTTGATATGGTTGCTTACAAATCATGGTTAGACCCATTTTCCACTCAATTGGATCTCCTGATCAAGAATATGAAGTTGAATTTTCGATATCACGCATGAATTTTGAGATATATCGAAATTACAATTTCGGGCACTTCTGAGGCACATTTTCGGAAACTTTTGGGGGTCATTTCACAAACAATGAAACCATTTTTTACAGACCATATACCTACTTATGGATCATGGTTGGACTTGTAAAGTCCTTCCACACTCAGTCATTTTCTTAATCTTTTTTGCCTCATTCACGAAGGGTATCTATGCACCATAATATGGTTTATCGATCATCTTGTTAATCGTAGGTCACTTTTCAGCAAACTCCAAATTCCTTCATGTTTGTGATTCATATCTACGACCGTATCTACAATTTGTCATCCTTTCTACATGCCATCATCGGGTATGTAGGCTACCCCACACTTGAAAACGTTTTCCTTTTCCTGAAGTTCATGTTTAAGGAATGACCTATGGGCCATAAGTCCATCTATGGGAAATACATGGGCTTTGTGAACTGACCACAGGTCATTTTCTGCCTAACTTTTTATGCACTCTTAGGCTCCTAAATTAGGGATCATTACACTAACCCCCTACTTCCCCATAGCTTCATTCACACTTACCCACCCCTTAATCCTACTTGCTAGTGATCATCTAAACCCATTTCCCTTATTTATCCCCATAGCATGAGTCTAAAGAACCATTTTCCCTTAGAATTGCTTGTTGATGCTTGTTTTATATTTTGCAACTAATGATATGTATGAGATATGCTAAGAGGCTTATTTGGATCACCTTTGGATTTCTCATTAGTTGTATCACACATAGGACCTACGCTCAGTCATGACAAACTTGGTATCAAAGAACTATATTTGTAACTGGTCCTCAAATATCCAACACACCGCGTTGAGTAAAGTATGGTTCATTTTTGTGAACTGCACCACAATTATGAATAGAAGACTATAAGGAATTTTAGGAAATGTTTACTTCATTATGATTCATGTTGTGCCATTAGAAGCACCTAAGCTTATTCCTCTAACTAACGACGCCCTTTTTGTCATTTCTAGAAAATGCCACCAGGAAAAGCAACTTTGCCAAAGGATGAGGCCGAAGATCAAGCCTCTTCTATGTAACAAGAGGAGAATGTCACTAATGTGAAGTTTAGAACTACCTTCACTATGTTGGCTTAAGCTTCGGCCAACCAAGATAATAGAAAGGTATTCATTCCTCCCCAAGCACCTACCCTGACAATAAAAGTTTGGGATATAATGAGGATGAACCCGCTGGAGTTCAGGGAACAAAGGTTATGAGAACCTGATTGAGTTTCTAGATAAGGCTTATAGAATTGCAGCTGTATAGGTATGTCATTAGGGGAGAAGGCCGAGTTTGTGGCTTATTAATTGAAAGGGGTGGAATAGGTTTGTTATGCCCAATGCATCAAAGAAAGAGGTGTTGAAGCAGGCCGAGTTGGATAGAAGGAGTTCAAAGTGGCATTTTTGTATAGATTGTTTTCATTAGAGTTGAGGGAGGCCAAAGTGCAAGAGTTCATAAATCTCAACCAAGGGAATATGAGTGTGAGAGAGTTTTTCTTAAGTTCACCAAAGTTTCCAAGTATGCTCTAATCATGGTATTGGATCCAAGGGCTAGGATGAGTAAATTGATATCCAGTGTCTTGAAAATGGTCTCCAAAGAATGCAGAATGGATATGGTCATCAAAGAAATTTATATCTCTCACTTAATTACCTATGTAGAACAAATTGAGGATGAGAAAATTGAGGTAGAGATTAAGGGAGTCTAAGAGAGTTAGGATGGATGGTGGTAGATTTTCCCACCAAAAGGGTGGTGGTCATGGTAAATTCCAAGTTGGTCACAAGCAAGGCAACAAAAGGTCATCTAATACTCCTTCTAAGTTCAACAATGATGAGGGGTCCAATCCAAAGCCCCAAGAAAGTACAGGTACACAAGCTTCTCCAAATTGTGAAAGTGTGAAAAGCTCCATAAGGGTGAATGTCTAGACAACTTAGATGTTTGCTTTAAATGTGGTAAGCCCGACCATCATGCAAAGGCATGTAGGAGTGGAAATGCAAAGCCTCAAGGCCAATGTGGATAAGCACAAGGATCCCAAAAATCTAATAGGTTCTATGCCCTTCATGGTCATCGAGAGGTGGAAGAAGCCCCAAATATGGTTATCGATATGTTAAAAGTTTGTTATTATAATGCTTATGAACTTTTAGATTCTGAGGGGAAAATTTATCTTTCGTCACACCATTTCTTACTAATAGATTTCATGAATGTCCCGAAACTCTTGTTAAGCCTTTTAAAGTTAGCACTTCCGTTGGTGAGTCCATTGTTGCACAAAAGGTTTATAGAGATCGTCCCGCATCCATCATGCATAAAGTTATTCCTTGTGTTTATACTTTGATTTTATAGTTAGGATGGATTGGTTGCATACTTCTTATGCCTCCATAGATTGTTGACCCATGGTGTCAAGTTCCAAGTTCTAAATGAGCTTATTCTTGAGTGGAAAGGTGGTAATTCTTCATGTAAAGGTCGGTTTATTCCCTATCTCAAAGCACCAAAATGATTTCTAAGGGGTGTATCTACCATTTGGTATGGGTTATAGATATCAAATTCGAAAGTCCATTACTTGATTTTGTTCCCATAGTCAATGAGTTCCTCGATGTGTTTCTCGAAGAGTTACCCGGTATCCCTCCCATAAAGGATATATATTTTGGCATACATCTTTCGCCCGACACCTAACCTATATCAATCTCTCCTTATAGAATAGCCCCTGTGGATTTAAAGGAACTAAAAGAGCAATTGAAGGATTTTCTAGAGAAGGGATCTGTTAGACCTTGTAGGTCCTCATGGGGTGCCCCAGTATTATTTGTAAGGAAGAAGGATGGGTTACTCCGAATATGTATCAACTATAGCCAACTCAACCATCAAGAACACATATCCACTCCCAAGGATCGATGGCCTAATTGATCAATTACAAGGGACTAAGCACTTATTCAAAATTGATTTGAGGTTTGGATATCATCAATTGAGGGTGAGGGAATGTTATATTCCCAAAAATGACATTAAAGACAAGGTATGGACACTTTGAATTTGTGGTAATATCTTTTGAGTTAACCAATGCACCAGCTCTCTTTATGGACCTTATGAATAGGGTGTTGAAACTCTACCTTGATATATTTATCGTGGTATTAATTGATGACATTTGGTTTATTCATGGGATGAAAAAGATCACTAATAGCATTTGATGGTGGACTTACAAACGTTGAAGGATGAGAAGTTGTTTGCCAAGTTCAATAAATGTGAGTTTTGATTGAAGGAGGTGTATTTCTTAAGCATATCGTGTCTGGTGATTGGATAAAATTGACCCCAAAAAGATGAAAGCAATGAGAAATTAGCCAAGGCCATTGACTCCTATAGACATTAGGAGTTTCTTGGTCCTGGCGAGGTATTATAGAAGATTCGTTCAAGGGTTCTCCTCTATTTTGTCCCCATTGACTAGTTAAAAAAATAAAGAAAGTGAAGTTTGTATAGACGGATGAATGTGAGAAAAGATTCCAAACTTTAAAGGCTCTGTTGTCTTCAGCTCCAATCTTAACTTTGTCAGAGGGTACCTATAGGTTCGTTGTTTATTATGATGCCTCAGGAATTGGTCTAGGTTATGTGTTGATGCAAAAATTGAAAGGTTATTGCCTATGCTTCAAGGAAACTAAGGGTACATGAGAAGAACTATCCAACATATAATCTTAAGCTAGTGATCGTGGAGTTTGCATTTACAATCTGGCATCGTTATTATATAGGGTCCACGTTGATGTGCTCACCGACCATAAGAGTGTCGGCATGTGTTTACACAAATAGATCTCAATTTAAGGCAAAGAAGATGGTTGGAACTTCTCAAATAAGAGTATGAAGTATCACCCAGGAAAGGCTAATATCATTGTCTATGCACTTAGTAGAATGTCCATGGGTAGAATGTCACACCTTAAAGATGATGAGAAGAGAGAATTGGCAAAGGAAGTACATAGGTTGGTAGATTGGGTGTAAAATTCAGTGAGGCCGAGAATGGTGGTGTCATAGTGGTAAATAGCTCCGAGTCATCATTCTTTGAGGATTTCAAGTCTAAACAAGATCTTTATCATTCCTTGGTTGAATTGAAACATTGGTAAATTAAGGAAAGATAGAAGTCCTCTCACGAGGGGGAGATGGGGTGCTTTGTTATTAAGGGAGATTATGTGTACCGGATGTTCATAGTTTGACAAATTTGATATTGCAAGAGGATCATAATTCTTCCTTTCCATTCACCCCGGTTCCACTAAGATGTATAGAGACTTCAGGGAGTTATACTACTGGTGGAACAGAATGAGAAGGATATAGCTAAATTTGTGGCCAAATGCTTCAATTGTAACAAGTTAAGGTGTACCACCAAAGGCCAAGTGGCTTGCCTCAAAATATTGAGATTCCTACTTGAAATAGGAAGAGATTAACATGGACTTTGTAGCTTGGTTCCGTAAGACCAAGAGGCACTTCGATTTTATATGGGTGATAGTAGATCAAATGATGAAATTGGCTCATTTATCGTCAGTTGATTAAGTTAAGTTATATAGTTGGGACTTGGTGAGGTTGCATGGGATTTCATTGTCCATCATTTTTGATCATGATACCCAATTTACCTCCTACTTTTGGAAGTCATTCCAAAGAGGTCTTGGTACTTTGGTGAAGTTAAGTACCATTTTCCATCCTCAAAATGATGGGCAATCCGAAGAACAGTTTAAACATTAGAGGACATGTTAAGGGCTTGTATCTTGGAATTCAAGGGAAGTTAGTATGATCATCTACCTATTATGGAGTTTGCCTACAACAATAGTTATCATTCAAGCATTGATATGGCGCCATTTGGGGCTGTATATGGTAGACTATATAGGTCATCAGTGTGATGGCTTGAAGTTAGGGAAATTACCTTGATTATACTAGAATTGGTCATAGATGCCATGGGAAAATTGAGGCTCAAAGAGAAAGGTTGAATGCTGACCAGAGTAGAAAAAGGTCCTACTCCGATGTGAGGAGAAGGGACCTTGAGTTTAATGTTGGTGATTAGGTTTACTTAAAGGTGTTACCTATAAAAGTTGTGGTTTGATTTGGAAAGAAGGGAAAGTTGGTCCCTATGTATGTATGACCTTATAAAATTGTGATAAGGGTTAGTAAGGTGGCATATGAGTTAGAGTTGCCATTGGAGATGAACACAATTCATCCGATGTTCTATGTATCAATATTGAGGAAGTTCATGAGGGATCCAAATTCCATAGTTCTATTGGAGGATGTGAAGGTTGAGAAGAAGTTAACATATGAAGAAGTTCTGATAGAATATATTAGATAGGCATGTAATGAGATTGAGGGAAAAAGATGTAGCATCCGTTAAGGTCCTTTGGAGGAACTAACAAGTAGAAAGTGTGACTTGCGAAGCAGAAGCGGATATGATGAAATGATATCCCTGTCTTTTTCACTCTGCTCAACCCTAACGTAATAAGACAATCATACTCAAGATTTCAAGTTATAAGTCTCAGCCCTTAGGGCCAAGTTGCATGCATTCATACTTATGGTATCATGTTTTAAGGGCATTTTGATGCATAAGTTTGAGATTTTATGAAAAATGATGTTTAAGTTGCATTGATACATTTATGTTAGGGCTAAAAAGTATCTTTTTATTCCTAAAGAGCATAGTTTCATAAAATTTGGGGATGAATGTTCTCGGGGGTAGATATTGTAACACTTCCAAATGAGACTCGAAAAGATTATATGATGTATTTTTTGAATATCTTAAAAATTGTGTATTATTTCACAAATCCAACTTTGTAATCTTTTTCAGGAGGCAAAATTTTGTAGAAAAAAATTGTTTTGCTTTTTAGATCACTCATATCAAAAAATAATTTTCGCATGAAATTACACAAATCAGAAAAGTGTGCGACAAGTCCATGTCGCCCACTTGTTCCCCCATAGTATAAAAGTGGCCTAAACCCATTTCTAGGCCAAAAAGGGAGAAATGAAGTTTATGAAAAATTACACAATAGGGGACCAGGGCCGCGACGCGCCTGTGTTCCAGCACCGTGTAAATTTTTCTAAACTTCTCCAAAATTTAGGGAGGACAGTTGGAATTGAACCCACTCTATGAAGATTGAATTAGGTCTCAATGAGCGAATCGGTGTTTTACTACCAACCACAAGTTTCATGTTCGATGCAGTATTCAAACAGGAAATTATGATCAAAGATTTCTTTATCAACCACCATCTACTTTAGATATTCCTAGGAAAATCTTTTTCAAATACAAAAATTCAGTATGTTCCGCCGAATTAGTGAATTAGACAGGATTTCTTTTTCTAGAATAAGAAGTGGTGGGTCAATTTTCGTAAATTTAAATCATAAATGTGAAATACTTATACAAATAAAAATGCAGGAGACATAAAAAAAGATGCAGGGTCGTTTGTCTGCTTGGCTAGTCAAGCATGGGCTAATTCAAAGATCTTTGGTCTTTGATTACCAACGAATAGAGACTTTACAAATAAAGCCCAAGGATTGGCATTCCATTGCTGTCATATTTTATGTATATTAGTACAACTATATATGCTCTCAATGTGCCTATGATGTAGCGCCTAGCAGGTTGTTAGCTAGTGTATATCATCTTACAAGAATAGAGGATGGTGTGGATCAACCAGAAGAGGTATGCATAAAAGTATTTGCCTCTAGGAGGAATCCTAGAATTTCGTCTATTTTCTGGGTTTGGAAAAGCATGGATTTTCAAGAACGAGAATCATATTATATATTGGGAATCTCTTATGATAATCATCCACACTTGAAACGTATCTTAATGCCTGAAATTTGGATAGGATGGCCCTTACGTAAGGATTATATTGCCCCTAATTTTTATGAAATCTAAGATGCTCATTGAATGATAAGAAAGCTATTTCTACTTAGAAAATTTCTGATATTCAAGGATTGCACGTTTTGTCATAAATTAAGCAGGTCTAGTTTAGCGGATTATAGGCAAGCTAACAATTAGGGATTCATTATAATTCTCATATTTAGTTGGAAGATATTTCTTTCGAATGGGGCACACCATTTTGATAACCAAATGAGTTTTGCATCATGAACTTTGTACTGCGCACATTACTTAGACGGGTTCTAGAAAAACATATAGGAATGAATGGAGAAATTGAATATGAACGAAAAGACAAAGAAATGAGATAATATCGAATTTTATTTCTTTGGATCTAAGATGAATCTTGTCTATTTCAACCCCCCTAGATTCGGATCTGACTTTTGAGCCTTTTAACAATTAACTAATTTTACCTTTCGAACATAGATTACGTATTCAAACAAATTCGTTTGATTTGAACAAGAGGAGAAAAAATAGGAGATAGAATCCAATTCTTTTAGATACTTTATCTAAGAAACTCTACCCATCTATGTTCTAGATGGGGTATATCTTGCCAAACTGGATAAAGCTATTATTCTAATCTAGACTCTAAAAGAATATGTACATTGATTCATATCAATTAATTTGAAATTAATCTAGGGAAGAGAAACTCATCCAAATTAATCATGTGCTAGGAACCGGATTTGAACTGGTGACACGAGGATTTTCAGTCCTCTGCTCTACCAACTGAGCTATCCTTGTGATTTCCAATCCAGATTAGATTGGAACAAGGATTTCCAATCCTCTATCCTAGCAATCTGGATTGGAAATAGGAACTGTTAACATGAGGATTTCGAGTCCTTTGGGTGGTATCCTTATTTTATTTGATTCTATCATAGAACTGCACCTATGTCAAGGGTGGTATCCTTATTTTATTTGATTCTATCCTAGAACTGGGTCTATGTCAAGTAAGTCGATTAAAAAAATTTATCAAAGCCGGAAAATTTCTTCGATCTTCAAAAAGATGACTTTGTAAGTTTCAGTATGAGTAATGATACTGTATTTATTGAGAATCATTCAACTAGGGATTCCTTGCTCAAAGATGTTCATTTGTATGTATATCATAGATATCAAAAGGCTTGTAATAATAGGAAACCATTTACTCTTAGAAAAAAAATTCATTTCTAAAAGAATAGAGTGAATGAGAAAGATAAGGAATTTAGAACCATTAAGGAAAGGGAGTCGGATAAATAGTTGGGGAGTTAAATAGTCTTTTTGGGGATAGAGGGACTTGAACCCTCACAATTTTTAAAATCGAAAGATTTTCCTTTTACTATAAATTTCATTATTTCCAGCATTGACATGTAGAATGGGACTCTATGTTTATTCTCATCCGATTAATCAGTTCTTCAAAAGATTTATCAGACTATGGAGTGAATGATTTGATCAATGAATATTCGATTCTTTCTTCAATGTAGAATGGATTTACACCAATTCTTCTATTTTTTATAGAAAAACTACGGATTTGGGTCGTCATTGATCATTTGATATAGTATTCAATATGTATGTATATACGTTTATCCTTCACTTCATTCTTTTTCTTTCTGAAGTTTCGAAGTAAAGAGTCCTCTACCAACGCATTTAACTCCCTTTGTTAGAATAGCTTCAATTTGAGTCTCTGCACCTATCCCTTTTTTCTGAACATTTGTTTGTTTTGAGAAAATAGGATTTGGCTCAGGATTGCCCCTTTTTGTTAATTCCAGGGTTTCTCTGAATTTGAAAGTGATCACTTAGTAATTTCCATACCAAGGCTCAATCCAATTTAGTCCATAGCATCGACCAATTTCACCATTTCCCCCTTTCTTTTTGTTTTGACATTAGGATCTCATTGGGATGTCATTCCTTTTTTTTTCTTTCATTTATACTGGAACCATTGAATTCATTAGATATTGATTCCTATCTCGATACCGATTCCTATCTCGATATCGATTCCTATCTCGAAAACGTGTTTTCTCTTCTTTGATTTTCTTAACTATCTTCTATAGGAGACCATTTTTTTGTCCAACCAAAAATGATTTTATCATTTCGGAATCCTCAATTCAATATAGATAGATATATACCCGATCTATATGTCT
>JAABOM020000007.1:10776681-10808450 GCA_011800125.2 Solanum clarkiae
TTAGTTGTTTTGCTCTTAAGATTATGTTAAAGATTTCACTTGCTTTCAGACCATTTAGACATTCTTAGATCACTGTTCTGGGTTCCATTACTTTATTAATATAACGCAAACTCTTTCTTTTATGTCGAAATCAAAGTGTTAAAATGATGTCATTTTACTTAATTTGTTTTAGTCAAAGAATCCATTCGTTGAATTTGTAGTGAAGTTGCCCTCTTTAGTGTTAAAGTTGTCTTCTTTACGTTATTTCAAAGAACTCACTTATTGAAACAATAATCAGATTGTTTCTATCTATGATTTGTTTCTTTATATAATCGTCTTGGCTGTTCTCATCTATTGGTTGGTTTGTTCTAGGCATACCAGTGCTGTTAAGTTTCATATCAGTATTACTAAGTTGCATATCAAGTACTTTAACACTAGGCGTATCAGTGTTATTCAGCTGCGGTCCATTCGACTTCATAAAGTGTATAAAAGTCTATATTCATGTCAACACATTATGCTGAACTTTGACATTATCTTCATTCAATAGTCTTTCTCCGAGTCTCTTACTAATTCTTAATTTTTATTTCTTTGCATAAACGATGCTCCGAGCCCATTTTGGACTCCTCATTCTGCATTCCTTGGGCCCTGGAGGCCCAAACTTCCTTTTCTTCGAGTCAGCCAAATTCCCAGGAGTAAAAGCTATTATACAGATCCTGGGAAGCAAGGATCGCACTATATACACAATATACATGTGTGTATACAATAGATATTTAAATAGGATAAAGGCCAAAAATTACTTCAACTCTCTTCTTTTATTTTTGTTTATATATTTGTATTTATTTAGATGCTAACATTATTATATCGTTGGTTTAATCTAATTAAATTCCCCAACGGGTCAAAAACATTTATGTTATTTTTTTCATTTTATTTTGGAAAAAGTGTTTGCATTAAAAAATAAAAAAAATAAAAAATAAAAGGTGATTTTGCATTTTAGTTCAAATTTTCAAACATAGTCAATCTCTTTCGAGTTTAGTTAACTGTTTTCAACTTAGTCAAGTCCAGTCAAATTCTTTCAAAATTTTAGTCAATTTTCAAACCAGTCAACTTTTTTTTAAAGTCAGTCAAATCTTTAAAAGTCAGTCAAATCTCTTAATCATCGGATAATCGCATTTAGCGGTCATTTCGAGTGCGTAAAACCTTCTCGAAATGAAAATGTGAACCCGAACTTATTATCTGAATTTTAAAAGATTTTTCTGTTAGGTCTTTTAAAATATTTAATGGTTTCCTAATTATCCATAAAATTAGGTGGCGACTCTGTCTTTATTTAAAAATTCAAAAATTTGTTTTCTCTTAATTTATTTGAGTTTTAAATTGATTTTTAAATTTTTCTTTCAAAAAAGCTATTTTTCGGCATAACACATAGTTTATGAGTTCAAGTAATAATTCTCCTCTCATTCATATCGGTGCTTAATACTACTCCCAAAACATTTTTATACGGCTCATACTTAAAGATTTGAAATTCTTAAAATCTGATCTCTCGGGGACTTAGTTCAACTTACTATTTAGCTTTCTCAACTGAATTCTTTAACTTGACTAAAAACTAATATTTCCTCGAATATTCTCAAACGTATAGGTTACTCAGCTAACATGCAAAAATAGTTCAAGAAAATAATTATTTAATTTATCTCAAAGTTATAGGCCTTATGGATGTTCATGAGACCCAAATGAAATTTACAGGAAATCCTTCTTAACTATAAATCTCGGTTTCAATATTATATATAACAAGTAAGAATCAAGAATCATCATGCTTTATCAAGAATCTATACGTAAAATTGGAAATTTACTAAACTTCACAGAAATTACATGAATTTAATCTTAACTAGTGCTTGAAACTTCTTGGATGAAAACTAAGTTATGTTTTCTAAAATATTCTCAAAAATAGTTTTAAAGTGGCCTTACATACCTGGGAAAAGAATTCTTGAAAAATTGGAAAGAATTCTTGAGCCCTACTACGATCTTGATTTTCTTGTGCGTGAGTTTCTTGAGAGTGTTTTTGAAAGAATAAAGGTGTAAAATAAGTGTTTAGGGCCTAAATTCAACTTAAAATCGACTAGTTTAGTATTAAAAGGCCGAAACTACCTTTCCCCAATTAAAAGAAAAGGAAAACTCATTTTTGTATTGGTGCGCATTGTACACCAATGTAAAATGACTGGCTTTTCACAAATTCTTAGATTTTGTCAAAATTTCAAAAAAAAAAGTTTGATTCCATGTCCTAGCGCGTCATGGAAGGGACACGGAAAGCTCACTATTTTATGAATTTTTTGGAAAAAATTAATTTGACTCGGTCGGGTTAAAATTGAGTCTAGACCTTTTTCCGACTCAGTTTTTCACACTGATCGCAAATCCGGTCTTGGATTTGTAAATGGAGTATGGGAAGATGCATTACACACAAGGTCAATTCTAGGGGTATTTTAGTCTTTTCACTGGGTGTTACAATATCTCCCCCTTGGGATCATTCGTCCTCAAATAATAATGATACGAACAAAAGCTAGCTCAAATCACAAGATTTTTGAACTTATCAAACATAAATGCTCAAGAGAGTTTATGGAAGTTTACCTTCAAGGTCCTCAATTAGGCCAACGAACAAGTGTGGATACTTGGCCTTCATATTTTCCTCTGCTTCCCATGTAGCCTCCTCAACGAATTGATTCCTCCACAAAATCTTCACCGAAGCAATCTTCTTGGTCCTCAATTTACAAAATTGCCAGTCTAATATTTGCACCGGAATCCCTTCATGACAAATTGTCCTTAATTCCAACACTTTCAACCGGAAAAACTAGAAAGGGATCTTCCAAGCACTTCTTAATCATGGAACTATGAAATATCGGATATGTAGCACTTAATTCTGTTGCTAACTCTAGCTCATAAGCAATACTACCCACTCTCCTCAGCATTTGGTAAGACCCAATATATAGTGGACTGAGCTTCCCCTTTTTCCTGAATCTCATGACTCCCTTCATTGGAGACTAAAATCGGCTCTCCCCTTTTTGTGGTCAAAGGAGTACATATTTATAGGAGAAAAAATGGATAAAATTAGGGTTTTTGAATTTGAATTCGAAATCAAAATTCAAAAAATCCGAACGTTAGGTTGTTTTGGTCAAAAATCTTGACATTTTTGTGTGATTTTGCCGCTAATTGTCGTTGATTTTACTGTCCATTTTTTGCTGTAAAGCTGAGAAGATGAACAGAAATGGTGGAAGGTTTGCGCGTGGGAGAAAAAAAAGAAGAAAGGGGAAAAAGAAGAAAGGGGAAAATTGGGCGTGTGGGTTATGGAAAATAGTTATAGTATGTTATTGGCTGAATTTTGTTTTAAGAGTGATTTGGGCCGGGTTTTCATATTTTTAGGCTAAGAAATTGATCTAAAATGGGTCTTAAGATAGCCCAATTAGTCTGAAAATAAGGGCAAAAATGGATGGGAATTAAATTGAAAAATTGGCCATTTGAAATTGCGATTATAGCCAAACTTATTAATAAAATGAATCCAATATTAATCAATTAAATAGCTTCTTAAAATTAACAAAATGAAATAATTAATTCAACAAATTATTTCAAATTATAAAAAATTTGAAGAAGCTCAATAATTAATTTATAATGTAGAGGGTGAAAATTGAGTGTCAACAGCTGCTCCTCCTTTGACTTGGGTTGATGAAAGAGATCCGAGGCAAAGGATGTTGACAAATTCAATTTTATCCGTCCACTCATTCATCGTATCGAAATGGTGAACGGTAGGGATCTTGAGGAATTATGACTGAACCCTGGTATTAAGTTTCCTACATATCTCAGATTACATGAGAATTCAGGCCACTTGTAGTTCATGACGCTTTATTTTACACATGACTTTGAAAGAATTCACAAGTCACTTCCGCGTCGAATTATGGAGAAACCAAAAAGCTCAGGAGTAGAATGAGGGAAGGTTGGAGTACAGTTGAGTTTTCACCATGGAGCTCGTCTACATATGCATCATGCGGGAATCAGACTACTTATAGTTCGACTCAATCGGTTAAAAAAATATCTTCTTATACTAAGATGACCTTCAAGGGGGAGGAGAGATAAGTAAATTGGGCATGACAAAGAGGCTTGCAAAGAATTGGAAATGATTGTTTCTGGTGAGAATCGAGATCATTGGAGGTGAAATTGAAATAAACAAACACAAAGAAATACTCATATGCCTTCCAAAAGGGGTGTGGTTTGATTGTGGTGGAAGTCACTTCTCAGCTCGCGTCCAAAGAGTTCGGCATTCCTCTTTAAACTATGTCCCAATTCGCTGCTAAGAGTAAGGTCCACGAGTTGATGTGTTGTACTAACTTCAATCTTGTCACTTTCTAAGGTTCCACAAGCTAAAACAATCATAAGTGGTAACAAAATATATGTAAAAGAAAGATGAAATAAAGAAAATTTACACTTGCTTGTCGTCCTTGTAGAAAAATTTGAGTCGACATTAGTATTTAAAGACAAATTGAATCCCTAATTTGGTGATGGGGAAAGTTAAATCCCCTTTTATGTATATTTTAACAAAGGTAAAATTCACATATACATCCATTTAGAAAGAGTTAGAGGCATAATGATGTCCACAAAAACTCATGATGAAAAAAAATAAATCTACCTCCACTATGTAAAAATTTAAATCCACCTCGACAAAATTATAATGTAAAAAAAATAAATCTATGTCCACAGTGCAAAAATTTAAATCCACTTCCACCAGATCATAATGCAAAAGATAAATCTTCCATAGTGCAAAAATTTAAATCCACTTCCACAATATGATAATGCAAAAATAAATTCACCTCCGCAGTGCGAAAATTTAAATCTACTTCCACAAGATCATAATACAAAAAAATAAATCCATGTCCATAGTGCAAAATTTTAAATCCACTTTCACAAGATCATAATGTAGAAAATAAATTCACATCCACAGTGTGAAAATTTAAATCCCTTCCACAAGATGATAATACAAAAATTAAATTCACCTCCATAGTGCGAAAATTTAAATCCACTTCCACAAGATGGTAATGCAAAAAATAAATCCACCACCATAGTGCGAAAATTTAAATCTACTTCCGCAAGATGATAATGCAAAAAATAAATCCACCTCCACAGCGTGAAAATTTAAATCCACTTTCACAAGATGATAATGCAAAATAAATTCACGTCCACAGTGCGAAAATTCAAATCCTTTTCCACAAGATGATAATGCAAAAAATAAATCAACATCCACAGTGCAAAAATTTAAATCCACTTCCACAATATGATAATGTGAAAACAAATCTACCTCCACAGTGCGAAAATTTAAATCCACCTCTACAAGATGATAATTCAAAAAATAAATTCACATTCCCAGTGCGAAAATTTAAATCCACATCCACAAGATTATAATATAAAAATAAATCGACGTTCACAGTGCAAAAATTTAAATCTACTTCCACAAGTTATTAGAACTAAGAATTTATTCCACATCCACATCCTCTTATGAGGGAAACTAAATTCATATTATGTGACCACATTTATATTCAATTTAAAGAATATTAGATTCATAATCATATATGTCCAAGAATCGTTAGCAAATGTCATAAGCTGAAAATAAGTGTTAATGGTAAAAATTCATAAATAGTTGATGAAAAATATGCTCACAACCCTTTGTTGAGATTATGTATTCATGTACATGCTCGTATTCAAAATTTGATAGAGAGCTGAACAATGTCCACGCTAAAACCAAGATAAACAAAGATAGCATCCACGTTCATTAGAAAAGCTAGAGTAGAATTTAATTATGTCTACTTGAAAGAGCCACGGTCATATCCATGAATATCCTGCTGCCTTATGAATACTATATACTAAGAAAAAATATGTTAGATAATTTGAATAAAATAAATATGTATAAGATAATGATAAGGTTAGTGAATTCAAACTCATAATCTGCACTTGAGAATCATCCACCATTGTAATTTGAACACGTGCCAAATATTTGTCCATATTTTTCTTTAAAGGAAGCAACATATTCCATCATCTCCACAACGTGTATATCCATTTGAGCAGAAGGAAGTGACGCTCCATATTTTGTGCCCTTCTTTTGTGAACATCTGACTTGATTCTTTAAAATTTGAGATAATCTTTTGAAATTTGCCTTCAATTCTAGCGATGATACCTTTAGAGTTGAAAAACAAAATTATTTATCAAAAGAAATGACATAACAGAAGATAAGTTGAAAGATGGAGTTGTTCATCTTGTATTAGCTCTGGTGAAATCTCGAAATCTTAGCCATTGTACAAGGCAATCTTATCTAATAACAGTAATAAAGTGCATTGTAAAGCATAATAGAATAATAAGAGGAAATTTAGGGAACAAATAGAGTAATGAGTAAAAGTAGAAGTCCTTTGAATCATTACCGGTCCACTGTGATCCAACAATGCCTTGTGACTTTATAATTCCTGTATCCAAAGAAAAATGCTTAATTTTGAGAGACTGATCCATATTGGATTTGCCTTGCCATTTTGATGCTTGTCTGCCTTATGATTTGCACACTGAATTCATCTTGAAATACGGGGTTGATAGAATTTTGAGGGCTTTCCTCAAAAATTCTACCTCAGTTAATAATAAAGGAGTCTTAACCTTCTTGTAATTTCCAATTGATTATGCTTTTTTTTAAGAGAACCTCAAAAATCTGTCTAGTTGCAACTTTAAAGTAAACTCTCACTCTAACATGTTGGAAGAAAGTCTTCTTTTAATAAATTTTGAGATCCTCTCAAAATTCTGCCCTAATATTCATTGTAACGAGGAATGAAAATCTTACGGGAGAGATGATCAAGCCGAAGTGGTGCCTATGCATCCGCTGAAATAGGAATCAGGTCAAACGTAATTTCAAATAAGAAGTGATGAGTCCGTAGCAATTTTCTGATCTTAAACTGTGTAAAGTATGAATGCATTGCGAATAGATATTAAAAATCATTTTGTTTTGATGAAGTCAACAAGTCTTTATTACCAACATAAATCAATCTCTACTTCTGTATAAGAAAAAAAAACCTTGAAAAGTAAAAAAGTTAGTCCATTAATCATAATAATTAATCAAAGTACTAACATTGATTTTGCCTAAACAAATTAGTCCAAAATTTGAAGAATGAGATATTATAAAAGAATGACGGAATGAATAAATTATATGATTTGAATAAAAAATTCATAGGTTATTTTTTTGTTTTTGAAAGGCTCAATTGATAATATTTGTGTCCTAAAGATTCGATTTGAAACTGATGGAACATGTAGTGACTCTTTCCAAAGTTGAAGAAAAAATATGAGCAGAATGACAGTATATATAAGCAATAACAAGTGACTAAATTACATAGAATAATAAATAAGCAATTTATATCGAATAACATAACAAATAACAATTATACAATTAAAGTAAAGCAAGATATCAAAATAAGACAAACAAATATCTAAAACACTTGATTATTAACCTAGTCTGTTATAGTTTAGAACCTAAATTCCCCAGTGGAGTCGCCAAGCTGTTATACCCCATTTTAACCCGAGGTCAAATGGTCTACAACATATTGGTGATTCCTAAATTAAATCAAGGAGTTTTCACCTAATTATTTTTTAGGTCAATTGGGAAATCTCTTTTTGCTAAAATGATGCTAAATTAACTCCATTTGAAGGCCTATTAACCTATGTGATTCTAGATAAGGGTCCTAGTTATCCTAAAAGAAAGGGGTTAGCCATCTTTTAGGATTCGTTAAAAACGATTACCAACCAAACTTAGGTTAATAAAATTTTAGACTAATTTAAATGCTAAAAAGTATCAAATAGTCAAAAAATGAGTTAGAAAATATTTTTTATATCTTGAAATCAACAACATACTTAAAATTTAAAAAAAAGTTCTTCCGTGTTTGAAATGAAATAACTTGCATTTTTTTTGAAAAAGTGATAAAACAACGTTTTTGTATAAGAAAAATGGTACTCACTAATAAAATAATTTTGTATTTGGAAATAATGCTCATACTTTGAAAAATATTCTTTTTAAGTAGCTTGACCTTGAAAACAAATATTGATTCCCTTTTGCAAAATATAACAAAAAAAACTAATGTCACGGGAATAACTTATTTCTAATTAGAGGTACCTAAACCCAAAATATCTATATTATATTAGCCATATGAATCAAGAACAATAATATATTCAAATCACACAAACAAATTTATATTGTAAAGAAAAGTAAATAAGCAAATGAATATAAAAATAGTCATGGATGATTTCAAGCAAGGTTCTCTTTGGCCTACTACTACTCCTTGGAGTTCATAGACTGCTTTCTTTTCCTTCTTTTGGGGATCGATTCGAAACTCAACATTATACAGAAATGGAGTCCCAGTGGATTCGAATGGACAGAGTTCCTTTTGGAGCGCATGAAATGAGATGTCGACGAGCTGAACCGCAACTTCTACCACGAGGATGGAGCCTTATTGACAGGTCTCAGGACTTCAAATCTAGAAATTCAAGCTTCTGAAATTTCACCGTTGATTGAACAACGAAAACTTTTTAGAGTTTATGGGGACTAAAATCGGCTCCCCCCTTTTTGTGGACAAAGGAGTACATATTTATAGGAGAAAAAAATGGACAAAATTGAGATTTTTGAATTTGAATTTGAAATCGAAATTCAAAAAATTCGAACATTGGGTTCTTTGGTCAAAAATCTTAATGTTTTTGGTGCGGTTTTGCTGCTAATTGTCATTGATTTTACTGTGCATTTTTAGCTGTAAAGCTGAGAAGATGAAGAAAAATGGTGGAAGGTTTGCGCGTGGGAGAAAAATAAAGAAGAGAGGGGGAAAATTGGGCATGTGGGTTATGAGAACACTAATACTTTCTGCTTCTGAACATCTTCTTTCAATTGGAGAAAGATGGGGTCCCTGTCTTGTTTTTCTTTTATTTCCACCACCAAGGATGACTCTGACCCATTTCTGACAATGGCCCCACCTTCGTCAAAATCTTCAATCTGCACCACCAAATGGGCTAGTCTGTGAACCTCCTTAGATAACTCTTTCTTTTCATCCTCAACATGGGTTGTGCTCCTCATGGTTACCCTGGTAAGAGCATCAACAACTACATTAGCTTTACCTAGATGATAGAGGATACTCATATCATGGTCTTTCAGCAACTCCAACCATCTCCTCTTCCTCAAATTCAGCTCCTTCTGGCCAAATACGTACTGCAAGCTCTTGTGGTCCGTGAATACATCCATATGCCCACCATATAGATATTGTCTCCAGATCTTCAGAGAAAACACCACCACAGCAAGCTCAACATCATGAGTTGCTTAATTCTTTTCATGAATCTTAAGTTGTTTAGAGGCATATGCTATCACCTTGCCTCTCAGCATCAATACACAGCCCAAGCCAACTCTAGAAGCATCACAATATACCATAAAGTCATTAACTCCCTCCGGTAGGGATAAGACTGGGGTTGTGGTCATCCTAGTTTTCAATTCTTTGAAACTCCTCTCACAAGCTTCTGACCATTCAAACCTAGTCTTCTTCTGAGTCAGCTAAGTCAAGGAAGCTGAGATAGAAGAAAACCCTTCTACAAACCGTCTGTAGTAACCTGCCAAGCCCAAGAAACTCCTTATCTCTGTGTGAGTTATGGGCCTTGGCCAATTCTTTACTGCCTCAATCTTTTGGAAATCAACTTGGATACCTTCACCAGATGTAATATGCCCCAAAAATGCCACCGATGCCAACCATAACTCACACTTAGAAAATTTGGCGTATAGCTGCTGATCCTTAAGGGTCTGAAGGATCACTCTAAGATGGTCTGCATACTCCTCCTTATTACGGGAATAGATCAGGATATCATCTATGAACACAATAACAAACATATCTAGGTACAGGCTCAACACCCTGTTCATAAGATCCATGAAAGCTGTTGGTGCATTCGTCAGCCTAAAGGACATGACCAAAAACTCATAATAACCATAGCGGGTTCTGAAAGTTGTCTTAGGGATGTCTCTCTCTCTCTCTCTCTCTCTCTCTAACTTTAAGCTATGATACCCAGATTTAAGATCTATATTGGAAAAACAAGTAGCACCCTGAAGTTGGTCGAATAAGTCATCAATTCTGGGAAGAGGATACTCGTTCTTAATAGTTACCTTGTTCAACTGACGGTAATCTATGCACATCCATAGAGAACCATCCTTTTTATGCATGAACAGGACTGGATCACCCCATGAAACCTTTATCTAAGAGATCTTTTAGCTCAACTTTAACTCTTTTAGCTCCGAAGGAGCCATTCGATATGGAGGAACGGATATGGGCTATGTATCTGGAAGAGTATCTATCCCAAAGTCTATCTCCCTGTCAGGAGGGACTCCGGGAAGATCTTCAGGAAAGACTTTTGGGAACTCATTCACAACTAGGACAGACTAAAGAGATAGTGCCTTGACACGAGAATCCTGAACTCTGACTAGGTGGTATCTACACCCTTTGGAAATTAACTTTCTGGCCTTGAGATATGAGACAAACTGACTCTTAGGAAAAATTAAGCTACCCCTCCACTCTAAGAATGGTTCATTAGGAAAATGATATTTGACTACCCTGATTCTGCAATCTATGGAGGCATACTTAGCATGAAGTCAATCCATGCCTAGGTTGACATCAAAATCTACTATGTCTAACTCCACCAAATTCGCTATAATAGTCTTATGATAAACAAAGACTGGATAGCCCTTATAGATTCTTTGGGCCAAAATAGACTCTCCAGTAGGATTAGAAATACTGAAAGGCTCAAGAAGACATTCTGGATTAACCACAAACTTCACAACTACATATATGGTTACAAAAGACAATGTGGCTCTTGGGTCTAATAATGCGTAGACATCATAAGTAAAGATTTTGAGCATACCTATAACCACATCTGGTGAGTTCTCCTGATCTTGTTTGTGCCCCCGCTTGTTCCTATTGTAGTGCCCCTGTGAGGTGGTTTACCCTGCGGTGCTGAAGAAACTGTCTGTGATATGTTATATCTCATATTCTGCTTCCCCATAGGAAAATCCTTCAAGAAGTGCCCCACCTGACCACATTTGAAACAACCATTTGTGGCCATAAGTCACTCTCCGAGATGAGACCTACCACACTTACCACAAGTAGGATAACGGTTTGCTGCCCGGAAATACCTTTTGACTAGCTGCCCGGAAACCTATGGTACTGTGATCCCTACTCATAACTGAATCTCGGTGTAGGTGCACTCACAGATGAAGGTGTTGGTCTGGCTATCTTAGGTTGAAAAGAAGGGAGGTTTCCACCTCCAACCCCCTTCTTACTTATCTCCTGGCCTGATGTGTTGGCCCTCTTACTCCTAAACTCTTCCCTATCCTATATCTTCTCCTCCTCCACCTGCTGCACATATGTCATCAAGTGAGCTATATTGATATCCCCAATCAGCATCACGTTCTTGCCCTCTCTCTTAGTCATTCGAGAGAGCCCTGACACAAAAAGGTCCATCCTGGTACGCATGTTGCCACCATAGCTGGAGCATAACCAGATAACTGAGTAAACTCAAGGCTGTAATCCCGTACACTCATATTATCCTGCTTCAGATTCAGAAATTCCCTCACCTTAGCCTGCTTTATCTCTCTGGGAAAGTATTGTCCCAGAAAGGCCTCCGCAAACACCACCCAACTAATAGCTGATGCCCTATCTGCCCTGCTCCCTTTCAACTCATCAAACTAGAGTCTAGCTACCCCCTTGAGCTTGTAAGTAGCAATTCAACCCGCTCAGCATCACATATACACATAACCTAGAACACTTTCTGGAGCTAGTCAATGAAATTCTTCGCATCCTCTTTCACATTAGACCCCGTGATTTCTAGTGGGTTCATCCTCAGAAACTCCCTAACTCTGGTGGTATCTAACCTATCATTTCTACCATCTCTGTGGTGACCTCCCTGTGTAGTGACCGCCTGAGCCAAAGTCTGGATAGCCTGGAAAAGTTCAGTGTTGGAGATATCTGCTTGTTGTGGTTGCTCAAAGGCACAGCTGGACCTCTAGGTTCCTCAGGAATTCAGCTAGGCTGGTTTGCATTTCTCCTAGCTGGACACCCTCTGCCCCTTTCTAGTCCGTTACCTCTATGAGGAGGCATGATCTGAAAACATGGCGTGAATGCACGAGTTAGAAGGGACTTTACAAAGACACACTCTGAAGCACGAGACAAAGAATAACAATTAATGATGACACTTCCTAATGTCCCGTAGCCTCCTCATTATAGATGTGGTGCACTTTACTCCCATAATATAGACTCTACTAGACACAATTCCAGAGACTCCCTAGGACTCTTGAACTCTGTGCTCTGATACCAAGTCTATCATGCCCCAAGCCTACACTCTAGACGTACCTAGCACTCAGAACCATTGTTGGTCCTAAGCGAACTACTTGGCCTAGGTACATACTCAGCGGAAGACTTAAATGAATGTGGATAGGCTATAAAAGTAACAAGCTAAGAGCAATAACTATCTGCCTAAACCGAAATGTAGAGGTTCTCAATCCATGCTGAAGTAAACATGAACAAAAATACTTAATACATAGTCTATAGAACCTCTACTAAAGCTATTTGAAAGGACTACTGAGATAGGCCCCAAGAAGCCAGAACTGAAATAAATACTGAAAGAAAACATAAGTAAACCCAAGAGCCTCTGACAGAAAAGAGGCCTCACTAATGACCCAAAGTTGGCTAGTTCTTAACGAAACGGCTGCTGAGGAACTATGTCACCTGCGTCTGCATATTAAAATGATGCAATTCCTACAGATGTCAGTATGTGGAATATCAGGTATGTAAGATGGCCAAAATAGAAACTCAAGGTAATATAATATTTCTCAAAAGATACAAACATAACTCATAATAAGTAACATAATAATAAATACTTTGTAATGCTGAAATTAACATGCTAAAACTTGTATGTAAAACATATCTTCCTAGCTTAGGGAGTTTCTCTAATCGGCAACCACCACTATGAGCTTCGTGGTATTACAACGTCTTGGCCATGCTAGCAGAGCCATCTCATACTTTGCTGGGGTAGGGGACGAAGAATTAGGGGAGTGGATCCATCCCAAAACTGGGTCATCTCAGTGGCTAATAAGGAATGTAACTTGGTACAATCTTATCCTATGTTAGCTATATTGTTTATGAGTTCAAGTAATTCATTCTACTCTCACTCATATTGGTGCTCAATACTACTCCCAAAATACTTTTATATAGCTCATACTTAAGATTTGAAATTCTTAAAATTTGATCTCTCGGGGACTTAGCCCAACTTACTACTTAGCTTTCTCAACTGAATTCTTTAACTTGACTGAAAACTAATATCTTCTCGAATTTTCTCAAACGTATAGGTTACTCAGCTAACATGCAAAAATAATTCAAGAAAATGATTATTTAATTTATCTCAAAGCTATAGGCTTATGAGTGTTCATGAGACCCACATGAAATTTACAGGAAATCCTTCTTAAATATAAATCTTGGTTTCAATAATACATATAACAAGTAAAGTATCAAGAATCATCAAACTTTTTCAAGAATCTATACGTAAAATTGAAAATTTACTACACTGCACAGAAATTACATGAATTTAATCTTAACTAGTGCTTGAAACTTCATGGATGAACACTAAGTTATGTTTTCTAAAATATTCTCAAAAATAGTTTTAGAGTGACCTTACATAGGAAAAGAATTCTTGAAGAATTGGAAAGAATTCTTGATCCCTACTACGATCTTGGTTTTCTTGCGCATGAGTTTCTTGAGAGCATATTTGAAAGAATGAAGGTGTAAAATAAGCGTTTAGGGCCTAAATTTGACTTAAAATTGACTAGTTTAAGAGTACGGGGTGTGGGAAAGGTTGAAACTACCCTTCCCCAATTAAAAGAAAAGAACAACTCATTTTTGTACTGGTGCGCATAAAATGACTAGTTTTTTTTGCAAATTCTCAGATTTCGTCAAAATTTTGGAGATTTCGCGTCCCTAGTGTGTTGTTTAAGGGAAAGGAAAATCTCATTGTTTTATGAATTTTTTGAAAAAATTAATTTGACTCTGTCGTGTTAAAATCGAGTCGAGACCCTTTTCCAACTCAGTTTTTTGCACTGGTCGCAAATCTAATCTCGGATTTGCAAATGGAGTATGGGAAGACGTGTTACGCGCAAGGTCAATTCTAGGGGTATTTTAGTTTTTTCATCGGGCGTTACATAGATATAATCCCAATATTTTCTATGGGATTAAAAACTTAATCGAAAAATTTTTAACGAAAAACCCTGAAATTCACCAGGGTCTGTGATGGGGACCAGGTGTCCTGAGGGGAACCTTTTTTTCAGTTTTTGTAAGGGGCATTCCATGTCACGACTCGAGCCTAGGGCCTAGATGTGACACAGCGAATTTGAACTCGAAGGGACCCAAACAAGCCTCTTGGTATAACAATCACACATCCTTGGTCGCGGAAGCAAAACAAACAACAAGAGAAATTAAAAAGGGAAATCGGGACTAAGGGAAGTCTTTGATAGCATAAAACACAAAAGAATCAAAGCTCATCGCATAAGTACATCATTTGTTCCAACAACACCTATAATCATAGATTGGAGCGGGGGCCAAGATACTTTCCGGGCTCACCCTTATAGTATCAAATGTTCAACATAAAGAGATTAAAAAAAAACATCAAGAGTAGCATAGCTAGTGTCCCCCGAACTTGAGGACTCACCAAAAGCTTATCTTCAAGATGCCAAAACTAGCCGCGTGGAGGATGATCATGAGGAGCTCCGGTTCCTACATGGTAACATCATGTAGGCATAGAGTATGCATTAATACATTTGAATATACTAAGTATGTAAGATGCAATGTAACAAGACATAGGCAACATGGTCAAAATGCATAAGCATAAGCATTGGATAAGTGTAATAACAATATGGCATGCATGATAAATGGTTGAAGTAAAACATGCTTCTAAAAACATATAGCTTAAGAATATAGGTTACATGTGTAGGAAGGGACCATACTCATAGACCAAGCAAACTATTACTTGGAATCGAAGGTGTATCGCCCCTTTGGAGGGTGATTGATGTATCTCCCCTCAACATGGTAGATAGGCATAGCACCCCCTATCATAGTGGTCAAGGTATATACCTCTCAATATAGTAGATGGGCATAACACCCCTCATCATAGTGGTCAAGGTGTATACCCCTCAATATGGTAGATGGGCATAACACCCCCCATCATAGTGGTTGAGGTATATCACCCCTCAACAAGATGTGGTCAAATCACCACACTATAGATATTTTTTATTAATTCAATACATACATACAATCATCTCATCATCATAGAGTCACTTAACTTGTGAGTCATATCATATACCATCAATAACTCAAGAATTCATATCAAGACATTTTATCAAATACTTGCAGGTGTGTAATGCTAGTTCAAAATCATGCAATAGTGAAATCACGTGAGAAAACTTAATGTAAATCAACCCACCAACACTTAGTAAAACTCTTATTCAAGATAGCTTGAAATCCCTTATCAAACCTCATAATAGATTATAGTTTCATAGCTTAAAACATACATAGTCACAATAGGCAAACCATCGTGTAATATAAACTTAAAATAGGTAGACATGTGTTTCCAATCATCATTTCCTAAAACCCCAACACAATTTGTAATCATAATTCATAACAAGTAATAGCCATAAGTAATACATCTTAAAAACATGTAAGTTTCATAAAAAGGAAGGTTGGGCACCATGGGTGGAAGGACCCAATGGTTGAAACCCATATACGTTGAATCTGGGGATTTCCTTGATGTAGGTTTGAATGAGAAATTGAAGCTTGAATGAAGTTCTTGAGATCTGAAATTAAGCTTGGGACACTTGAATTTGGATAAAATATTTGGTGAAGAGTTAGAGAGGGTTTTGAGAGTATTTTGAGTGATATAGAGTTAAAAAAAATGGCTAAGTATAGGTGTTTTTACGCATAAAAGGGCATAGGGCTAAGAACCCAATGCCTTAAGAAGAAATAGGAGAATTAAGAAAGTGCTAACACACCTTCGCGATGGGTCCGCATCGCAGAGGCATCGCGGACCCCTACTGGAAATTAAAATTTTGGCAAAAATGAAACTTCGCTGTGGGTCCTCTAAAATTTGGGTTATACCCATTTCCCACTCAATTTTTCCCCTAATCAATAATATGAAGTCGAATTTTCAATATCGCGCATGAATTTTAAGATATATGGGAATTACGATTATGGGCATTTTCGAAGCACTTTTTTTGGGGTGTTTTTGGGGCGTTTCATTCCAAACTTTTCCCAACCCTTCCTAAGCTTAAAACATGATCAAAATAGGTCATTTTGAGTAGGTTGTTTTGAGTGTAAAAGGATTTTAATCCTTATTCCTAAGTCTTTCTAGGTTTCTAACAAAGACTAGGGCTAAAGAGAAGAGAGGAGAAGAGAGAATTCAAGAGGATTGAGGAGAATTCTTATGAGTTGATTGTCAAAACTCTATACCAGGTATGTAAGGCTAAACTAAAACAGAGATTTTCCTTCCATGTGCCCCTATTGATGTAATAGAAAGATTGTGAGTCTATTGAGTCTTTATGCATGTTTCTTAAATGCTTTCTTGAAAATTATACATTATATGTATTTTGATACGTTCATAATCATCCCAAACTTGACTTACTGAATAAATGTTCTTACATGAGTTATTTTCAGAAGCTTGTATGTTACTTTGTAAAAGAATGCATGTGTGAACCTAGGGATTGCGTCCAGAGCCTTAATTTGAGAATGTTGATTGTGATTGTGATATGCGCATGATGATAGGCTGATAAAACTTGATGGTCCCATGAGTATTCATAATTATACTCTAGAGATTTGTATAATTGATTTTCTCCTAATGATTGATCTAAGTCTTGAAATATTGAATGAGAATTGAGTTGTTGAGGTGATTGATATGATAGGACAGAAGGCCCAATTAAGATAGAGCTAATGAGATGATGGGAGTCTCTATGAGACTCATTGAGATGGATGGTCTTATGAGCATTGAGTATTGGTAATGAGTAAAATTAAATCTAACTCGCACTTATTAACTACATCGCCAAGCATAGGTAAGGATTGAACTATTACATCAGAGGTTCCCTCTTGAGTTGAAGTTCCTGAAAGCAATAGAGCCATTGAGAGACTAGATCCCTTGTGGATCTGATTTTTCTTTACCTAGCAAGTATGGAATGATTGTGGCAACATCAGCACGATTGTTGTACAATCATTGGCTCATAAGTGATTATTGTCGGATAAGAGAAACCCCCAGATAGGTCCCACACTGATAGTACTCTGAGTTGATTTGGTTGGATGAGGTTGGATTGGTATAGATTGGTCATTATCTACTCTTTGTTCTTGCTTTAGATAAACATTTGACATTCTAATTAAGCATCTTTTGAGTTGATGGTATTTTGTATTTATCTGCCTATATCTGTTTTGAGTCTCCATGCATGTTTCTTGAATGTTGTCCTGGATATTATACATTATATGTATTTTCATATGTTGATTATCATCACAAACTCGACTTACTGAATAAATGTTCTTACATGAGTCATCTTCATAAGCCTTATATGTTATTTTGTAAAAAAATGCATGTATGAACCTAGGGATTGAGTCTAGAACATTGATTTGAGAATGTTGATTGTGATTGTGATGTGAGCATGATGATAGGTTGATAAAACTTGATGGACCCATGAGTATTCATAATTGAACTCTAAAGATTTATCTAATTGGCTTCCTACTAATGATTGATCTATGCCTTGAGCTGTTGAATGAGAATTGAATTGATGAAGTGATTGATATGATAGGCTGAAAGGCCCAATTGAGATAAAGCTAATGAGATGATGAGAGTCTCTATTAGAGTAATTGAGATGACAGATTGAGATGGATGGTCTTATGAGCATTGAGTTTTAAGAGGAGTATCGAGTACCGAAATGAGTAAAAGTAAATCCAACTCGCACTCATTAATTAAGTCTCTAAGCGTAAGTGAGGATTGAACCATTACATCAGAGGTTCCCTCTCGAGTTAAAGTCCCAGTCCCTGAAAATAATAGAGAACTTAAGAGACTAGATACTTTGTGGACCCGATTCGTTGTTTACCAGGAAAGTATGAAACAGCTGTGGCAACATCAGCAGGATTGTTGTACAATTACTGGCTCATCAGTGATTGTTGTCGGATAACAGAAACTCCCAGATAGGTTCCATATTGATAGTACTCTTAGTTGATTTGATTGGATGAGGTTATATTGGTATAGATTGATCATTGTCTACTATTTGTTCTTGCCTTAGATAGACATTTGACATTCTGATTAAGTATCTTCTGAGTTGATATATCTGTATTTATGTTGCCTATATTTGTTTGATTCAGTCATTTACATACTCGTATAATACTTATGTCTATTTGGACTACATCATTTCATGATGCAGAGACAGGTACTAGAGATCATCAACAGGCACTCCATTGAAGATCTATTGCAGTCAACTGAGTTGGTGATGTGCTTTCAAAATACAGCACATTTGGTACCTAAAATATGGATTTTGTGTGTACTTAATGTGACTTTTTATGGGTTTTATGTGTTTTTGTGTTTATTTTGTAGAAAATACAGGTTTGGCGTGATTTTAGAAAAAGTTACAGATTTTGTTGATTTTTGAAGGTCTACAAGACCCACTACGAGTCGTAGGGGATGATCATAGCAATTAACAGTGTCCAAAATCAAAATATGAGAATTTGAAGTTCACCAGACGAGCTCAAGGTATGAGTCATGGTTCTTACTACGACTCATAGAAGGGGGCCTCGTAGCAATTAATAACGTTGATTAAAATTGGACCAAGAAATAAAAGAGTGGACTATGGGAAGGCACTATGAGTCATAGACCAGACTATGACTCGTAGAGGTGGGTCATAGCAATGAAGTCCAAAATGCTAAGTGCTGACCTTGAAAGCTTGATTATGGCTCATAGATCACTCTACAAGTCGTAGCCACGATCCGTAGAAGATGCCGACAAGATTTTCTAATTATTTTTAGGACCTTTTTATAAATAGTATAAATTAGTATATGTTAGGGTTTTAGGAGGAGCTTTATAAATAGTATAAATAGTATTGTATGATTTTAGAGAGAAACTTTAGGGTTTTTACTTTGAGACTCAAATTTGGGGATTTAGATTCATTTGTGAATTAATTTCATCATTCAAGCTTATGGTTCTAATTTCAAAGAGGGTTTCATTGTTCTCTATTTTGGTTTTGGTAAGAAATCTTCCATGTCTTCTAATTTTATTGTTGATTTGTATACCCAAGGCATGAGTGGCTAAAGCCACAACTTGGGGTTTATGGGAACCATGAATAGCTAGCTTAATAACCCGGATTATTTTCACTTGTTGAGTTGGGTATTTACATGTATTATCCATTTTCCTTCATTTTGCTTGATGTTTAGTGGTGGCCAACATTAAACCTAGCCTAGTGTCATGATCCCAATCAAGTTAATGATGAATAGAAAAGGAAATGGGTGACAAAATTCGATTGATGTGTTCTCATCTAATCAACCAAACCTGGCCAACAAGAGGTTGACTGTGACAATAGGTAACTGTTAGTTGGCACACTATGGTAGTCAGCCAAGCACCACAGTGAAATTCAACCTTCACTTTTGCCTAAGGGTTAGAAGAACTTAAGTTATCATCCTGCATGGAATGTCCTAATTTAGGTTGTGTTATCCGGGGTGTTTCAGCTAATGAATCATGGGAAACACAATTTCCAAAGTTGCTCTCCAAATTTGGTTGTCTCTATATTTTCTTAGTTTAGTTTTATTCTACTATAATCCATCGCAAACCCCCTCCCCCTCTTGAAAATAGAGTTATTTGATGCTTGAAATAACTATTGGTTAATCAATGTGGTAAAACCCTGTATTCCCTTCGAATTCGACCCTAACCTATGGTTAGCTTTTATATTTGACAATGATCGCTTTATCCTCAAAATGATAGGTATTGTTTGAGCATGATCAAAATTAATGGCGCCATTGCCGGGGAATACGACAATGTTTTGACTTGATTTCACTAGTGGTTGATTCAAGTGTTGATTTCTTAGTTCTCTTGTATTTTACTTTTGTTTTTGTTTCTGTTAGCTCTTTTTGCATATGTATATTTTAGTGGTATCCTTTTTGTTTTACTCAATTCAAATATCCAACAAGCTATCAATGCAAATGGCTGGAGAGAAGCTCATTATCACAAGTGATCTACTCTATTCACTACAGAGTCGGGTTCTGTTCCATGGTCAATCATCGAAAGATCCACACGACCATTTGCAAAAGTTTGCACATGTGTGTAGGGACGTTTTGGGAACCCAATATCTATCTACAAATGATATGGTACTTCATACCTTCTAAATGACCCTTAGAAGTGATGCTGCAATCTGGTGGTCTGAACTCCCTTAAGTTGTGTGCACCATTTAGGTAGAGGTAAAAAGAGCCTTCCTAGCAAGGTTCTATGTTAGACCAAACAAGTTCAAACTTCAAGACCGAGTTATCAACTTCTAGCTCATTCCAGGTGATTCGTTAAGTACATCGTGGGAATGATATAAAGAATACATAGGAAGAGCTCAGGACTATAGTCTACCGGATGAGTTATTGGTGGCGAATTTTATAGAGAACTAAACTCGGAACAACAAGGTTAGGCTGATGCTCTACTGGGAGGAGAATACATAGCCTTTATGAGGAAATCGTTTGCAGAAGTTGCCGAACATATGAACAAACTGGTTGTTGTTCATCAAATATACAAGCCAATGCATAAGCAACAAGTTGCCTACACAAGTGAACACGTGGTTTAGATTACCTCACCACCAATGTGTTGGAGGTGGAAGCTCTAAAGTTGAGAACGTGTTCGCCAAGCTGATAGAGAGAATGGATGCATAAGAGAAAATCTTGCGGGAAATCAAGTTTGATGTTATTAAGATAAACTATAAAATTGACCAACATTCATCGGCAATCCAACAACTCAACAAAAAATTCAAACTTGTTTCTATGCAACTAGAGCATATTCAGAATGAGAGAAGAAGAGATTCTAGTTTAGGTGCTAAGAGCTCGTCAAAGCTTGAGAAATTCTGAGTACTCAAGATGACTAAGTCGTGCCATGAGATTCTACTAGGGTATGTTGTTGTTGTTGTTGTTGGTAATTTGTGGATTTTTGGATAGGATTTTGATTACGTGATGATTTTTGTTTTTAGACATTGAATTGGTTGTATGTTGGCATAATGGTGCACTTTGAGAAAATTGAGCAGGTTTTGGATATGATTGAAAAATTTTAGAAAATGACATTTGAAGAAGCCTTTACGACCAGGCCTACGAGCCGTAGTACACATTACGACTCATAGTCATGCCTCGTAAAGGATAACAGTGATTACTTGAAGTTGGCACTCACATTACGAGCCAACTTTACGACTCATAGTATGTAAATAGGATTCGTAGTGCCCACGTATGATTTTGAAAATCTTCTAAGTGTTTAATGGCCTACAAGACCAAGATCTACGGGGCCGTAGTCAGAGCTACAACCCATAGTTGGAGTTTCGTAGACCCAACTCAGGGAATTTTAAAGTCATCTCTGTAATGAATATAAAGGGTTAAAATTATTTTTTACCACAAATTATCTACCCTAATCATAAGATTAATCCCCTAATCTTCCCCCATTATTTTCTGATCACCCTTACCACTATTCCGTCCAAGTTTTTTGGATTTTGGACTCCCTTGCTCTCATTTTAGTCATTAGATCCTACGATATGTACCTTTGTCTATTTTTACTCTCGCATTGATTTTGCTTTGGGTTGATTGAATGTACGTGATGCTATGATTAAGGCATACCATTTATGGGTGTGGTGCATGTGAAATAGAATTAGGGTTGTGTTGGTTGAAATCGATTACATAAACCCTAGGTTGAATGAATTGGTTGTGAGGTTTTATTTGATGATCTTGTTATCTTGTGATATGCTTAATCAATGAGTTGTTAATGGATTATGTAATTTCTAATGTTATCATAGCATGATTTTGAGTAGGGTTGTAGTGATGTGGGTGAAGTTTTGAATCGTGGAATTTATAATGTGTTTGTTGATTTGTTCCCTGAATATTGCTAAGAATGAGAGTGCATGAACTTACTTGGTGTGATTTTGGGGTGATTACATGGACGCATTATAGATGAATTGGAGTAATGGATTCACATGTGTATAGAATGTTATATCCTTACTGTTGGGTTAGATTCATGTTTTGAAATCATTCTTAGAGATGGGTTTGATAGATTGCTTGGAAAATCATGTGGTGCATACTGGGAACTATGTGCTTGATTTGGAGTTGAAATGTAATTGCTTCGATGGTGTAGTACTAGGTTTGCTTTTTCTTTAGGTTCATGTGGTGAAAGGTTAGGTACTTCAAATACCAGTTATTCCCTGTTACGGGAGTCTACTACACTCGTAGAGGATTCTACGAGGTGTAGTTGCCTCTCGCAGGGAATAACAGTAACTTAAATACCTTGAGCATTCACCATACAAGACCCACCTATGGGTCGTAATCCCTAATATGAAAAATAGTGGAGTCTCGTAGACCGAAGCCTATGCTGAATTTTATAAACTGAAACCTCGTATGAGACTTGTCTACAACCCATAATCAAGGCTACAAGTCGTAACTGTGTCTTGTACCTATTTCCAGTTTCTAAAATTAAAATACACCTATGGACTATGAGGCCATAGTATGGCTCATAGTCTCTACTACGAGTCGTACCAAGGTCTCGTACCTGCCACCTGCAATTGATGCAGTGTTGATTTTTTTGTGTTTTCCTTTTGCTTTTGCTTTATTTTGTAAGACGTTTTTGGGGCTAAGTATGCTTTTGTAATACTTTTTCAGGTATAATGGCCCCCAAAGGTAAACATGTAGCAAAAACGAGTGTTAAAATGAGGCTTGTGGATCAATGGTCTAATGAGGAGCAGTCAAGTAGATCGAATGAGATCCACAACGTCCGAATTGATCCTGAGGCAGAGTTGCCTCAGACGAGGGCATCCGCTGCTAGGGCTGCTCACACTCCTATGTAGGTGGAGAGTGCCTCCCAGTCTAACAAGGAGGGCAGTGAGGATGGGTCTAAGTGGAATTCACCCTATAACAGAGGAGAGGCCGAATCCTCGATTTCCCTATCAATTTCTCCTATGGATCCACATTATCATTGCTAAGGTGTTGAGGGGATGAAGGCGATCTATGATGAAGGGTTAGAACCAAAGGGGCAAGGTAAATCATCTTGGTGATTATACAAGGAGCCCCGGTTGGTGGATACGGTCCTGATCCATGTCCCAACACTAAAGCCCGATATCAGATGACATGGGCTCCGACGGCTGACGAACAAGTTGGGTAAATACTCCCCTCTCATAGTACAGAAGTCTTATGCAACTTATGTGGCAACCATCCTACAGGGCCTTCCCAAGGGGAAGAAGGCTCTCAATCAGCCCAGATTTAGAGAGGTTTTTGTTAGAGGCCAGTGGTTGACATCTCGAAAGAGACGATCCACCGCATGTAGTTTGAGCCTACATATAGAGAACCGGAGTCTACAATTGAGTTTGATCGACAGATTCACCAGATTATATAAGCTGTCATTTATAAAAGTGTGGACTAGCGGATGAAGCTCTTAAGATTGGTTGCTAGTCAGATAGTTGAGTATGGTCCAGAGCCTACTTAGGTTACGACACATTCCGAGCCGATTGTGAAGTCTTCTCTCTCCTTTCCCACAAGTTTTGGTGGGCTATTATCAAGTCTCGCATCTGACCCACTTTCACAAATAATGTTATTATGTTAGAGCGAGCTATTTTTTTGTCCACCGTCCTGGCTGGTTACGATATTGATTAGGCCCGACTTAAAGTGGAGTAGATACATGAGTCGACAATCAAGAGGAACATATCCTTGCTATTTCCGATGCTAATTTGTAGACTATGTATCAAAGCAAAGGTGGAGGTATCACTTCACGTAGATCCCATGATCGTAGCCATACATACCATTGATCCCATCCTTCTCAAGGTTGATGATAACCCTGTGGCACTCCACCGAGCACAACCTCCTATGCCTAAGACATTCATGCTTGAGCTATAGGCCGAGGATTTGAGGGCTTCCACCACTACCACTCTAGTTGCTACTACTACTGATGAGGGACCACTACAGCATGAGGCAGCCGATATTGAAATAGGACCCTCCACAGCCGCACCTTCACCAGAGCCATGTACATCATAGATTCCTTCCACAGACATTATGTATGCCATTGCTTTTCAGGCTATGGTTCGCAGATTATCACGAGGTTGAGGCTCAGTTAGCCTAGCTCATATGGCAGATTAAGCCATGGGTCCAGTATACAGTTAGCTTAGGTGGCAGATTAAGCCATGGGTCCAGCATACAGTTCAGGCATCAGAGGATAGATGCAAGGTATTCACTACTTCAATTGTTGATCAGCGCATTGCTATGGTGGATGCCCGCATCGACGCCTTCGAGGAAAGAGTGCAGAATAGGCTTGTGGAGACCCAGCCTGTAGACTTGTCAGCCTTTCGTCAGGAGTTGACGAAGTTCAAGGTTGACCTGATTACATCACTAGAGGCTCCGGTCATAGTTCTTGAGTCTACACCTGCAGATTAGCCGCTATTTGACATGTTCTCAGATGATCCACCGAGTGCTCCTTGGAAGAGACCTATAAAGGAGGTTGATGCAGAGGAGGGGCACAAGCAATAGAAGACCTCCAAGGATGATGAAGAGTTAGATAAGGAGATCACTGGGTTTGCCCTGAGGACATCAATAGAAGCAGAGGAGCTGAGGAGAGCCTAAGAGATTGATTAGTTGTAGGGCATTAGCTCATCCATCATGGATGCAGCATAGACTACTCTGTAGGAGGGAGATACTCTTAGACAGGCAGATACCAGTGCTTAGGCACCATTTGATGTTTGATTTTTGACCCCATATGTTTTTTTTGTTATTGTACATTGTGGACAAAGTATATGTTTTTCAAGGAGGTGTGGGTATTTATGGACTAGAGTGATATCTGAGTAGCCTTTGGTCCATAACTATCCCAGTTTTTGATATCCTGAGGTTTTCTTGCCTATGTTCTTTTGCCTCATGGATGTTTATTTTTAGATGAATCGTCACGTTTTAGATGTTGTAGATAATTTCTCTTTGCTTTATTAGTATAGTTTTAGTTATTACTAATTATTACAACCACTCCCCCCCTCCCCCTTAATTAAGACTAGAGTTATTTGATGCTTGAAATGATTGTTGGTGAATCAATGTGGCAAAACCTCATATTCCCTTGGGATTCGACCCTAACCTATGGTTAGGTTTTATATTTGACAACAATCGCTTTATCCTCAAAGAAAGAGGTACTGTTTGAGCATGATCACAATAATAGCGTCGTTGTCGGGGAGAGGTTATTTTATGTACCCCTCACTTTGAGGATAAAGTGATCATTGTCAAATATAAAACCTCTCCATAGGTTAGGGTCGAATACCAAGTAAATACGAAGTTTTGCCACATTGATTCACCAACAGTTATTTCAAGCATCAAATAACTCTATTCTCAAGAAGGGGGGGGGGTTTGCAATGGATTGTAAAACTAAACTAAGAAAATATAGAGACAACCAAATTTGGAGAGCAACTTGGGAAATTGTGTTCCCCATGATTCACTAACTCAAATACCCTGGATAACACAATCTAATTTAGGACATTTCATGCAGGATGATAACTTAAGTTCTTCGAACCCTTGGGCAAAGGTGAAGGTTGAAGTTCACTATGGCGCTTGGTCGCTACCACAGTGTGCCAACTAACCGTTACCTATTATCCCAGTCAACCTCTCATTGGCCGGATTTGGTTGATTAGATGAGAACACATCAATCAAAGTTTGTCACCTATTTCCTTTTCATATCCATCACTACCTTGATTGGGATCATGACATTAGGCAGGGTTTAATGTTGGCCACACCTAAACAACAAGAAAAATGAAGGAAAATGGATAATACAAGCAAATACTCAACTCAAGAAGTGCAAATAATCCAGGTTATTATGCTAGCTACTTGTGGTTCCCACGACCCTAAGTTGTGTGTTTATGAAACGACCCCAAAAAGTGCCCGAAAATGTGCCTTGGAAGTGCCCAGAATCGTAATTTCTATATATCTCAAAATCCATGCGTAATATCAAAAATCTGACTTCATATTCGTGATTAGGGGGAAAATTGAGTGGGATATAAGTCTAACTTCAATTTTAGAGCAAACGGATCGCAATTTCATTTTCTCAAAATTTTGATTTCCAGAATCGGTCTGTGACGGTGCCGCGACGCGCAGCCGTTGCGGACTTGTGTAAATTTTTCCTCCGCGACAGGTTCGCATTGCAGACCAAACGCGAACCTATGTATTTTGTTGCCAGTGATTTTTTTTATCTTGGTCCAAAGCTTTTGAGTCTTGGGTCTAAGTCTTCTCATGCGTAAAAATACCTATACTTGGCCATATTTCACCTTCATATCATACAAGCACTACTAAAAACTGCAAAAATGTGACTAAAAAAGCGACGCAGATGGTTCTGTCGCTTTTTTCCTCATCACTTTTTTCAAAGCAACGGACAGCGTCGCCAAAAAGCGACGGACAATATCGCCAAAAAGCGACGCAGTCCGTCGCACAAAAAAATTAAAAAAATTTATAAAAAGAGACGGACAGCTGTTGTTTTTTTTGTTTTCTATTTTTAAAATTTATTTTGCGACGAATCGCATAAGTTTAAAAAAATTAATATTTTTAAAATAAATAAAAATAAAAAAGCGATGAGCTAGCCAACGCAGTCCGTCGCTTTTCTGCAATTTTTTTGATAGCAGAAACCTACAATTTTTACTGGCCACCTGTATTAAAATTCAATATACAAAATCTTCCATATCTGGTTTAATATACCAGTACAACACAAGCAACAACAACTAAATCATTCAAAATATGTCTTAATAAACACAATTAAACATAAAGAACATAGAAATTCATAATTTACAAAGTTTTAAATAGTGTCAAAGTTCAAGAAAAGTTCTAAATTGTTCAAAACTAAAATATAAGGGAACCATGGGCTATTTTCAACAAAATCATCTGTACTCTCATTAGAATCATCATGGGGTGAGGACCTTCATCGGGCTAGGTTGAGCACTTGTTGCTTGAGTTCGGCATATTCCTTGGCCTTTGTGCTTCAAATTCTGCTAATGCACGTGTAACTTCTTCAACTTTTTGACTCATGATAACAATCTGAGTCCCATCAATAGCCTCAGCTTGACGTGATGATCCAATGCCTTGTAAATCAGATTGGAGTCGTTGTATATTATTTTAGGAACCCATTCCATAAATATGACCTTTTTTGCTCCCGCCTACAACCTTTTCCATCCAAATTTGATTAGACAACTCAGGGGTTAGCTCGACCGAATCTCCAAGCTCTTGTATATATCACTCATAGTCACGCTACATATTAAAAATAATAATTAGACTCAATGTGTATAGTTAAAAGCAAAAGTTAGAATCAAAATAAATTATACTAAAGTTATGTTAAATAACTTACATAGGCTTGTTCGGCCCTTTCCTCCACCCATTGATCTGGATTCGAGTCATTCTGCTTTTTCTTCATATAATGCCTCCTAAAAACTTCATCATGTAAAGGAGGTCTCCCCAATTCCTTTTCCTATAATTTAAAATATAATTAATAAAAATATATTTTGTATAAATTAAATATTTTAATTAAGAATAATATATTAGTTTGAACCTAAAACTTTAAAAATCTTACCAACTCCCTCGTAACAATACCGACACTCTATGCAGCTCCAACGTGCAATGAGCTACCCTTTACGCTTCCTCTACCCTTTTTAACTTGCTCGGACATATCCTTAAATTTATCCGTATCCCAATACCAGAGCAAATCTTGATATATATACAGAGGTATCCAAGAATTTTTTTCTCCATCATCCATTGCTTTCTTCAGTCAGCTAGATAGTCGGATGCTCACTTTTTTCTCAAATATGGTGGTAATGAAGGTATTGTGCTTGGGATACCAAGTAAATAAAGTCTAGCAGAAAAGCAAAAGTGTTAAGAAATCCTAGTTAAGCAATACTCAAAATATTATGTAATATTATATATACGTTGAATTCATTAAACATCATCTCGCAAATATTATTTGGAATATGTCCCCCAAGAGGTACTCCAAGTATAACCCCCTAACACTCTCCTTAAGAGCATCCGCAGCCGATTTCAAAGGATACCACTTGCAAGACACACAATAAACATGATATTAGTTCATCTTTAATTTGTCAAGGTAGTAAAAATAAAAACTTATGATACTCCATAGGCTCAATCATGACTCTCCCACGTCTGTCCCTCTGTCCAGGAGCTGAGCCATGTACAACCTGTGTAGGCTCAAATGCAAGAGTAGAAGATGGTGTGGATCCTGATGGATCATGTGTGTGACGCCGAGTCGGTAGTGTAGGATGATGACTCGGTAGTGTTGGGGCATTATCACTACTGGAAAAATCTCTAAGTATCAGATTATATAGGTGGGGAGACTGAGAAGTAGGAGATACATCAATAGGAGATAGGATAGTCGAAGGTGTGGATCGATGAACTACTAGTGGCACTGTAGGTTGAGAAGTGGTCTGATCATAGAATAGGAATCTCGATTTTGCAGAAGAAGATGTGCCCCATGGTTGACGTAGCTTACTTTAGAAAGCTAGAGGATCCATAGTCCTAGAAGACATAACATGACTAGCGCCTAGGGCACCCTAAACATCAGGGAATATCCTCAGAATCAATCGACTGTCTCCTATGCTTTTCTTTTTCGTCTTACCAGAAGAAGTAATCCCAAGATGATCCAAAGATCTACCACCATCACCCAATGATATCTGAACGAAAAATAACACAAATATAATATATAAGAAAAATCAAATGAAATAATTTATGTATTAGCAAGATAAATCAAGTTATGTAGTAGTTATAATCTATCGGTGTATTCCTCCTTGCTTATTTCATTATTTACTTCATCCTCCTGTTCCGATTCCTCATTTGCTTCATATTCATCATCCTCCCATTCTTCTTCAATTCATCATCTTTCTCCTCCAATGATTCATTATATTCATCTACTTCTTCTTGAAAGTTTGACGCTATTAATTCATTATCAGACAGCTCTTCCAGTATGTGTTAAGGATGTTCTAGTACGGTCTCCAACTCAACATCAACTTGTTGTTGAACAAGTGCAAGATCATTTTGGTATGCAACATCTTCAACATTCTCAATCTCCTACTGGCTTTGTCTTAATGACAACTCACCAATCAACCTTATCTCTATGCAATGGATATGGAGCGTAGTAGACCTGCTTAGTATTTTGGGCAATGATAAAAAGATCATATTTTCCATATTGTCTAGTGTGCTTAACTTCAATTATATTATGTTGTTGGTCCACCCTTGTGTCCCTATGTGATGGGTCAAACCACTTACACCAAAACAATACTATCTTCTTTTTAGGTCAGCCTAAATATCAAAGTTCAATAATCTCCCGAATGACACCATAATATTCAAAAGTTTGGCCATTACCGTCGATATTACCTTGAACGAAGACACCACTATTATTGATTTTTTTATATGCAGAAACTTCCTCAGTTTGAAACTTAAACCCATTACAACAATATTTATTCATTGTCTAATTTTGAGATTCAGGCCCGAGTGCGATTTCTCTCACTAATGGTGAATGTTTATCAGTTGAGTATTCATGAAAAACCTACAAATTATATCCCAAATAATATAATTTAGTCTTAAATAAATACACCATTCATACTAATTCAATATAATTAGGCTTTCTAACTTACATAGTCTTTTAACCATTTGGCAAATCTCGTGTATATGGCTTCATTGCCTCAGCTGTTTACGAACAATCTGATATTGATATGTACATTTCTGTTAGTTAGTAAGTAGTAATTATTATGTAATTTGATAATATAAATTATTTAACACTTACTCAAGATATGGTTGAATTTCTGGACAATTAAGTAGAATATGGTTCATAGCCGATTGTCTTTTCCTGATCGTGAAGTCTCTTTTTCCACGCCTTTTAGGTCCTCGGCCACTTTGATTAAAAATTCAAATGGGGAGAAACAGTAGATCACTCTCACCTTCATCATTTTGATTTGGCCTATTTTGCCTGCATGGCAATTCATCCCCAAAGTAGTAAGAGTAAAAGTCACCGGTTTCTCCTCCGATATGAGCTTGAACAATTGATCCTTCGATCTGTCCCCTTTGTTCAATTGTCCTTTTGCAAATTCTAATTTTTCTATACATACCAATTTAAATGTGTTAATCATGAAGTTTATTGTTAGTTTATATATTCATTATATTAATTGGTCATAAAAAATATTACCTTTCAAATGGATACATCCACCTTGTTTGAACAGGACCTCCAAGGCAGGCTTCTTTCACAAGATGAATTGGAAGATGCTCCATCACATCAAAGAAGCCACACGGAAAAATCTTCACAAGTTTTGTAGTAATAACAAGAATGTTTTCCTCCATCCTATCTAAACTACTTTCAAGCAACATTCCAGAACATAAATCTCTAAAGAAACTGCGACTGGCTTCTATATCCTCTCAGGCAGGTGGCTAAATGTAATGACCCGCTAGGTCATTTTGAGAATTAGTACTCTTAAATTCCTATAATATTTATCTTGAAATATTTTAAACGGGTAATTTGGACTACTCAATGACTATGACTATTTAATTGATAGGTAAATTTAGATAGCTAGTTTAATTAGGAGACTAAATTGATAACTTATTAAATATCCTATACCACTTAGTATATATATAATAAAATTAGTTATTACGGTTTAACTCTTTTAGTAGTTAATTAGGTTTTAAAAAAAGAAAAGAAGAGGACGACAAAGGGGTCTGCAGCAATATTGTCCAGGTAAGAAAAAAAACTTGTTGAAATTTCCTGATGTATAATCATTGATGGGTTGTATATGTTAAGCGTTATTACTATTATATTTGTTGAATTAAAAAAATGAATTGAAGGAGAGAATTGGGGGATGACGTTGATTTCAAGGAAGTTAGGGGAAGAGAATTATCTAGCAATCACTTGCCAATTGGAGAAAGACAAGAGTAGCAAATGATTGGAGGATAAAAAGGGTGTTATTGAATTTGGATTTAAAGGTTGATCATGGATCGTCATGTTTACAGTTGATATCATACATAGATATCTTCTATTTAAATTTACTTTAGTAACTACTAATTTATTATTATAAATTATGTATTATATGAATACCTTTTAACTCATCATATTGAGAAAAATTAAGTCAATCCTAGGCTTGAAATATAGGATCTTAAATTATAGAATTGGGTGAGTTTTTGGGTCTAAACTAGACATATAGCAATATGAGTACTAATAGTTTTGAAATCTTATTTTGGTAATTTATTTAACTAGATTATGGTGCTACGGATTTTATTCGGAAGAGGGAGGCTCAAGTATTTGATCAATTGGGATTCAACTAAGGCAAGTGAATTTCTTAACCTTTACTAAGTATATAGAATCTTGTGCTTCTTGTGTGAGGTGTTGAGAATAATTTGTGTAGGCTTTGATTGAAATATTTTGAATTGAGTAATTATCCTATGCTGATATTTGACTTGTGAATTAATGATGGAGATTTACTATATGTGAAATAGTGATTG
>JAABOM020000007.1:10808550-10818714 GCA_011800125.2 Solanum clarkiae
ATGACCCTCAAATGGCCTATATGTTCTTCCTTACTAAGTGAATAAATCAAAATATCATCAATGAAGACCACAACAAAAGAATCAAGATAGGGTTTGAAGACCCTATTCATTAGGTCCATGAAGATAGCTGACGCATTAGTCAATCCAAAAGACATCACCACAAATTCATAATGCCCACAACTAGTTCGGAAGGCCATCTTTCGAATATCACACTCCCTCACCCTTCTTGATGGTACCCGAACCGAAGATCAATCTTAGAGAAAAAGCTAGCCCCTTGCAATTGGTCAAACAAGACATCAATCCTTGGAAGAGGATATCTATTCTTTATAGTGGTCTTATTGAGTTGCCGGTAGTCAATACACATTCTAAGTGACCCATCTTTCTTCTTTACAAACAACACTGGTGCACTCCAAGGTGATTGGCTAGGTCTAATAAATCCCTTCTCCAACAAATCTTTCAATTGCTCCTTTAACTCCTTCAACTCCGCCAGGGCCATACGGTAAGGGGGAATGGAGATAGGCTGGGTGTCGGGAAGGAGATCTATGCCAAAATCTGTCTCCCTTTCGGGAGGGACATCGGGAAGGCCATTGGGGAAGACATCAAGAAATTCATTTACAACTGGAACCGACTCAATGGAAAGGACTTTGGACTCCACATCTTTAACCCTCACAAGATGATACAAACACCCTTTAAAAATCAACCTATGGGCCTTAATGCACGAGATGAACCTACCCCTCACTACCACATCATGACTTTCTAACTCAAGTATGGGCTCACTTGGGAATTAAAACTTGACCCTATGGGTTCTACAATCAATAGAAGCATAGTAGGCATGCAACCAATCCATACCAAGAATAACATCAAAATCAACCATATCTAATTCAACAAGATCACAAGGTAAGATTTTATGCAAGATAAAAACCGAATAATTTCTGTACACCCTCCTAGCAACAATAGATGCAAAAATAGGAGTAGAAACCTCATATGACTCATGCAACAACTCCGACTCAACATGGAACTTTTTAGCAACAAAGGGGGTAACAAAGGAAAGGGTGGCACCCGAATCAATCAAAGCATATACATCAAGATCAAAGATGTTCAACATATTTATAACAACATCAGGGACCTCACCAACCCCTTGCCTCCCATGTAGAGCATAGAACCAGTTGTGCCTTGGGTCACCACCTTGAGGACTATCTCTACCCAATGAAACAATATTTGCACCCCAAACCTTGCCACGATTTCTAGGACAATCTACCTTCTTGTGACCATGCTTCCCACATTTAAAACATGTATTGGAACCCTTCAAACATGGGCCCTTATGAACCCCTCCACATCTAGGAAACACATAATTGGGAGCCACTCCAACAACTCCTTGAGGCCTAGGGAAGTCATTGGAAAAACCACTATTTGTAGCATGAGGAGGCCTTTGGCCTTGAAATCTAGCACCCTTGTGGACCCAACCTTCAAACCGAGCCCTCTTGGCCTCATGGCCCCTTCACTCTCTCAACTTCTCTTCTTCTATTTGTTCGGCATATGTCATTAACTAAGACAATTCCATATCACTAATAAGCAAGGCGGACTGATACTCTTCACTTATCAAATCGGAGACCCCCATAACAAACTTATTCATCCTTAACCTAGGGTCGGCCACCAAATGAGGAGCATACTTTGAAAGTTGATTAAATTTGAGGGCATACTCCCTCACACTCATATCACTTTGTTTCAAGTCCATAAACTCAACCAACTTTGCTTCCCTAAGCTCAAGAGGGAAGAACCGATTAAGGAAGGCCAATTTAAATTTCTCCCATAGCACCACACAACCATTACCCTTCTCACCTTTTCATTGATGAACCCAAATTTGGGCCACTCCCTTGAATTGGTACGCCACAAACTCCACCTTCTCAAATGGCCCAACACCTATGATTGATAAGATTTTGTAGATTTCATCAATGAACTCTTGTGGGTCCTCATCCACCTTTGATCCATGGAAATTCGGAGGATTCATCCTCATAAAGTCCCTTAACCTAGCTCCCAGGGTAGTAGCATGGAGGGCTTAGGCCCTTCGTTGGACGTCGTTTGCCACCACTTGGGCAAGAATAGTAAGAGCATCCTGGAGCTCACCATTTGTAGGTTGGTCCTCGGGAGTTTGGGCCCATTGTCCTCTAGCATTCGACATGATCCAGCGTGAAAAAAATAATTGATAGGGGGAAAATACTTATCAAAATTCTATACCACAACTTAGCACATGAAGAACGAAAACATTTCCTAAAACGCCTCATAGCCTCCTATTCATAGTCATGGCATGCTTCACAATCATGAATAGGACTCTAATCATCGTGATGTATTTGACTTCGAGGATCTACCAATCTAGTGCTCTGATACCAAGTTTTTCATGTCCAAAACCTAGGGCCTAGATGTGACCAGCGAATAGGGGAACCCGAAGGGACCTCAAACAAGCCTCAAAGCATATCATTACACATCCTTGATCACGGAAGCAATATAAGACATCATAAGAAACATGAACATAGGGAAATGGGACTAAGGGAGAAAGATAGAGTGTAATACTTAAACAACGTAGAGGAGTCAAAGTTCATTCATAAATACACAACACGTCCGACAAACACCTTTAAATACATAGATAGAGCGAGGGACAAGACAAAGTAACCGGGCTCACCCGCATAGTCAAATAGAACATAAGATAGTGTCTCAATACATAGATAAAAGGGAAACATAAACCAAAGTCCCCGAAATGGAGGACTCACCAACAAGATTGGAATAACATTGTCTAGCCACGTGGAGGAGGAGGATGATCAACTTGGGCACCGGTCCCTACATGGTGATATTATATAGGCAAGAGTATGCGTTAGTGTACTAAGTATGTGGGATGCAATACAACAAGAGATAAGCATTATAATCCAAAATGCATCATGATAGGCAATAAACATAATATAGCAGCATGACCTGTATGATCAATGCATAAGTAAAACATGCTTAAGCAAATGATGCTCATATAGAATATCATATGTGAAGGGGAGACCAAACTAGATTGCCAAGGTATAAACCCCTTTGGGTTGGTGATGATAACACCCATCACCCTAGTGATTGAGATATCAACCCCTCAACTAGTTAGTGGTGATCGCACCTATCACCCTAGTGGTTGAGCAATCAACCCCTCAATCCATCACCCTAGTGGTTGAGCAATCAACCCCTCAATCCATCACCCTAGTGGTTGAGCAATCAACCCCTCAACTGGGTTGGTGATGATGGCACCCATTACCCTAGTGGTTGAGTCTTTGACCCCTCAACTAGTCCTTCAATTTGGGAATGGTCTACCACAACACTTTATATAGTATTCATCATGTACATAAGTTTATCTCATCATATAGTAAATCATATCTTATTTCATGCTTTAGATCTTCATTTCCTCAAGAAACCATAACCATACATTTTGTCAAACACGTTGGGGTGTCTAATGGGGGTAAAAGAGCATGCAATTTGGAGATGAAATCGTGCACGTGGTAAAATCTTTAATCAACACCTTACGACACCCCCAAGACATTCATATCAAAACCCCTTATCAAATCCAACATTAGATCAAAGATGTGAAGCTCAAAACATGCTTAAACAACCACACTTTCATGAACTAAAGTCACTGTGTTGTAAATTTCTCAATATACAAGGCATACATGTAAAATCAACTTTAAATCATACAATAGTAAGTAAAATAGGATTTAGGCACTATGGGTGAAAGGACCCAATAGTTCAACACCACATACCTTAGCTTTTGTGGAGTTCTTGGAAAAGACTTTAATGGAGATTTGAAGCTTGGGTGAGATCCTTGAAGAAATCCTTGAGATTGGCCTTGAGATTGGGACTTGGATTTAGGGTTAGAAATGAGTCTAAGTGTTTGGGGAAATATTGGGGAATGTTTTTGGGTGTTATGAGGGTGAAATAAGGCTAAATACAGGTGAAAATATGTTTGGAAAAATTTAAATCCAACGCTTAGAATATCTTCGCGAACTAGAAAAAGACAGTGAAGGAAAATACACCTCTCCGCGTCGCGGACCGTCACTGTAAATTACACCAAGTGAAATTTTATAATTCGATTCCTTTGATTTAAATTTGAGGTTGGACTATTGTCACCCTAATTTGGACCTCCTGAAAAAGAATATAAAATCATATTCTTACAATTCCAAATGAATTTTTTGATATACAAAAAAGAGGATTCCGGGCGCTTTCGAGGCACTTTTTCGAGAACTTTTTGGGGTCATTTCAGTTGATTTTTATGGTCTGAGTCTTGAGATGAGTACAATGATTGTTGAAATATATGGAGTTAATATTCTTGAGGTTTAAATGAGGTTGAGATAGAGTTTAAAAGGAAGAAGATATTTCTTGAGTCGATAGAATAATGGATGAGAAGAGGTTTCTGCCTGAGAGGGGGGATTGGTTGTATAACCAGCCTAACATTGATAGACTTATGTGAACATTGAGTCCTGAGAGGAGTATTAGCACTAAAATGGGTAAGAGTGAGTCCCACTCGCACTTATTAACTACGTGGCCAGAGTAAGAGAGGATTGAACTGTGAAAGTGGATATTTCCTTTTCCCCACAGAGGGCTTGATAGACTTCTTTGGGATCCCTGAATGACTCATTCCTTACCCCAGAAAGGTACTGAATGGATGTGGGAATGATATTTCTTCATTGTATCATCACCAACTTATAGGTGCTGATTGTCGATTATATAAACTCTCAGATAGGTTCCTTGTTGATAGTACTCTAAGGTTGATGTGATTGTGTGATGTATTGATGGATAGTGAGGTGATAGAGTCCTGACCTTTACTCTGAGTTGAGAATGAGTGATTGATGATCTTATTTCATAAATATTATTTACTTTAGCCCATTTTATATATAGTATATTCCATGTACTAACGCTCTTTTGGCGTTGCATCATTTTATGATTCAGATTCTGTAGATAGGGGACTTCAGTAGACTAATAGTTAAGGTTCATATATTTCAAGATAGAGACTTGGTGATTCCTCCCTTGCTTTTGGAGGACGTGTTTTCTTTATCTTTTCATTCATTTTTTATTTATTACATTAAATTGTGGTAGCCATGGCCTGTCATGGTACCTTCTTAGAGGATAGCTATAGAGGCTTCATAGACATAGATAGTTGGTTGTTGACGTCAGGATTGTTTATTGCCTACTTCTTTTCTATTGAGATACTTCTTCCGTACTTTATATGATAGTGATTGTGATAACCACTGATTGTCTATTATTCTCTCTATATCTTTCACATATGAGTTGATTAAATGAATGCAATGAGACTAGGTGGTTCACTTGGGGGCTAGAAATAATCTCCAAGTGCCAGTTACGCCTAGGGTTCCATCCCGGGCATGACAAACTTAGTATTAGAGCACAGAGTTTGAGTGTTCTAGGGAGTCTATGAAGCCATGTCTAGTAGAGTCTTGTTTATGAGTGTTTTATGCACCAAAATTCATAAGTAGGAGGCTATAGGACATTAGGAAAATTTACCCTTCTTTGATGATCTGGATTCATGCGATAGAGTTTAACCTTATGGAAATCTTGTTTTAACTCATATGTTATACGTTTATAGAAAATGTCGCCAAAGAGAATAACTGCAAAGAGAGATGCCCCAGCCTCAACTGCTGCGAATGCTCAACCAGAGGTCCCGATTCAGCTAGAGGCTAGGACACAGGGATGCCCGGCTAGGACTGCTGAGGTCCCATAGGAGCCCCCTGCTCAGCCTCAGCCAGCTCCTACTTCCGGGGCAGAATTTAGGGAGCCATCACCATGCTGACTCAATTGGTGGCCTCCCCGGGAAACATTTAGGGTACGCAAGCTCCTAGCTCTAGCTCACAGGAGCCCTCGACTATAACCCGACTTAGAGATTTCCTAAGGATGAACCCGCTAGTGTATACAAGGTCGAAGGTGGAAGAGGACCTATAGAACTTTATTGATGAGATATATAAGCCTCTAAAGTTGATGCATGCTAACGAGATCGAGGTATTTAAGCTTGCCTCCTACCAACTGAAGGATCTTGCTAATGTGTGGTATAATCAGCAGGAGGAGAGTAGAGGTGAGAGTGTAGAGCCTACAACCTGGGAGGAGTTTGAGACAACCTTCCTTGACCACTTCTTTCCTCAAGAGTTGAGGGAGGTGAAGGTGGATGAGTTCGTGAATTTGAAACATGGAGGGATGACCATGAAAGAGTACAACCTCAAGTTCATTAAGCTGTCAAGGTATGCTCCAGAGATGATGGAAGAAATAAGGGAGAGGATGAGGAAGTTTGTGTCTAGTCTAGACAGACATGTGCAGAAAGGGTGTAAGGTAACTTTACTTATTCCGGCCATGGACATCTCTAGAATTATGGTGTATGCCCAGCAGACAGAGGAAGACAAGAAGAAATACAGAGAAGAGCAGATGAACAGAAAGGCAAAGTCAGTAGGACATGAGCCCAGACCGCAGAGACATAATAAGGGTGACAAGTCCTATTTCTAGAAGAGATCATCTCATCCTGCACAATCTATAGTGAGTGTGCTCATTCAGCCAAATAGGTATGACCAGAAATCTCATGGTTATCAAATTTCAGGGCTTTTAGTGCTCAATCGCGGTCTAGTGTGACCCAAGGACAAGGCATGAGGGGAAAGCCACCTTGTGGAAAGTGTGGTAAATTACATCTAGGTGAGTGTCGTGTGGGAAACGATGTTTGTTATTCATATAGACAGGCTGGTCACTTCAGTTTTGAGTGTCCAAATAGGAGGCGAGGTGAGGGAAGCAGTAGACCACAATCATTCACAGCCCCTTCAGCGGGCAATCAACGAAGGGGTGATATTACTGGTATAGGAGGCGGGGCGAATCGTCTTTATGCTAATCGACAGGAGCAGGAGTCTGCACCAGATGTTTTCATGGGTATTCTTTGAGTCTTTTCTTTTGATTGTTATGCATTGCTCGATCTGGGTGCCACCTTGTCTTTCGTGACCCCTTATGTGGCTAGTAAGTTGGGTTTCTTCCAGAGTATTTGCTTGAACCTTTTGTTGTTTCTACTCATATTGATTGGTTTATCTTAGCTGAGAGATGTCTACAGGGATTGTGTAGTGTCTATCTATCATAGAGATACCTTAGCTGACTTGGTAGAATTAGAGATGGTTGACTTTGATGTGATACTTGGCATGGATTTGCTTCATGCCTTTTATGCTTCTATTGACTGTAGAACCCAGATTGTTAGGTTTAGAGAGAGGAAAGGGAGTTTTGTTGCCCCTAAGGGCCAATTCATCTCTTATCTTAGAGCTAGAAAGCTAATCTCCAAAGGTTGTGTTTACCACCTTCTGAGAGTTAAATCTGATGATGTTCAATCTCCTACACTTGAGTCAGTCCATATTGTAAATGAGTTTCCTAAGGTATTCCCTGACGATTTTCTTGGAGTCCCTCCTGAGAGGGAGATTGACTTTGGGATTGGTGTTCTTCCCGAGACCAAACCCATTTCTATTCCACCTTATAGAATAGCCCTCTCAGAGTTGAAAGAATTGAAAGAACAGTTGAAAGACTTGCTAAGGAAAGGGTTCATAGGCCTAGTGTCTTACCTTGGGGTGCTCCTGTCCTATTCATGTGCAAGAAAGATGGGTCTCTCCGAATGTATATAGACTACCAACAGTTGAACAAGGTCACTATAAAAAACAAATATCCTCTTCCTAGGATAGATGATTTATTCGACCAACTTTAGGGTGCTTTGTGTTTCCCCAAGATAGCCTCAGATCGGGTTATCATCAGTCGAAGGTAAGGGAAAGTGACATCCCAAAGATATCCTTTAGGACACGGTATGACCTCTTTGAGTTCTTGGTCATGTCCTTCGGGTTGACAAATGCACCTGTAGCTTTCGTGGATTTGGTGAACAGGGTATTCAGACCATATCTTGATATATTCGTGATTGTTTTTATCGATGCCATTCTGGTATATTCCAAGGATGAGAGGAGCATGCTAATCATCTTAGAGTGGTTGTGCAAATGCTCAAAGATCATGAGTTGTATGCGAAATTCTCAAAGTGTGAGTTATGGATAAAGTCTATGGCTTTCTTGGGCCATGTTGTTTCAGGAGATGATATTCGGATAGATACACAGAATATTAAAGTGGTTAAGAACTGGCCAAGACCAACTTTTCCATAGAAATAAGAAGCTTCTTGAGTTTAGCAGGCTACTATCGCAGATTTGTTGATGGCTTCTCTTCTCTATCAGCCGTATTGACTAAGCTAACTCAGAAGAAGGCCAAGTTTCAGTGGTATAAGGCATGTGAAAAGAGCTTTTAGGACTTAAATATTAGATTGACTACAACAACAATGTTACCTTGCGAGACAGGACGAGGGACTTTGTGATATATTATGATGCATCCAGAGTTGGATTGGGTTGTATGCTTATGTAGAGAGGGAAGTTAATAGCTTATGCTTCCAGCCAGCTTAAGATCCATGAAAAGAACTATCTGACTCATGATCTCAAGTTGGAAGCAGTGGTCTTCGCACTTAAAATCCAGCATCACTATTTACATGGAGTGCTTGTGGATGTTTTCACTGACCACAAGAGCTTGCAGTACGTGTTTAGCCAGAAAGAGCTCAACACGACAGAGGAGATGGATGGAGTTGCTCAAGGATTATGATATGAGCATTCTCTACCATCAAGGTAAGGCTAACATTGCTGCTGATGCTCTTAACAGGATGTCTACGGGTATCAGTGAGAGAACTAGTGAAGGAAGTGCATAGATGGCTCGACTGGGAGTGTAACTTGAGGAGAACAACGAAGGAAGGGTCAATGTTCAGAATGGTTCTGCTTCATCCTTAGTGTTGGAAGTAAAGGAGAAGCAAGGCCAAAACCCTATCTTGTTCCAATTGAAAGAAGCGGTTCACAAGCAGAAGGTGGTGGTTTTCTTAAAAAGGGGAGATGGGTTTGAGGTATCAAGGAAGATTATGCGTTCCTGATATCGACGGTGTACGAGATAGGATTATGGCCGAGGCTCATAGCTCCAGATATTCCATTCACCCTTATTTTACTAAGATGTACCACGATTTGAGGGAATTCTATTGGTGAAATAGGATAAAGAAAGACATCGTTGAATTTGTATCCAAGTGCCCAAAATGTCAACAGGTTAAGGTTGAAATTAGAGACGGTGTGGGTTAGCTCAGAACTTTGAAATTCCTGAGTAGAAGTGGCAAACGATCAACCTAGATTTCATCACTGTCTTACCAAGGTCCCGAGAGCAACATGATTTGATTTGGAGGGCAGGCAAAACCCCTCAAATGAATGGGCAACTTTTTACCAAGGTCCCGAGAGCAACTTTTCACCCTCAGATGAATGGGCAGGCAAAACGTACTATTCAGACTTTGGAGAATATGTTGAGAGCTTGCATCATCGACTTCAAGGTTAATTAGGCTGACCATCTACCATTGATTAAGTTTGCATACAACAATAGCTACCACGCAAGCATTTAAATGGCCCCTTATGAGACATTATACAGGAGGAGATGTAGATCACCAACTGGCTGGTTCGAGGTTGGTAAAGCTGAGTTGATCGGACTTAACCTTGTCCTCCAATCTATGGAGAAGGTGAAAGTCATCAGAGAGAGGTTGAAGACAATCTAGAATCGTCAGAAGTCATATATAGATCTGAGAAGAAGAGACTAGGAATTTGAGGTAGATAATTGGGTATACTTGAAGGTGTCACCCATAAAGGGTGCTATGAGGTTTGGCAAGAAGGTGAAGTTGATTCCAAGTTATATCAGACCATACTAGATCGTTAGAAGAATTGGGAAGGTTGCTTATGAGCTAGACTTACCTTCCAAGCTAGATGGAGTTCACCGGGCATTCCAGGTGTCGATGCTAAAGAAGTGTTTGGGGGATCCTGCCTTAGCAATTCCTGTTGAGAGTACGACAGTGAAGGATAGTCTATCTTATAAAAGAAATTCCAGTCCAGATCCTTGTCCGACAAGTTCGTATGCTAAGGAATAAGGAGATAGCCTCCATTAAAGTCCTGTTAGACCCCGTAAATAATTAATTATGGTAAATGTCGCATTGGAAAATTTCGTAAATTTTGTGAAATTGCACTTAAGTTAATTATGATGCATAAGTAAAGGAGTGGGGTGTTTTGGGGAGGTGCAATT
>JAABOM020000007.1:10822871-10836976 GCA_011800125.2 Solanum clarkiae
TAATAATAATAATAAATGACTCGTTTCGTTGTTCCGAACAACTTTTCCTTCTATGACATCTTCAAATTCCGATCCTAACTCTACGAAATAATTAATTTACATATTTTTTTTCTTTTTTTTAAAAAAAAAAATCCTCCTTCGACTATTCCAACTTAAGTAGATGAAATTTGGGGGTCGTTACAACACAATACTCAAAGATTAAAACTGGATCCTCAAAAATTTGTTTGAAACCCCGTGAACATAAACCAAACATGGAACCCTACCAGAAATGACGTTTTGGACTCAATGGAACGAATGCGGAGGTCTGACCATCCTTAACTCTGCGAACGCGGACCCCTCATCTATGAATGCGGACCCTTCATCCTCGAATGAGGAGGTCTAATCCTTTAACCTCCGCGAATGCAGAAAGAAAGGCACGAACGCAGAGAGTAAATGCATGGCACCAAATACATCAATGAACTAGCAAACACACAACATTCAAACATTAAATCTGGACCCTCGGGAATTCATTCAGAACCCCGTAAACACAAACTAGACATCGAACCCTATCAGAAATGACATTTTGTACATAATGGAATTGTCAGCATTCGTACTAGGAATCTCCTTGGCCCATAACCCGAAAAAGAGCATTTAAACTAGTTTTGAACTCAAAATATTCATGAAAGCTCTAAAAATACAACGAAGCCATTTTCAGCATTAGTTTCATTATCCGGAACCACTAGAACTGAACTTAAAATGTTGATCAAAGTCAAATTTATGATAAAAAAAATGGACTGAAAATGCAACTTTAGACCTAAAATCTTAATTTTAACTAAAAATTCAGTTCTGCATGATCTCCTTGATTCATCATTCCAAAAATGATGGAATCAAATTTCATCAACACACGATACTCAAAATAATCTCAAAACTCAAAATTTTCAACTTTGAGCCTTTTAAAACTCTTTTTTGGGAAAATTCTAACTTTTTACAAAGTTTTCAAAATTTTGACTTTTAGAATTGACAAAAAATGACTCAAGACAGTTTTCGGGAAGGACGAATAATAATTTGTTAAAAAATGCCAAAAATGATCTTCAAAATCATTACATATTATTTCTGTTTTTCTTACATATTCTATTTTCATTACTAGTTTAATTTTTAGTTTTGACAACTCATTAAAAGTTTTGTGTTTATTACTTTCAGAAAGTTTTGTTTTACAAAAAAAAAAAACTTTATTCTAAGTGATTTTCTAATGTATATTGAACAACAATATCATTTTTTCGTGAAAATGGTCCACGTCAATTGGTGGTACCACGAAGCAATTTATAGCCCCACAATAGGAATAAATTACGTGGGTTGCATACCCACATACTGGCATAAGCCTATTTTCCAAGAAGACTTGGCTGGCAACGTTTTGTTTGGGGCCAATAGTTGAACCAATAGCATTGGCTTAAATTATGTACTTATACCAAAAATATTATTTGATATGAATAATTCATTCAAGATTTAATAAATAAGAAGAACTCTAATTTAAAATTCATAAAGTGAATATTTTGATTTCATCTTTTTTATTGGCATGAATCTGAATTAATCGAATCTCACGGCAAATAAAAATCTTAGAAACCAAAAATATATATGACTGTCAAAATTATTGGGTTAGTGCTATGCACGGGCAAACCTCATTTAGTAATCCATATATCAAATAGAGAAATTTCATAGATGTGCGAAAATCAAATAGATACTTAATTGTGTAAAGTAGCAATAAATTTTAGTTATAAGAATGTGGCAATATAATTAGGAGAAATTACAGAAATAAACAACTTATGTTTACATAATTTTATACGACTCTTTTAAAAAATTATAAAAATATCTTAAAAAATGATACAGAATTGCAACACTGATTAATACAAATCACAATCCGTACTTCTCCATGCATCATAGTTAAAATTCCTTAATGCTCCTACTTTTTCGACATGTATCACTAGTTCTGTTTTTTGTATAAAAAAGAAGGGATTTTTTGACAATTTTGAAAAAAATTGATATTAGTTGAAATTAGCTCCAAAAAGTATGGAATTTGTGTAAGTTTCCCTAATAATTATAACCAATCTTATACAATACAGCAAAAAAAAAATGTATTGAGTATACAATTTATGATTAAATCTAAAGCGTAAATCGTTGGAAAAAAAACATATATCCTGTGATTTTCCTGTTTATTCTATAGGCTAACTCTGTCATTAACATCCTTCAAAGATCTAAAATTTGTCATTCATGATGCATTAAAATTATGAAGCTGAAATTCAACTTTTATCGATATCAATTTTGATTGGATGTCGTTCTTAAAGCTTGAGAATATATTGAGGATCTTATATCTCGAGTTTGTGCCCGATTTGGTTAGGTTTCACATCAATTATCATACTCCTTTTTCCTCTTTTATACGATTGTAAGACAATAAAATTCGTATAAAAAATAGTAACCAAGAAACAAAAAATATTACAATAATCATAGTATTTTATTTCAATGTGTGAGTTCTACAATATCCATGAACCTCAGATTCACGTTTTCTAATATAAATTCAAGGGCACCATGAATCTTGTAAAAATTGGTGGATTTGATCTTGACTTGTCCTTGAATTCAAGGACTTTGACATATTTTTATTGGACTTTGATTGAGATAGGAATGCCATGTCATTTTAACACATGGCATGATCCTGTTGGCTTCTTTGTTTGACTTGGTATGTCACATCATCCGAACACATGGCATCAATGTCACACCCCGAGAGGGTACCTGGGAATTTCATTCTTTTAACTAACTGAGGAAGAATTTGTAAATTGATAAAACCTGGTGAACGAATTTTCCATCTTCAAGGAAAAACGCTCTGATCTCCTATTAGAAAAATTCTCAATTCTCCTTTGGGGCGTCAACTCTCACATAAAGTTCTTGTTTCGACAATTCAAAAGTTGCAGAAGGTTTTTTTACTAATAAACCGATATTCACAATCATTCCATTCAGGATCTTTTAATCTGTCAAAACGTCGGATTTCTAAATTTTCGTAAGGCCCTCCTGGAATTCCTTCCAGAGCCTGTTGAATAATCTTTATGGATTCTGTCATTTCACTAATTCGTACTAAATAACGAGCTAATGAATCCCCTTCTCGTTGCCATTGAACCTGCCAATCAAATTCATCATAAGATTCATAATGATCAACTTTACGAAGATTCCCATTCTATTCCGGTTTATTTAAATGTAGTTGTTTGATAATTTTTTAATTATATTTTTTAAAGATTTTTATTAAAGGACAAATAAACTAAATTATCTAACAGTTAAATATAATATTCACGTGAATCGATAATTAACATCGCACATATTCAATTAAAGTTCAATATATACCATTATAATTTCTTTTAAAATAAAATAAGTATTTTAACCCAAAATCAATATTAAAGACAGATAAAATCTAAAAAGTAAAATTACAATGAATTTAAATTACTTTGAAAAATTTATTTGACCAAAAAGCAGACTTGAAGGCGTTCAATGTCAATTTTGGGTAGTAACATTAAATAACAAAAAATAAAAAAGAAAAAAGCTGAAAAAGAAAAACAAAAGAATAAAATTTTCTCCGTAAAACAGGCGGTGAGGAGAGAGAAGTATTAGGAAAAAATCTTATTGGGAACTTGTATAATTCACACGCTTTGGCTCTATCCATGAATTATTCAGTAATAGGTCTTTCACAATCAGATCTACCCATACAGTAACAGTATTTAATTAGAAAAGTTTGTTGGATAGCTGACCCTCTTAGTCTATTCTTGCTAGATTAGGGGCCTACCTAATCTTTATGTTTTATAGCTTTTTAAATAAGATTTTCTTCGCTTAATGGATAACCATTTGTTACCAATGGAAAATTTCTTATCATCTTAAATTCAGTTGATTTGATTTATACCAACGGAAACTATAAACTTCATACACAATAGGGGGATATGGTAATTTTTTTTTAATAATGGATGGAGTTCCTTTTTCCATCCTATCTCATTCACCGGTACTGATCATTTATACTGTAAAAGACATTTTCTTGCTTTTGTGCCAGCTCATGATCTAAACGAGTCGCACATACACCCTAGTACATGTTCCTCGACACTGAGGGCACCCCCGAAGAGCGGGGGATTTTGTGACGTTTCTTATTGGCTGTCTTGTATTTCTAATAAGTTGTTTAATAATTAACATGTTGAATCGTATACATAATATGATAGGTTGGTTTGGATAAACTAGCACTCAGAGACTATTACTAGCCCCGAGCGAACCACATGGCCTCATCACATTCATTCAATCATACATCAGTGGAAGACATTAGAATTAGAAATTAATTAACAGTGGGCTATTCTACCTCATCACATCTACATCAGTAATGAAGGCCGAAAAACTAGTCATTAACGTCCATCACATAAAATAGAATTAAAAACACTCGTTGAAAAAAGAAAAGGGAAAAGAACTCTAACATCAACCCAACATATCTCGATGTCCTCTATCTCTATAAGTCTAGGATCCTACCACGACAGGCCATGGCTACCACAAACTCAGAATAACTCAAACAACAATTAAAAAAATGAAATAAAGATATCCTCCGAGTGTAGGAAAGGAATCGCCAAGTCTCTGGACCTGTAAGTCTTTGAACCTTAACGAATCATCTGTTGAAGCCCTCTGTCTACTGAATCTGCATCATGAAATGATGTAGAGCCAAATGTCGTCAGTATGCGGAATATACGGTATGTAAACAGGCTAAAAGTAAACAGTATAGGTAGATATGACTTGAAATAACATCAACTCACCAGGTACTCATCTCAGCTCATAAATAAGAAGTAGGACAGTATTACATCAACATCAATTAATACTCATACCATTACATCACCCTCAGAATCCCATTAAGACGAAACCTATCTGGGTGTTTCTCGGACCTAAAACCATCACCTATTAGTTGGTGATGATACAATGAAGCGATGTTATTGCGGCATCCACCCAGTACTTTGCCGAGGTAAAAGGGCGTACAGTCTGTAGATCCAAAATAATGTCAAGTCCTCTTTTGGGACTAAGGAAACATCAGTTTCATGGTCCAATTATCTCCTACACTGGCCATGTAGTTATGGGTATGAGTAGGGCTCATTCTTTCCTATTTCGGTAATCGATACTTCTCCTAGGACTCAATATGTTCATAAACATCAAACATCAAGATTTATCATCGCTTAGTCTCTTTTGGAAAAGGAACATCAACTCATCTCGCCAGTCAACTCAACGGATTGGTAACATTCTTTGAAGATTAATTTTAACCTCTTCCAAACTCTAAGGATATCAATCTCATCAACATCAACCGTCAACTCATTCAACCCAGGAGTCGGACCATAACAAGCAAACACACCCATGTGATCATGGCTCTTGACTCAATCCTTATCTTCTTTCATGCAATCTTTGACAATTAAATCATGTAGGGTTTATATAATAGTTCAAAAAAAATCATTTAAACAAATAATCCAAGTTATGATGATCATCACTTCAAGAAAATACATGTAAATTATACTAGTTTTTAGTAAAACTTTCAAGAATGTTTCAGAGAGGACCCATCACCTTCTACGATCAAAGAGGCACATCTGCAGAACAATATCATGCTTTGGTAGCCTTATATACCTGGATGAAGAGCACACTTGATGGTCTTCAAGGAATTGACCCACAATCTAGAAATCCCCAAGCTTTTTCTTGTCTTCTCTCTCAAGAACATTCACATAGAAACTAAGAAACATGGGTTTTGAAACCCTTAATTTGATATAAACGACTCTTAAACATAATTTTGGGACTTAGAATTGGTTGGAGAATGAACCAAAAGGCCCTTCCCATAATAAATGAAAATTTTCCACCTCGCAACAACATGTCCATGTCGCGCCAGGGTCGCGGGCATGTGTTTTTCATAAAATTTCATGACTTCCAGTTTACGTCAAAAAAATGAAAAAAATAAAGTGTGAGTCCGCGTCCTAGGTGCGTCGCCCTTTAGGCATTCACTCTCACTGTCCCGAAATTAATTAGCGAAAATTATTTTCCGACTTGGTTGCTCTAAAATCGGGTCGAGGTCATTTTTTCACTTAATTTATCACGCTTATCGCAAATTCGGCCTCAAATTTTCCATTGGAGCATGGGAAGACGCGTTATGCGCACAATTACTTTCTAGGGGCATTTTCAATAATTTTGCGGGGTTTCCCTTGGGATCATTCATCTCGAATGATGAGCAAAGATAGAATGGAGGCATGAATAGACTCAAAACTCACTTCACTACTCACTCGAGAAATCTCGAACTCTCAACTATCCATCACTTTCTATATCTCTCTATATTAGACTTAAGAATAGAATCAACACATCAATTCGAGAATGGAAACTTCAATTATGATAAAGATAAGGACCTTGCGTTGGACATCATCTTCATTTGGCATGAATAGCTATGGGTATTTTATCTTTATATTTTCTCAGCTTCTCATGTAGATTCTTCCACAAATTGGTTCCTCCATAGGACTTTGACGGAGGCTATCTCTTTATTCCTCAGCTTACGAACTTGATGGTCAAGTATTTGGATTAGAATCTCCTCATAAGAAAAACTATCATTTACTTTAGTACTCTCAATAAGGATTGCCAGAGCAGGATCTCTCAAGAACTTCTTCAACATCGAAACGTGAAATAGCAGATGAATCCCATCTAGCTTGGAAGCAAAGTATAACTCATAAATGACCTTTCCAATCCTCCTCACAATTTTTTAGAGTTCATGTAGCGTGGACGTGACTTTACTTTCTTCTCGAACCTCATAACGCCCTTCATAGGGTGGACATGACTTTACTTTCTTCTCGAACCTCATAACGCCCTTCATAGGTGATACTCTCAAGTATATCCAATCATCTACTTCAAATTCCAAGTCCCTTCTTCTCACATTAGTGTAGGACTTTTGGAGACTTTAAGCGGTCTTCAACCTTTTTCAAATCACCTTCACTTTCTCCATGGATTAGTAGACAAGATCAGGTCCAATCAATTCAGCTTCACCAACCTCAAACCACTCAATCGGTGACCTATATCTCCTCCCACACAAAGCTTCATAAGGGGCCATCTAGATACTTACATGATAACTATTGTTCTAAGAAAATTTGATCAATAGAAAGTAGTCGTCCCAATTTCCCTTAAAGTCAAGAAAGCATTCCCTTAACATATCCTCCAAAGTCTGAATAATGCGCTTTGCCTGACCATTTATCTGAGGGTAGAAGACTGTGCTCAGATTTATCCTTGTACCTAATCCATTCTGAAAAGATCTCCAAAATTGAGAGGTGAATTGAGCTCATTTGTCTGAGATGATAGATAATGGAACTCCGTGCAACCTCACAATTTTACGAATGTATAACCATACATGTTCCTCAGCCATATTAATTGTCTTGACTGCTAAGAAGTGGGATGATTTAGTAATCCTATCCATGATCACCCATATCGAGTCGTGTTGCTTTCAGGACCTCGTAGATCGGTAATGATGTCCGTGTTGATCATCTCTCATTTCCACTCTGGAATTTCAAAGTTCTGAGCTAACCCGCCAGGCCTTTGATGTTCAACTATAACCTATTGGCAATTGGAACATATAGAGACGAATTCAGCAATGCCCTTCTTCATTCCATTCCACCAATAGATTTATCTCAAGTTGTAGTATATCTTGGTGGAGCCAAGATGGTATCTGGAACTATGAGCATCGACCATGATTCTCTCTCGAATACCATCGACATCAAGCACACACAATCTACCCTGGTATCTCAACAACCCATCTCCCTTTGGATAAAACCATCATTTTTTGCTTGTGAACAACTTCTTTCAATTGAAACAAGACAAGGTCTTGGTTTTTCTTTCCCTTTACCTCCGATACTAAGGATGAAGCAGAGCCATTCTGGATGTTGACCCCGCCTTCATTATTCTCCTCAAGTTGTACTCCCAATTAGGCCAATCTGTGCACTTCTTTAGCCAACTCTTTCTTCCCTTCCTTCACTGAGCAGTGCCTATGGACAACCTCCTAAGAGCATCAACAACAATGTTAGCCTTACCCGAGTGGTAGATAATGCACATGTCATAATCTTTGAGCAACTTCAACCATCTCTTTTGCCGCAGGTTGAGCTCTTTTTGACTGAAGACATATTGCAAGCTCTTGTGGTCAGTGAACACGTCCACATGAACTCTATATAAGTAGTGGCGCTAGATCTTAAGTGAAAATACCACTGTTGCCAACTCGAGGTCATGAGTCGGATAATTCTTCTCATGAATGTTAAGTTGTCTGTACGCATAGGCTATCACTTCCCTCTCTGCATCAGCACATAACCCAGTCCAACTCTAGATACATCACAATATATCATGAAGTCTTCTATCCCATAGGGCAAGGTCAAAACAAGTGTTGTAGTCAGTCTAGTTTTCAACTCTTGAAAACTCTTCTCACATTCATCAGACCACTGAAAATTGACCTTTTTCTGGGTTAGCTTGGTCAATGGTGCAGACAAGGAAAAACCCCCTTAACAAATCTATGGTAGTAGCCTACCAACCCTAAGAAACTCCATATATTGGTGGGAGAGGTCTATCTGGGCCTGTTCTTAACCGTCTCAATCTTCTGAGCATCCACTCGAATACGATCGCCCTAGACAACATGACCTAGGAAGGCCACGAACTTGAGCCAGAACTCACACTTCGAAAACTTTGCATACAATTCATGGTCTTTAAGAGTTTGTAAAACCAATCTAAGATGATTAACATGCTCTTATCTATTCTTAGAATATACCAAGATATTGTCAATAAATACAATCACGAACATGTCAAGGTACAGTCTGAATACTCTGTTCATTAAGTATATGAAAGTTGTGGGTGCATTAGTCAACCTGAACGACGTGACCAAGAACTCAAAATGGCCATACCTTGTCAGGGTCTATCGTACTCCTCATTATAGTCCTCCTAGAATCCATAGCATTTCGTCGAAATACATAAAGGTTGTCTTGGAAATGTCACATTCTCTTACTTTCAACTAATGGTAACCCGATCTGAGGTCTATCTTGGAGAAGCAAAAGGCATCCTGAAGTTGGTCAAATAGATCATCTATCCTGGGGAGAGGATACTTGTTCTTTATTGTGACCTCGTTTAGTGCTAGTAGTCTATACACATTCTGAGAGATCCATCTTTCTTACGCACGAATAGGACAAGAGCATTCCAAGGAGAAATACTAGGCCTAATAAACCTTTTCTAGCAAGTCCTTCAATTGCTCTTTCAATTCAGCGAGGGCTATCCTATAAGGTAGGATTGAGATTGGTTGGGTATTGGGGAGAGCATCAATCCCAAAGTCAATCTCCCTATCAAGATGGACTCTGGGAAAATCCTCGGGGAACACTTCAGGGAACTCATTCACGATTCGGACCAACTCTAGAGTGGCAGACTCAACATCATCAGACCTAACTCGCACAGGTGGTAGATACACCCTTTAGAGATTAAGTTTTTGTCTCTAAGATGGGAGATAAACTTGCCCTTAGGTAAAGCAGAACTTCCTTTCCACTCTAAGACATGTTCATTAGGAAATTGGAACTTAACAACTCGGGTCGTATAATCAACAAAGGCATAACAGGCATAAAGTCAATCCATGCCAAGGATCACATCAAAGTCAACCATCTCTAGCTCTACTAAGTCAACCAAGGTATCTCTATGATATACAGACACTACACAGTCCCTCTAAACCCTCTCAGATATCATAACTTCACCAGTAGTAGTGGAAACAAAAAAGAGTTCAAGCAAACACTCAGGAAGGATCCCAAATCTACTAGCCACATAGGGAGTTATAAAAGATAAAGTGGAGCCCGAGTCAAGCAATTCATAACAATCAAAGGTAAAGACTCGAAGCATACCCGTAACAACATCTGGTGCTGCTTCCTGATCCTAGCGATTACACATGGCATAGAGATGGTTTGTCCCGCCTCTTGTGTCTGTAGTAGTACCCCTCCGATGATTGACAGCTGGGGATGTTGCGGAGGACTGTGCTCTATTGCTTTTTTCTCCTCGTCTCCTCTTCAGGCACTCATACTGGAAATGACTTGTCTTCCCACATAGGTAGCAAGCATCCGTGCCCATACGACACTTACCCAGATGAAGATTCCCACAATTTTTCCACAGGGTGGATTTCTCTTCATACCTTGGGTCACACTAGCTTAAGATTGAGAACCCTAGGCCCTGAAATTCTGGTGGCCATAGGACTTCTAATCATACCGATTTTGTTGGACAGGTGCATTGGCTGCAGAGGGTGCATAGTGAGAAGACCTCTTCTAAAAATATGATTTATCACCCTTATTCTGTCTCTACTGGCTAGGTTCACGCCCTGCTGATTTTGCTTTCCTACTCATCTACTCTTCTCTATCTCTTCTTTTATCTCCCTCAGTTTGCTGGGCATATACCATCATTCTGGAAATATCCATACCTGGGACTAACAACGCCGCTTTGCATTCCTTCTTCACCTGCCTGCCTAAATCAGACACAAAATTTCTCATCCTTGCCCTGATGTCTTGGACTATCTCCGGAGTATATCTAGACAGCTTAACGAATATGACGTTGTACTCCTTAACTGCCATCCCCTCTTGTTTTAAGTTCACAAACTCTTCAACCTTCGTCTCCCTCAACTCTTGGGGAAAGAAGTGGTCAAGGAAAGCAGTCTTAAAATCCTCCCATTTCGCAAGTTCAGCATATTAACCTCTATTGTCCTCTCATTGGTTATAACAAACATTTGCAACAACCTTCAGCTGGTAGGAAGCAAGCTCAACTCCTTCAATCTCATTAGCATGCATGGACCTCAAGACCTTACATATCTCATCAATGAAGTTTTACAGGTCCTCCTCTACCTTTGACCCCATATACATCGGTGGGTTCATCCATAGGAAATCTCTGAGCCTGGTTGCAGCTGTGGACTCCTGTGAGCTGGAACTAGGAGACTGAAGACCTTGACTGTTACCCTGAGAGGCCACTAGCTAAGTAAGCATGGTAATGACTCCTCTAAACTGAGGTGGAGGCTAGCTATGGCTATGTAGAAGGCGCCTGTGGGACCTCAGCGATTTTGATAGGTCGATCCCGTCTCCTTGTCCCTGTCTGAGCAGGGACCTCTAGTTGGGAATTCTCAGCAGTTGGGGTTGAGACATCTCTTTGAGCAGCGGTTCGTTTGGGAGGTATATTCTACAAACATGTAATGCACAAATTAGAATAAGATTTTCATAGAGTTGAACTCTACGGCACGATCTCAGATCATAGAAGAAAGGTAACACTTCGTAATGTCCGATAGCCTCCTGCTTATGGAGTGTGTTGCACAACACACCCATAAACAAAACTCTACTATACATAACTTGATACACTCCCTAGGACACTTGAACTCTGCTCTTTGATACCAAGTTTGTCACGCCCCGAGAGGGGACCCTAGGCGTAGCTGGCACTCAGAGACTATTGCTAGCCCCCGAACGAACTACGTGGCCTAATCACATTCATTCAATCATACATCAGTGAAAGGCATCAGAATTAGAAATCAATTAATAGTGAGCTATTCTACCTCATCACGTCTACGTCAGTAATGAAGGCCACAAAACTAGTCATAACGTCAATCACATAAAATAGAACTAAAGAAACTCAGTAAAAAAGGAAAGGGGAAAAGAACCCCAATATCTCTCTATGTCTATGAAGCCTCTATTTCTATAAGTCTAGGATGGTATCATGACAGGCCATGGCTACCACAAACTCAGAATAACTCAAACAATAAGAAAATGAAATAAAGACATCTTCCGAGTGCAAGGGAGGACTCACCAAGTCTTTGGGGGTGTAAGTTTTTGAACCTCAATGAATCATCTGCTGAAGCCCTCTATCTACTGAATCTACATCATGAAACGATGCAGTACCAAATGGCATTAGCACATAGAATGTACGGTGTATAAACGAGCTAAAAGTAAACAATATAGACAGATATGACATGAAATAACATCAACTCATTAGGTACTCATCTCATCTCATAAATAAGTAGGACAATATTACATCAACATCAATTAATACTCATACCATCACATTACCCTCAGAATACCATCAAGACGAAACCTACCTGGGAGTTTCTCGGACCTACAACAATCACCTATGAGCCGATGATGATATAATGAAGCATTGTCATTACGGCATCTGCCCAATCCCTTGTCAGGGTAAAAGGGCGTATTGTCTGTGGATCCAAAATAGTGTCAAGTCTTCTTTTGGAACTAAGGAAACATCCGTTTTTACAGTCCAATTCTCTCCTACGTTGACCACGTAGTTATGGGTGCGAGTGAGACTCACTCTTACCCATTTTGGTATTCATCCTTCTCCCAGGACTCAATATGCTTACAAACATCAAACATCAAGATTTATATCGCTTAGTCTCATTTGGAAAAGGAACATCAATTCATCTTGTCAGTCGTCAACTCAATGGATTAGGAATATTTTTTGAAGATTAATTTCAGCCTCTTCCAGACTCTAAGGATATCAATCTCATCAACATCAATTATCAACTCATTTAATTCAGGACCCGGACCACGACAAGTAAACACACCCATGTGATCAAGGCCCTAGACTCAACCCCTATCTTTTTTAGTGCAATCTTTGACAATTAAATCATGTAGGGTTTATATATTAGTTCAAATAAATCATTTAAACAAATAATCCAAGTTATGATGATCACCACTTCGAGAAAATACATACAAATTATACTAGTTTTTAGTAAAACTTTCAAGAATGTTTCAGATAGGACCCATCACCTTCTACTATCAACTTTCTACAATCAAAGGGGCACATGGGAGAAAAATCTCATGCTTTGGGTAGCCTTACATACCTGGATGAAGAACACACTTGATGGTCTTCGAGGAATTAACCCATAATCTAGAAATCCCCAACCTTTTTTTTGTCTTCTCTCTCAAGAATTTTCACATAGAAACTAAGAAAAATGAGTTTTGAACCCCTAATATGATATAAACGACCCTTAAACACATTTTTGGGACTTAGGATAGGTTGGGGGAATGAACCAAAAGATCCTTCCTGTAATAAAAGAAAATTATCCATCTCCCAACAGCATGTCCATGTTGCGCCATGGGCGTGGACATGTGTTTTTTGCAAAATTTCATGACCTCCAGTTTACGTCGAAAAAAATGAAAAAAAAAAAAACAAAGTGTGACTCTGTGTCCCAGGCGCATCGCATCTTGGGCGGGCACTCTCACTGTCCTGGAATTAATTAGTTAAAATTATTTTTCGACTTGGTTGCTCTAAAATCAGGTCGAAACCACTTTTCTAATAAATGTTTGGTGCTGATTGCAAATCTGCAAATTCAGTATTGAATTTTCTATTGGAGCATGGGAAGACGCATTGTGCGCAGGATTACTTTTTAGGGGCATTTCAGTAATTTCACAGGATGTTACAATCAAATGGGTCTCTAAGATGAGATGATATTAAGCCTAGTAAAGTGGATCATCTTTTGTAGCCCAAATAAAAGAATTTGGGCTTTTAATTAAATGATCAAATGTTATTGAACTAATTTAATTAATCCAATTATATAAATTCATAATATTAATGCAGACTAATGTATTTTGAATTTAATATAATATCACCATCCGACTATACAAGTCATGATGGCGTCTACCTTAACTCCCCGATAAGCAAACCTAACCTAGACCTGGAAAGGCTAGTAACGAGTGCGTGCAAGAAACGATTCAACAAAAGCACTAGCATTATAAAGTGAAGTGGTACTAGATATATAAATATACAATAATACTAGACCAATCCTCCCAAGACTTGGAAGTCACCTATACAGAACTACTATAGACAAGATACAACATAATGAAGTCATAGTACACACACACATACACAAATATATATATATATATATATATAATAAAGGAGAACAGTTTGCAATGTGGTTAAGCCAAGTGACAAGCTATTGAAAAGTTACTTGATAATTTTAGGACAATAAAAATAATAAATACGGTAATAAAATCTTTTAATTAAGAAATTAAAAATAATTGAATCAGCAAATACATTAGACTTTTAAAAATAAAAGTAAAAAGAGA
>JAABOM020000007.1:10840220-10893126 GCA_011800125.2 Solanum clarkiae
AAACCTTGGGCATAGACGTGACATAGAGAATGGTGAACCCGATAGAACCCAAAACAAGCCTCTTAGCATATCATACATACATCCTTCCTCATGGAAGCGTAATAACAACAACAAGAGACAAATAGAAAGGAAAAATGTGACTAAGGGAAGTGTTAGATATCATAAAACATAAGTAGTCAAGTTTATAACTTAGATATATCATAATATTCTAACAACACCTCTAAACTTGAAATGGAGCAGGGGCAAAGACATTATCCAGGCTCACCCTCATAATGTCAAATATCAACTTAGAGAAGTCTTAGAAATAGCAAGAGAAAGTAGATAATGTCCTCGAACTTGAATACTCACCAAGCTGATCTTCAAGATATCAAACTAACCACGTGGAGGTGGATAGTCAAATGGAGCTCCATTCCCTACATGGTAACATCATGTATGGATAGAGCATGCATTAGTATGTTTGAATGTACTAAGTATGTAAGATGCAATGTAACAAGAGATAGGAAACATAATCAAAATGAATAATTATAAGCAACAGATAAGCATAATATTATGGCAAGCATATCAATGCTTGAAGTAAAACATGCTTGTAAATCATTCATATTGCATAGAACATAAACATAAGTATTGGAAAAGACCACAAACGACATAGACTAAGATCAAGCGAGCTACATCTTGGAATCCCGATGATTACCTCTAACCGGTAAAGAGGAGGTCCACTTGCCAAGGCAAATCATACTTCAAACTTACAGGAACATAACCTAATTTTGTATGAAGTAACCTTCCTTATAGGAACCTGTAGGGTTAGATTCTAATTCTCTAATAACCCATCCTTGAGTGGGAAAGTGGTGATATGGTTGTAAGGGTAGATTCATTTCTTGTCTTAAATCCCAAAAGTTCATTTCTAAGGGTTGTCTCTATCATCTTGTAAGGGTTAGGTATGTGGAGTCGAAAGTCCTTCCTATCAAGTCGGTTCTGGTGGTTAATGAGTTTCTTGATGTCTTTCCCGATGAGTTTCTCCGTGTTCCTTCCGAAAGGGAAATATACTTTGGTATAGACTTCCTTCCTGATACCCAACCTATTTCTATTCCCCCTTAGCGTTTGGCCCCGGCGGAATTGAAAGAGTTAAAGGAGCAATTGAGGGATTTCTTTGATAAGGGTTTCATAAGGCCTTGTAAGTCACCTAAGGGTGCATCATTGTTATTTGTGAAGAAAAAGGGTGGTTCTCTTAGAATATGCATTGATTATCGGCAACTTAATAAAGTCTCCATAAAGAACAAGTGCCCTCTACCATGGATTGATGATCTTTTTGATCAACTTTAAGGGCCTAGTCACTTTTCTAAGATTGATCTTCGGTCTAGGTATCACCAAGTGAAGGCGAGGAGTGTGACATTCCCTAGATGGCTTTCTAGACTAGGTATGGGAACTTTGAGTTTGTGGTTATGTCCTTTGGGTTGACTAATGCACTGGCTATATTTATGGATCTCACAAATAAGGTCTTTAAACCCTTTGTTGACTTGTTTGTGGTGGCCTTTATTGGTGATATCTGGATTTATTCCCATAGTGAAAAGGAGAATGTAAATCACTTGAGGGTTGTGTAGCAAATCTTGAGGGAGGAGAGTTTATAAAATATGAAAAATGTGAGTTTTGGTTGAAAGAGGTTGCTTTTATAGGGCATGTGGTGTCGGGTGATGGCATTAAGGTTGATCCTAATAAGACGAAGGAGATTAGAAATTGGCCTACATCTTTGACTCCATCAGATATTAGAAGTTTCTTGGGTTTGGCAGGTTATTACTGGAGGTTCGTAAATTGGTTCTCTTCTATTGTTTCTCCTATGACTAAGTTGACTCAAAATAGGTGAAATTTGTGTGGACTGATAAATGCAAGAAGAGTTTCCAAACCTTGAAAGATAAACCTGTCTCCGCTCCTATCTTGGCTTTACCAGAAGGGTTGGTAGGATTTGTTGTATATTGTGATGCCTTAAGAATTTGTTTGGAGTGTGTTTTGATGCAAAATGGTAAAGTGATAACATATGCCTCTAGGCAACTTAAGGTGATAAGAAGAATTATCCCACCCATGACCTCGAATTGGCGGCCATGGTATTTTCTTTGAAAATTTGGTGTCACTACTTGTATGGGGTTCAAGTTGATGTGTTTGCTGACCACAAGAGTCTCCGCTATGTGTTCACCCAAAAAGATCTGAGACAAAAAAGGTGGTTAGAGCTCCTTAAAGACTATGATATGAGTGTGCATTATCACCCCGACAAAGCTAATGTTGTCGCTGATGCTCTAAGTAGAGTGTCCATGGATAGTCTAGCTCATGTTGATGATGGTGGCAAGGAGTTGGCTAGAGAGGTTCACTAGTTGTCTAGATTAGATGTTAGGTTGGATGAAGCTGAAAATGGTGGTATAGTGGTTGTTGATAGTTCTAAATCGTCCTTGATTGAGGAGGTAAAGGAAAGACAAGATTTTGACCCTGCCTTGCTAAAGTTGAAGGCCTTGGTGAGAGATGGTAAAGTGGAGGTTTTCTCCCAAGGGGGAGATAGTTCCCCTAGATACCAAGGAGGATTGTGTGTGCCAAATATGGATGACTTGAAAGAATTAAACTTGAAGACGACCCATAATTTATCATATTCTATTCGTCACGGTTCTACAAAGATGTATAGAGACTTGAGGGAAGTGTATTAGTGGGGTGATATGGAGAGCGACATTGCCATGTTTATATTCAGATATCACAGTTGCCAATGAGTGAAAGCCAAACATCAAAGGCCGGGTGGCCTAGCGCAAGGTGTAGAAATATCTATTTGGAAGTGGGAAAAGGTCAACATGGATTTTGTGGTTGGGTTTCCTAAGATTAGGAAACATTTTGACTCTATTTGGCTTGATGTGGATAGAATGACAAAGTCGGCTCAATTCCTACCGGTCAAAACCACTTATGGTGCCAAAGATTATGCCAAGTTGTATATTCATTAGTTGGTTAGATTTCATGTGGTGCCCTTTTCTATCATTATGGATCGTGGTGGTCAATTCACTTCTCACTTTTAGAGGTCCTTCAAAAGAGGTATTGCTACCAAGGTTAAGCTTAGCACGACTTTTTATCCTCAAACGGATGGTCAAGCCAAGAGGACAATCCAAACTCTTGAGGATATGCTTAGACCTTATGCTTTCGAGATTAAGGGTAGTTTGGATAAACATCTTCCACTCACTGAATTTGCTTACAACAATAGCTACCACTCAAGCATTGGTATGGCTTCCTTTGAAGCTCTTTATGGCAGGCATTGTAGGTCCCCTGTAAGGTGGTTTGAAGTGGGAGAGATGGCCTTGCTAGGTCCGGATTTGGTCATGGAGGCCATGGAGAAGGTGAGTTTGATAAGGGAGAGATTAAAAATAACCCAAAGTAGAAAAAAGTCCTACTCCGATGTGAGGAGAAGAGACCTTGAATTTATGGTTGGCGATTGGGTTTACTTGAAAGTTTCACCCATGAAGGGTGTGGTCCGATTTGGTGAGAAAGGAAAATTAAGCCCAAGGTTTGTGTGTCCTTTCAAGGCTTTGAGGAGAGTGGGTAAGGTTGCTTATGAGTTCAGGTTTCCTATAGAGATGAAAATGGTTCATCCGATCTTCCACATATCCATGTTGAGAAAGTGTGAGTGCTATAGTACCCTTGGATGTTATAGGTGTTATAGAAGATAATTTGACCTATGAAGAGGTCCCAGTGGTGATTTTGGATAGGCAAGTGAAGAGGTTGAGAATAAAAAACTGTAGCTTCCGTCAATGTCCTTTGGAGGAACCAACAAGTTAATGTGCCACATGGAAAGCCGAGGTGGACATGAGAAAGTGATATTCATATATCTTCCACTATACTTAAGCCGAAGGTACTAATTGAAGTCCCTTACGTATTTCAAGTCTTAAGTTTCAGCCCTTGCGTCATCTTGCATGCATTCATGCTCATGGTAACAAGTTTATGATGATTTTTGACACTTATGTTGAGACTTTTTGAAAATGATGTTTAACTGCGTTTGCTGCATTTCTGTCGGCTGAATACTTTATGATTACTTCTCTTATACACATTTCTTTGAAATTCAGGGATGAATGTTCCCAAGGGGTAGATCTGAAATGCCCCAAAAATGTGCTTTGATAATGCTCATAATCGTAATTTTTATATATCTCAGAATTCGTGCGTGATATAGAAAATCTGACTTTATATTCTCGATCAAGTAGAAACATTCACTGGGAAATGGGTATAAACTGAATTTCAGAGGACCCATAGTGAAAGATAATTTTAACTAATTTATGATTTCTAGAGAGCATCCACACGCTGGCTGCGACGCACCAAGGGCGTGGAGCAGTACAAATGTTGTCTGCACGATGGGTTTGCATCACGCCAAGGATACGGGCCAGTGTAAGTTTTTCCTTTTTTTTCTTCTGCACCCAAGGGCATTGTGGTCATGGCCCCATTCCCACTCATGCGTAAAAACACCATACTTAACTCTTTTTCAACTCTATATCACTCAAAATCCTCATAAAAACCTCTCAAAGACTTACGCAAATATCTCATTCAAATTTCAAAGATTTCAAGCTTAATTTTGGAACTCAAGGATTCTCTTCAAGCTCTAATTTCTGTTCAAGCTCATTTCAAGAAAACCCAAGTTTAAGGTATGTGGGTTTCATTCATTAGGTCTTTTGACCAATGGAGCCCAATCTCCCTTTTTATTAGAATTGCATGTTTTTAAGTTGTATCATCTATGGGTATCTCTTATTATGGATCAGAGTATAAATTATGTTGGGATTTTATGAAATATTGATTGATTATACATGACTATCTATTTCAAGCTTATACCATGAAATTTGATTTCGTCTATTGAGACTATGACTGTCTTGAGCTATGAAACTATGATCTATTATGAGCTTTGATGATGGATTTCAAGGTACCCTACATGAGGATTTTACTACATGTTGGTAGGATGATTTGCATTGTGTTTACACATCCTATTTCACTCTTGAATTGCATGATTTTGAACAAGTATCATGAACCTACCATGTGTTTGATAAAATATCTAGTCAAGAATTCTCAAGTTATAGATGATCTATTTCACAATTTACAAGTCAAGTGACTACATCATGATTTAGGGCTTTCAAGTAAGTATTGTCATGAAATTATCTATGACTTTACAGGCTACAAGTTCAGCCCGATTTCAAGATATTTTTTTTTACCTCTTGTGAGCTACTCATGTTAAAGCAAGGGTTCAAGTATGATTATGATCTACTCTCATGTTTCAAGTTAGGATCCCTAGTAGAGGTCAAACATGTTTCAAGAGCTACTCCGGTCATCTTTTATAATTCTTACAAGTTATAATTGTTTCAAGTATTTCATGGGATTAGACTTAGTTATGATTGAAGCTTAAAATGGAGGCTCGACTCAAGCGGTCCTTATATAAAGTCTTTTGTCTCTAAACTATGTGCCACCATAGTTTTGTAATTATTATCCTTGCTATACTAGTGGATCCATCTAGTTCCTGTTGTCATGTTTTTTTTGCCTTGGCAAGTAGACAACACCTAGCTAGGGGGTTTCGTATGCGTTCCACCTGACCGAGGGGGTGTAGTGCCTTAGATTCCAAGTTATAGCTACTTGGTCTATGTCAGCTAAGGTCTCCTCCCACACATATATTATTTTCTATGCAAGTTGAATCATTTACAAGCATATTTTACTTCAAGCATTGATCATGCATGCCATATTGAGATTACACTTATCTATTGCTTAGTATTATGCATTTTGACTATATTTGTTTATGTCTTATTACATTTCATCCTACATACTTAGTACTTTCAAATGTACTAACCATACTCTATGGCTACATGATATTACCATGTAGGGACCAGAGAACTTTTTGATCATCCTCCACGTGGCTAGTTCTCCTTAACTCTGAGGACGCTATCTATGTTACTTTTGCTATTTTGATATTTCTTTATATTGAACGCTTGTTACTATGATGGTGAGCCCGAAAAGTGTCTTGGCCCCCGCTCCATTCCATATTAGAGGTGTTGTTGGATATTACAATGTACTTATACTATGAGCCTGACTCTTTTATACTTTTATGATTACCAACAATTTCCCTTAGCCCTGCTTCCCTTTTTTATATCTCTTGTTATTGGTGTTTTGCTTCCGCGACCACGGATGTGTGATTGGTATGCTAAGAGGCTTATTTTGGGTCCCTTCGGGTTCCCCATTCGCCATGTCACGTCTAGGCCCTAGGCTTGGGTTGTGACAACGAGACTCAAGAATGGAAAGGATTAGGACCACTTGGGAAAAGAAAGAACCTAGTACCTTAAGGTTAAGTAAATTGGGAAAAAGGTAGGGATGTTGCTTCATCATGTTCGCCTCGGCCTCCCGTGGCATTTTCAACTTGATGATTCCTCAAAAAGGCCTTGACGGATGACACATCTTTGTTCCTTGACCTTTTTCACTTGTCTATTAAACATCTTTACTGGGACCTCCTCATAGGTAAAGTTATCTTGCATAACTCCCCCAACTTCTAAGGGCACAATAGCACATGGGTCACCCACAGACTTCTTCAACGTGGACACATGAAATACCGGATGAACCATACTCATCTCCATAGGCAACTCCAATTTATATGCAACTCACTAACCCTCCTCAATATTCTATAAGACCCCACAAACCTTGGGCTCAGTTTCCCTTTCTTCCAAAACTGGACCACACCCTTCATGGGTGAGACCTACAAGTAAACCCCATCACCAACCCTAAACTCAAGATTTCTTCTTCTCACATCGGAGTAGGACTTTTGTCTACTTTGATCCATTCTCAATCCCTTCCCTTATAAGCCTTACTTTCCCCATGGAATCCATTACCAAGTTCGATCCAAATAAAGCCATCTCATCAACCTCACTAGGATACCTCCCTAAAACCCCTATACACCTTTGGAAATCTGGGATGAATAGAATAGGATGATTTATGTGTTACTTTCAAAATCAAGTCCTCCAAGTCATCAACACTAGGCACCCATAACCTATCTTGGTTTCTAAGGGCACCATCTTCCCCTTTGGGAGAAAACCTCCACTTTACCATCCTTTACCAAGGCCTTCAACTCTAGCATAGAGGGATCAAGGTCTTATTTTGACTTGACTTCCTAAATCAAAGAAGATTTGGAATAATCAACAACCACTGCACCACCATTTTCAACCTTATTCAACCTAAATTCACATTTCTTAATTTTAGCAAACAACCTCTCATCCCTCAAAATCTGCAACAACACTCTCAAATGATTCAATGATCCTCTTCATTTTGGGAATAAATGAAAATATCATCAATAAAGACCACCACAAATATATCAAGTAGGGGTTAAAGGCCCTATTAAGTTTTCGGTAATCAATGCACATTCTAAGGGAACCATCATTTTTCTTCACAAACAACACCAGTGCATCCCAAGGTGACTTGCTAGACCTTATGCTTTGCTTTTCCAACAAATCCCTCAATTGATCCTTCAACTCCTTCAACTCCATTGGGGCCATATGGTAAGGGGAAATGAAAATAGGTTGTGCATCGGGAAGGAGGTCTATACCAAAGTCTATTTCCCTTTCGGGAGGAACACTGGGAAGATCATCGGGAAAGACATCAAGAAATTCATTGACCACTGGAACCGACTCAATCAGAAGGACTTTAGACTCAACATCCCTAACCCTTACAAGATGGTAAATGCAACCCTTAGAAATCAACTTTTGGGCTTTAAGACAAGAAATGAATCTATACTTGACCACCACATTACAACCCTCCCACTCAAAGAAGGGCTCATTAGGGAATTGGAATCTTACTTTACGGGTACTACCATCAATAGAAGCATGATATGCATGTAACCATTCCATCCCAAAAATAATATCAAAATCCATGTCAAGTTCAGCAAAATCATAAGGCAAGACTTTATGCAATATAGACACAGGATAATTTCTATAGACTCTTTAAGCAATAGTGGACTCACCAACAGGGATAGACACTTCATAAGATTTACACAATAATTTGTGACACACATGAATATTTTTGGCAACCAAAGGAGTAATGAAAGAAAGAGTGGCACCCAAATCTATCAAAGCATATACATCATAATCAAAAACCTTTAACGCAACGGTAACAACATGGGGCACCCCATCCACTCCTTGCTTTCCTTGGAGAGCATATGGACAATCAACAATCTTGTGGTCCATCTTGCTACACCAACAACATGCACCTGTGTTCCTCCAACATGTGCCACCACGATTTCTCCTACAGTTTGGGCACCTAGGATGAGTCATTCCACGATTGCGACCATGCTTAGCATATGGAAGCCTGCTTTTAAGTTGAGTTTTTCTTCTTCATTCGTTTGAGGCCATCGGGAAGTCTCTTATCTTATGCCCAACACCGCCACACTTGAAACAACCCTCAGTTCCCACCAAACATTCCTTTGTGCTTCGTACCATATCCTTGACAAATGACGATTTGACAAATGACGAAATAGATCCTTTCCTCCTTATACTTAGGCACCAGTAGTCTAGTAGAAGATGAAGCACCCTCAACTCGGCTCTCTTAGCCTTTCTCTTACCCCTTTTATTATTTGGGGTCCCGAGGGTACCTAGTGATTGGTCGAGTTGAGCGATCACAACTTTGGCCAATAGCCCTAGAGCTTTGCAAATCTTCGCATTTGATATGTTGCCATTGGGAAGTTGACCCTCAAGTGAGAGATGGTCACCATCTTGTCCACCACCCTGAATAGCTTGAGACATTTTCTGAAACATGATGATTAAGACTGAGAAATAAGCCTTAGAGGGTCTAGCTCTACCGCATGACATAGATCATGAAAAAGTGAAAATTTTTCTAAAATGTCTCATAGCCTCCCATTTCATAATTGTGTCGCCCTTTACAACCATGAATGAGACTCTAATCGATGCGGTGTGTTGGATTCTGAGGATCATTAACAATATAGTGCTCACATACCATGCTTGTCACTACCCAAGCCTAGGTCTTAGATGTGACATGGTGAATGAGAAGTTCGAAAACAACCCAAACAAGCCTATTGATCGTAACATGCACACATCCTTGATTGCAGAAGTAAAATAGGTATAAACAAGGATAATTTGAAAAAAGGGAAACGGGACTAAGGGTTGTCTTTCATAAATATAGCAACCTAAGATGAGTCAAGCTTGAAAGCATAAACACATAATGTCCAACAACACCTCTACATTAAGAATAGATTAGGGCCTAAGACACTCCCTGGGCTCACCCTCATAATAATAAGTATTCAGCAAAAATTGTCTCAAGATAACATGAAATGAGTAGATATTATCCTCGGAATTGAGGACTCACCAAAGTCGTCTTCAAAGGATCATACTAACCATATGGAGGAGGATGATCAAAAGGAGCTCCGATCCCTACATGGTGATATCGTGTAGACATAAAGTATGCATTAGTACATTTGAATGTACTAAGTATGCAGGGTGCAATGCAACAATGATATAAGCCATCATGTTCAAAATGCATAAGATATAGACAATAGGTACAATCTTAATATGCCATGTATGAACAAGGCTCGAAATGAACATGCTTGTAAAACAATTTAACTTGCATAATACATCATACTTATATAGGAGGAGACCTTAATCGATATAGAACAATTAGCTACATCTTGAAATCCAAGGCATGACACCCCCTCAGATAGGTGAGCGGGCATGACATCCCCTGGCTAGGTGTTGTCTACTTGCCAAGATAAACCAAACATGATAACATGAACTAAATGGATACACTAGTGTAGCAAGGCTAATAATCATAATCTTATGGTGGCACATAGTTTAGAGACTAAAGACTTTATATAAGGACCCCTTGAGTTGAGCCCTCATCTTAAGCCTCAATTGGTGCTAAGTCTAATCTCACTGAACTTTTGAAATAGTCATAACTTGTATAAATTATAGGAAACATGATAACATGACATGAGTAGCTCTTGAATCACTCTTGAAATCTAATTGTGAGCCTAACTTGAGCATGAGAGTAATAATCATACATGAACCCTTGCTTTAACATGAATGGTTCACAAGAGGTAAAAATCATAAAATAGGGCTCAAGTTGTAACTTGTAAAATCATAGATAATTTCATGAATTTACTATATGCTTGAAAGCCCATAATCATCTTGAAATCACTTGACTTGTAAAAGCTTGCAATAGCCCATCAATGGCTTAAGAATTCTTGTCATGTAATTTTATCAAACACTTGGTGGGCATATATAAACACATGCTCAAAATTATGCAAATGTAAGATTATACATAAAATAGTGAAATCAATGCATCATAAAGTCATGTAAATCAGCCTACCAAAATCATGGTAGAACCAATTCATATCAAAACTTCACAATTGCTCATAGTTTTCACAGCTTGAGTTATGCATAGTTTCAATAGACATAAACTAACTCATGAAATACAGTTGAAAATAGATATTCATGTATAATGACTCAATACTTGATTGAAATGATCTCAAAAAGTGCCCAAAGGTGTGCCTCGGAAGTGTACATAATCATAATTTTTATATATCTCAAAATCCGTGCATTATTTAGAAAATCCAACTTCATATTCTTGTTTAGTAGGAAAAATTGAGTGAGAAAAAGGTCTAACCCCGATTTTAGAGCCAACAATTCACAATTTCAACTTTCAAAATGTCAAATTCAAGTGGCCTTTGCGCGTTGCTAGCGCGATACGCCAGGGTGTTTTTTTGCCCAGTTTTCTATCTCGGTCCATGACTTATGGGTCTTGGGACTGAAGATAGGCCTAAGCCTTCCCACACATGAAAATATCTATATTTAGGCATATTTCACCTTCATATCATATAAGACATTTCCCGAAACCCTCTCAAACACAGACTATTATTTCACTCAAAATCAAGTGTCCACATCTCTTCCATGTTTTGAGGAATTTATCCAATCTTCAAGCCTCCATCTCCAATCTTTATCAAGAAGTTCTCCAAAGTCAAGGTATGTGGCTTTTAACTATTGGGTCCTTTCATCCATGATGTCCAAGCTTCCTTTTTACATAAATTGCATGATTCTAAGTTGATTTACTTATGGGTTTTACTGAAAATTAATTTGACTATAAACTATGTTGGGGTTTTGTAAAAGTGATAGTTTTAGCACATTTTGAGCTATTAATCTTGGATCTATCTTGAAATTTGATAAAGCACTTTGATATATATTTCATGATGGCATTACCAAGTGTTGGTGGGTAGTTTTACCTTGAGTTTTCTTGCATGATTTAATGTAATGACCCAAAAAAAGTCCAAAAATGTGCCTCAGAAGTGCCAAAAATTGTAATTTATATGTATCTCAAAATTTGTATGTTATTTCAGAAATTCGACTTCATAATCTTGTTCAGGCGGTCAAATTTAGGGAGATAAGGGTCTAACACCGATTACAGAGCGAACGATTCACAGTTTTGATTTTTAAAGTGACAAATTCTAGTAATTGAAGCGTGCTACTGGTGCGACGCGCCACTGTATATTTTTGGTGCCAGTTTTTAAGTTCGTTCCGAGACTTTTAAGTCTTTGACCTAAGCCTTCCCACATGTGAAAATAACTATGCTTAGCCATTTTCACCATCATATCATTCAAAAATATTCCCCAATACTCACTAAAATACTTAGGCTTATATTTCTCTCAAGATTCAAGTGCTAAAACCCTCTCCAGATTTTAACGAATTCAACCAAGCTTCAAGTCTACATCTCCAATCTTCATCAAGTTCATCTCCAAAGCTAAAGTATGTGGATTTCTTTCATGGGTTCCTTTCACCCATGATACCTAAGCTTCTTTTTAGTTAACTTTGCATAGTTTAAATATGATGTACTCATGGGCCCTAATTATTATGAAAATCACTGCATAATATATCGGGGTTTAAGAAATTGTGACTGTTTTACTATATGTTAAGCTATGTTACCAAGGTCTATTGTAAGATTTGATGAAGGGTTTTGATGTATATTGCTTGAGAGTGTTACCAAGTATATATTGAAGGTTTTACATTGAATTTTATAGCATGATTTCACTCTTGAATTGCATGATTTTACACTAGAACTTCACACTCTCTAAGTGTTAAATAAAATGTCCGGTTGTGGTTTCTTGAGGAATTGAAGGTCCAATTCATGTCTTATGAGTTGAATGACTATATGATAATGAAATGATATTGAAATAAATATGTCTGTGTGTGTGTGTATATATATATATATATATATATATATATATATATTATTCTCTTATATAGCGTTGGAATCTGACCATGCCCTACTCGGGGGTTGCACGTTGAGTAACCTTGTTGGAGATTTGTACCCATCAAACTAATGAGGGGTTTGTACTCCGGCACCACGGGTGGTAGGATGTGACTATCCATCAACCTTGTTGGGGGTTTGTACCCATCAACCTATCAAAGGGTTTGTACTCTGGCACCACGAGTGGTACGGTGCGACGATCCACCAACTATCGAGGGGTTTGTACCTTAGAAACTTATCGGGGGGTTGTACTCCAATCACCAAGGGTAGTAGAGTGTGACGATCCACCAATAGTTAGTGGTCTCTTGTTACACATATATTATGTTATATGTAAGCATTTTTTACTTAAGCATTAATCATACATGTCGTATTATTACTATGCTTTCTATTGCTTATCTTCATGCATTTTGACTATGAAGCCTATATTTTGTTGTATTGAATCCCACTTACTTAGTACATTCAAACGCACTAACACATACTCTATGCCTACATGATGCTACCATATAGGAACTGGAGCACCGCTTGAGCATCTCCACCCCAGTGGCTAGTACGATATCACTCAAGCTTATTGGTGAGTCCTCTATTTCGAGGACGTTGCTTATGAGCTCTTTCTATCTATTAAGACTATATTTCTCTCGATTATGTATTGACTATGAGGTTGAGCCGGATTGCTTGTCTTGGCGCCCGCTCTTATCTATATAGTAGAGGTGTTTTTGGACATGTTATGTATCTATGCTATGAGCGTTAACTCTCTTGTTTCTTGATGTTTATGGTGTGGAAGTTTACCTTAGTTCCGTTTCTCCTAGTTTATGCTTATTTCTTACTATCACTTTACTTGCTTCTGCAACCAAAAATGTGTAATGATATGCTATGAGGCTTGTTTGGGGTTACTTTAGGTTCTTCAGTTGTGGGTCACGTCTAGGCCCTAGGCTTGGGCCGTGACAAGGATGGTATCAGAGCACTAGGTTATTAGATCCTCAGCGTCCAACACAACACGTTAATTAGAGTCTTATTCATGGTTGTGAAACGTGCCAAAACAATAAATAGGAGGCTATGAGATGTTCCAGGAAATGTTTCACTTCTTCATGATCTATGCCATGCGATAGACTTAGGTCCCCTAGGGCTTATTGCTACTCCCTAACTATTACATTACAGGATATGTCTCACGTTACTCAGGACGGTGATATGATGAATGCAGAGGTTTGCAATGCTCTATGGTTATTGTCCAAAGAGGCGACAAAGTTGGCAACTCACCTTGATCAACAAGTGAGTGCTCCCGAGACTTCTATTGGTAAAGGAGAGGCAATGAGGCAAAGAGGGCCCGTATTGGCGGAAAGTTCCAAAGTGTCAAGGATAGAGGTGATGTTATGTGTCCAATGTGTGTAAGGTTCACAGGGGCCCATGTTTCAAGGGAATAAATGCTTGTTTTGATTGTGGTGAAGTGAGACATAATAGGAAAGATTGTCTTTGTGAACGCAATAAGGGTAAAGGAGGTGATGGTTGGATCACTTATTCCAAATGCCCTACGTGTATGAAATACCATGCTGGACTATGCTTGAGGAAGACCAATGCTTGTTATGGATGTGAGGGAGTGGGTCACAAGCTAGTGGAATGCCCATATGCTCAAAAGAAGTGTAAGGGTGGTCGGCCTTTAGAGAAAGGTGTTCATGTTGATCAAGAGGCTCAAGGAGGGGATGAGGTACCTGATGTTGCTACTGGTATGTTGAAAATTGTTTTGGCTTTGATGTGTTTGCATTGATGTGCCGATGTGCGACTATTTTCTTTCATTATTCTCTTTGTTTCTAGTGGATTCATGTGTATCCTAAACTCTCTTCGGTGTCTATCTTATTGGTGAGCTTATTATTGTTTGGAAGTTCATAGGTGTTGTTCAATATTCATATTGCATTAGTCATGCCTTGTGTCATATTGGATTTGTTGTGGTAGACCTTGATTTTATGCTTGGGGTAGATTAGTTGCATGTATGTTGTGTCTCCCTTGATGTAGGGCCCATGGAGTTAAGTTTCGATTCCCTATTAATTTGTCCTTAAGTGGGGACATGTAAGGTGGATGCAAAGCGGGTAAGTTTGTTTCTTGTCTTAGGATGTAATTGATCTCTAAGGGTTGCCCCATGTTCTTATTTCATAGGTTCTTGTCTTGCGATTTTTGTTGGACTTAGTTTGTTGGATTGGAGGTCTTGAGGTTGTTCGACTACTTGAATATTGGGAGTCCTTTGATTGTAGAACTCGTAAGGTTATAATATGATAGTTAAGAATGGTCGATCTATTTGGACAATTACAATGGGTTAGTCACTTCTCTAGGCTTGGTCTTTGGTTTGGGCTTTGTTCCCAAATTATGGTGAGGATAGGTGTTATCCCCAAGTACCTTATTATATTTGGAGTGAGCCTTTGAATATGTTGGAGTTACTTGGTGGGCTTATGCATCGACTATGTTTATGGTTTCATGAATAATGTCTTTAGTCCCTACCATGTTATGCTTGTAGTGGTCTCTAGTGATGAAGTATGGATTTATTTAGAGCTTGTGAACCATTTGGAGGTAGTGTTACAAATGTTATATGCTAAGTTTGTGAAATGTGAAATGTAGTTAAAGGAGGTTAGCTCTCTAGGTCATGTGGCGACGAAGGAAGGTATTAAGATTGATCTCAAGGATATGTATATGAATAGAAACCGGCCTAGACCTTTGACCCCCATCGGACAATAGGAATTTTGGGGGCTTAGCGGGCTACTATCGAAGGTTTGTGGTGTATTGTGATGCCTCTTAGATTGGTTTGGGTTGTGTGCTGATGCAATATAGTAAGGTGATAGCCTGTGTTGTTAGAAAGTTTGAGATGTAAGAGAAGGATTATCTTATCTATGAGCTTGAGTGGGCTATTGGGGCTTTTGCTTTGAAAATTTGACTTCATTGGTTATATAGGGTGCATGTTGGTGTGGATGTCGTCCACTAGAGTTTCTAATATATGTTCATCCAAAAGATCTTAGCTTGAGATAAAGGAGGTGGTTAGAACTTCTTATGGATTATGATATGAGTGTGCATTATCATCCCAGTGAGACTAATGTTATGGCAGATGCTTTTGGAAGGGTGTCTATGGGTAGCCTAGCTCATGATAATGGTGGTGGTGTTGTTGTTAGTGGTTCTAAATATTCATTGGTTGATGAGTAAGAGCAAAGCAAGATCTTGATCCCTCCTTGTTAGGATTGAAGGCCTTGGTGAAGGAGGGCAAGGTGGAGGTTTTCTCCCAAGGGGGAAATGGTGCCCTTAGGTACCAAGGTAGGTTGTGTGTACCTTGTGTTAATGGCTTGGTGGAGAAGATCCTTGATGAAGTCGTAATTCTTCTTACTCTATCCACCTCGATTCTACCAAATGTATAGAGATTGAGAGATGTGTATTGGCAAGAAGGCATGAAAAAGGGCATTGCCAAATTTGTTCCCGATTGTCATAGTGTCAACAAGTTAAAGCCGAACATCAAAGGACAGGTGGCCTAACCTATGACATAGAGATTCCTACTAGGATGTAGGAGGTTATTAACATGGATTTTGTGGTTGGATTGCCTAAGATTAGAAAGGGTTTTGATTCTATTTGTGGTATGGTTGATAGGGTGATGAAGCTGGTTCACTTTCTATCGATTAAGACTACTTATGGTGCCGAAGAGTATGCTAAATTGTACATTCATGAGTTGGTGAGATTACTCAATGATATGATTAGGGCTTATGTATTGGAGTTCTAGAGTAGTTGGAATAGTCATCTTCCAGGGATTGGGTTGGTTATAACAATAGCTATTATTCTAGCATTGGTATGGCTTCTTTGAGGCTCTCTATAGTAGGTGTTGTAGATCACCAATTGGGTGGTTTAAAGAGGAAAAGATGGCATTGTTGGGTCCAGATTTGGTTATGGATGCTACGGAGAAGGTAAGGTTGATCAGGGAAAGGTTGGAGACAATCCAAAGTCGTCAAAAGTCTTATGTCGAAGTGAGAAGAAGAGAATTTGAATTCAAAGTTAGTGATTGGGGAGAATTGAAGGTTTCTCTTATGAAGGGTGTGGTTACCCTGATAAAGAGGGAATTAACTTCATGGTTTGTGAGTCTTTATGAGGTGTTGAGGAAGGTCAGTGAGGTTGTACACGAATAGGAAGCGGCTTTGGATATGGATATGGTTCGTCCGATTCTTCATGTTTCTAGGATTGAGAAGGTATGTTGGTGATTCAAGTGGTATGGAGCTATTTGAGATTGTGGACGTTGTGGAGAATGAGTTGACTTATGAGAAGGTTCGATGGAAAGTAGGGTAGATATGAGTAAAGGTGTATTTGCAAGGGTGTAGTGTTCGGTAAAGCCCATTGGAAGAGTCGTCAAGTCGATAGTATCTCTTGGGTAGCCGGAGTGAGCATGGAGGAGCAATATTCGTACCTCTTTCATTCTATTCAAGCTTATGATAACACTCAAAGTCCTTTCATGATTCCAAATCTTATGTTTCAGACCCCAAGTCATTTGCTATGCATTTATGTTTATATTGAAGGGTTCATGGTAATGCTACACTTATGTTGTGATTTTGAAAGTTGTGTCATAAGTGTATAACAGCATTCTTGTTGGGGCAGATTTGTTCATGATTATTTCTCATATATGTTTCTTTGACATTCGGGGACGAATGTTCCCAAGGAGGAGATATTGTAATGACCCTAAAAAAAATAATACCCGAAAAAGTGCCTCGAAAGTTCTCGAAATCGTAATTTCCATATCTCAAAATCCGAGCATTATTTCAAAAATCCGATTTCATATTCTTGTTCAAGGGGTCAAATTTAGGGGGAAAAAGGTCTAACCTGTCACGACCCAAGCCTAGGGCCTAGACGTGACCGGTGAATGGGGAACCCGAAAGAACCCCTTATGTGCCTCATAGCATATCATTACACATCCTTGCTCGTGGAAATAATATAATACAACAAGAAATAGTACATTGGGACAACCAAGGCTTAGGGAACACTTTAATATCATAAAAAACAAGAGTCAATAGAGTCAAAGCTTATAGCATAGATAATAACATGTCCAACAACACCTCAACTACATAAATAAGAGTGGGGGCCACGACAAACAATCGGGCTCACCTTCTTAGTCAATACATGAATAAAAGTAAGATAGTCTTAGTATAAAGCAAGAGATCATAAGCAATGTCCCTAAAATGGAGGACTCACCAACAAGCTTGAGAGACAATAGTTCTAGCCACGTGGAGGAGGAGGATGATCGAGAGGTGCTCCGGTTCCTACGTGGTGACATCATGTAGGCATAGAGTATGCATTAGTACGTTTGAGTGCACTAAATATGTAGGATGCAATGCAGCAATAGATAGGTAGCATAATCGAAATGCTTAATTAGTCAATGGATGAGCATATGGTAACATGACATGAATGGAAAATGCTTGAAGTAAATCATACTTTCATAGAACATAATGCATGTGTAGGGAATGACCATTCTTAGTGAAATCCAAGGCCTACCACCTCCTTGGAGAGGCACATGAGGTACAAATCCCTTCATAAGGTTGATGGAGTACAAACTCCCAACAGGTTGATGCATACAAACCCCCAACATGGTTGATGTAGTACAAAATCCCCAACAAGGTTGATGGAGTACAAACCCCCAACAAGGTTGATAGGTACCAAACCCCAACAAGGTTACCCGTGCCTACAACCCCCCGAGCTAGGTGATCGAGGTACCAATCCCTCAATAGGTTACTTGGGCCTACAACCCTCGAGCTTGGCTTGCTCATCCCCAACACTATAGAGACAATATCATACATACATATAAACATTTCTCCCATCATCATAGAGACATCTTAAACATACATTCTTCTCATCATCATATAATCATCATATCCATACATTCCCTTCATCATCATATAGTCATCATATATATACATTACCTTTATCATCATTTCATCATCATATCATCATCATTTCATTACCTTTTCATCATCATATAATTATTATATAATCATTCAACTCATAAGACTTGCATTGGACCTTTAACTCCTCAAGAATCCATACTGGGACATTTTATCAAACACTTGGAGCATGTGTAGTGCTAATGTAAAACTATACAATTTAATAGTGAAATCATTCTAGTAAATTCAATGTGAAACCTTCAATAGATACTTGGGACCACCCTGAAGAAATATACATCAAAACCTTACATCAAATCTTACAATAGACCTTAGATTCATAGCTCAAAACATGTTAAGACGGCCACAATTTCATGAACCCCAACATAATGTGCAGTGATTTTCATAATAAATAAAACCCATGAATAAATCAACTTTAAATCATGCAATTTTACGAAAAGAGAGCTTGGGTATCATTTGGTGAAAGGAACCCATGAATGAAACCCACATACTTTAGCCTTGGAGATGATCTTGATGGAGATTAGAGATGGACAGATGAAGCTTGAGAGGAAATCATTAGATCCAGAGAGGGTTTTGAGACTTGAGTTCGGGAATAAAATATTTGGCTAAGTGTTTGAATAAGTATTGGAGAATGTTTAGAATGATTGAGGGAGAAAAATGGCTAAGTATAGGTATTTCTATGTTTGGGAACACTTAGGCCCAAGACTTAAAAGATCTTGGATCGAAGACAAAACTGAAAAAAATGCACTAGTACGTACCCTTGGCAAGTCGCGCCAGGGGGGCGAAAAGCTCATTGGGAATCATTTTTTCTAGAAAATTGAAATTGCTATTTGTTTGCTCTTAAATCGGGGTTAGACCCATTTTTTCACTCATAATAACCCCCTGAACAAGAATATAATGTTGGATTATCGATATCGCACATGGATTTTGAGAAATATGAAAATTATGATTCCAAGCGCTTCCGAGACACATTTTTTGGCTTTGGGGTATGATGGAATAAAGCAAAATGACTCTTTAAACTATCTGCGCTTCTTTCAATCGTGAAGTAGCAGTTAGTCAATGCAACTTTTGACGCTCATCATAGGTCATCCAGAAACAGTCGCACTATGTTTTTAAACATAGGGTTCACGCTGCGTACATCCGACCCCCCTTACCCCGCAATGGGCGGGAGCCTTTGAGGCATTGGGATAATGTTATTGTTGTTGTTTATGATTCCAAGCGCTTCCAAGACACATTTTTGGATACTTTTTGAGGTCTATTTAATATCTCCCCTTGGGGAACATTCGTCCCCAAATGTCAAAGAGACGTATATGAGAGACATAAACATGAAAATTTCAGCCCACATAGTAATGCAATAATGCACTTAAACAATATTTCAAAATCTCATCATAAGTGTAAAATCATCATGAACTAGTCAATTTAAACATGAACATATGCAATGACATGAGCGCTGAACTTAAGACGAGAGATCTTATAAAGACCTTATCAATAGCTTAGGCTTAAGTGGAGTGGAAAAGTAAGGATATTGCTTTCGCATGTCTGCTTTAGCCTCCCAAGAAGCACTTTCAACTTGTTGATTCCTCCAAAGGACCTTAACAGAAGAGACCTCTTTATTTCTCAATCTCTTCACTTTCCTATCCAACATCTAAACCGGAACCTCTTCCTATGTCAAATTATTTTCAACAACACCCACAACATGAACAAGCATAATGACATTTGGATCATGCACATATTTCCTCTACATGGACACATGAAACACCGGATGAACCAAATCCATTTCTTTAGGCACTTCCAACTCATAAGCTATCTTGCCAACCTTTCTCATTAACCTATAAGGACCCACGTATCTTGGGCTCAATGTGCCCTTCTTACAAAAACGAATCACACCCTTCATGGGTGACACCTTCAACTAGACCCAATCACCAACCTTGAACTCAAGATCCCTTCTGCTCACGTCGGCATAAGAGTTTTGATAACTTTGGGCCATCTTCAATCTTTCTCTAATCATTCTAACCCTTTTAAGAGCTCTATAACCAGATCCGATCCAAACGAAGCCACCTCACAAACTTTAAACCAACCAACTGTTGATCTATAACTCCTACTATAGAGGGCCTAAAAAGAAGGCATACCGATGCTAAAATGATAGCTATTGTTGTAGGCAAACTCAATCAATGGAAGATGATCATCCCAACTACCTTTAAGCTCCAACACACATGCTCTAAGAATATCGTCAAGTGTTTGGATAGTTATTTCGGCTTGGCCATTCGTTAACTGTGCCCCACGATCCAATATGATGGACAAAGGAACCGTATGTGACCTTACCAAGTCATGAATGTACAACCTTGCTTAATCTTCAGCCCCATATGTGGTCTTAACCAGTAGAAAGTGAGCCAATTTTGTCATGCTATCAACCACAACCCAAATGGAATCAAAACCCTTTCTAGTCTTGGGAAACCCAACCACAAAATCCATATTTATCTCTTCCCACTTCAAAGTTAGGACTTTAATGTCTTGGGTTAGGCCACCCGACCTTTGATGTTTGGCTTTGTCTTGTTGACAACTATGACAACCGGAAATGAATTTGGCAATGTTTCTCTTCATACCTCCCCACCAATACACATCTCTCAAGTCTCTATACATTCTGGTGGAACCGGGTTGGATATAATAAGAAGAGTTATGGGCCTCATCAAGGATTCTCTTCCTCAAACCATCAACACAAGGAATACACAAACTATCTTGGTACCTAAAGAGCACCATCTCCCCCTTGGGAGAAAACTTCCACCTTGCCCTCTCTTACCAAGGCCTTCAATTCTAACAAGGAGGAATCAAGATCTTGCTTTTATTTCACCTCATCAACCAAGGAAGACCTAAAACCATCAATAATAACAATACACCCATTCCCAACCTCTTCTAACCTAACTCCCAATCCAGCAAATCGATGCACCTCCCTAGCCATCTCCTTATCAGCACCACCAACATGAGCTAGGCTACCCATAGACACCCTACTTAAAGCATCTGCCACCACATTTGCCTTACCGGGATGATAATACACACTCATATCATAGTTCTTAAGAAGTTTTAACCATCTCCTTTGCCTCAAGTTGAGATCCTTTTATGTGAAGACATGTTGAAGGCTCTTATGATCGACGAACATAGCAACATACACCCCATACAAGTAATGAAACCAAATCTTTAATGCAAACACAATAGCAGCCCACTCAAGATCATGGGTAGGGTTGTTCCTTTCATGCACTTTGAGTTGTCTAGAAGTATAGGCTATGACCTTACTATTTTGTATCAACAAACAACCCAAACCAACCCGGGAAACATCAAAATATACAACAAGTCCTTTAAGCCCTCAGGTAGTGATAATATAGGAGCATACAAAAGCTTGTCTTTCAATGTTTGGAAACTCTTTTCACATTCATCAGACCACACAAACTTAACCCTCTTTTGAGTCAATTTTGTAATAGGAGAAGCAATAGAAGAGAACCCATTTACAAACCTCTGGTAATAGCTTGTCAATCCCAAGAAACTCCTAATGTCAGATGGGGGCAATGGTCTAGGCCAATTTCTAATCACATCGGTTTTCTTAGGATCCACCTTAATACCATCCACCGACAGTACATGACCTAGGAATGAAACCTTCCACAACCAAAATTCACACTTTCCATATTTAGCATACAATTTCTCTTTCCTCAATCTTTGCAACACAACCCTCAAATGAGCCCTATACTCCTCCTCACCACGGGATTAGATCAAAATGTCATCAATGAAGACAACAACAAAGGAATCGAGGTAGGGTCTAAAGACCCTATTCATTAGGTCCATAAAGATGGTCGGTGTATTGGTCAACCCAAAAGACATCACCACAAATTCATAGTGCCCATTCCTAGTTTGGAAGGCTGTCTTGGGAATATCACACTCCCTTACTTTCACTTGATGATAACTGGACCAAAGAACAATCTCAGAGAAATGGCTAGCCCCTTGAAATTGGTCAAACAAATCCTCAATCTTTGATATTCTTGATGGTGACCTTATTGAGTTGTCGATGTACACATCCTAGGGGACCCATCCTTCTTATTCACAAACAACATTAGTACACCCCAAGGTAATTGACTAGGCCTAATAAATCCCTTCTCCTACAACTCCTTCAATTTTATTCAACTCCTTCAACTCCGCCGGGCCCATACAGTAAGAGGGAATAAAATTGGGTTGGGTATTAGGGAGAAGGTCTATGCTAAAGTCTATTTCCCTTTCGGGAGGAATACCGGGAAGGTCATTTGGGAAGACATCAAGAAACTCATTTACAATAGAAATCGACTGTATGGGAAGAGCTTTAGACTCCACATCTCTAACCCTCACAAGATGGTAAGTACATCCATTTAAGATAAACTTACGAGCTTTACTACCCTTGACCACCACATCTTGGTTTTCCCACTCAAGGACAGGTTCATTTAGAAATTGAAATTTGACCCTACGGGTTCTACAATCAATAGAAGCACAGTATGCATACAACCAATCCATCCCAAGAATAATATCAAAATCAACCACATCTAACTCAACAAGATCATAAGACAAGATATTATACAAGATACAAAATATGACAACTTCTATAAACTTTTCTAGCACCAACAGATTCTCCAATAGGATTAGACACCTCATATGACTCATGCAACAACTCAGGATCAACATAGAACTTTTTGGCAATAAAGGGGGTAACAAAAGAAAGAGTGGAACCCGGATCAATCGACGCATACACGTCAAAGTCAAAGATTTTCTACATATTAGTAACAACATCGGGGACTTCATCAACCCCTTGCCTCCCATGCAAAACATAGAACTGGTTGTGCCTTGGGGAACCATCTTATCGGCCATCTCTCCCCAATGGGACCGTATTAGCACCTTGTGGAAAAACCTCCTTGCCCTTGTTGCAATTTTGAGGGCAATGTATCGCTTTATGCCCCATTTCCCCACAACCATAACAAGCACCGATATTCCTCAAGCATGAACTACCATGACCTTTACCACACTTCGGACACACATAAATAGGAGCCCTACCCCTCATACCTTGGGCCCTTAGAAAATCATTGGCAACCCTCTTTTGAAAAGCATGAGAGGACCTTTGGCCTTTATGGAACTGGCCACCCATTTGGAACATACCCTCAAAATGGCCCTCTTGGTCTCATGACCCCTTATCTTCCACAATTTCACCTCTTCCATTTGTTCTGTGTAGGTCATCAAACGTGACAAGTCCATGACATTAATCAATATGGCAGACCATTATTCTTCACTAACCATGTCGGGAACACCCATCATAAATTTTTTGATTCTGGATCTTGGGTCGGCAACCAAGTAAGGAGAAAACTTTGAAAGTTGGTTGAACTTGGGGGCATATTCCTTACAATCATTGACCCTTGTCTCAGATTCATAAATTACACGAATTTAGCTTCCCTAAGCTTTAAAGGGGAGAACCAATTAAGGAAATCCACTTTGAACTCTTCCCAAAGCACCATATAGTTGACTCCCTTCTCTTCTTTCCATTGGTTGTACCATATTTGTGCTACCCCTTTGAGTTGATAGGCCACCAACTTTGCGTTTTCTTCCGGCCTCAGACACATGATAGCCAATATCTTATAGACCTCATCAATGAACTGTTGCGGGTCCTCATCTACCTTTGACCCATGGAATTCCTGAGGATTCATTCTCGTGAAGGCTCTAACCCAAGAAGCCAGTGTTGGAGCATGAGGGGCTTGGGCCCCTTAGTTGGCTTGATTAGCCACTACTTTGTGCAAGAAAATTGAGAGCATCCCTAAGCTCCCCATTGGCCAGTTGCTCCTTGGGTGTGCGGGTGCTTCTTCCCCTCTTATAGGCATGATATAGCATAGCAAAGAACAATTGTTAGGGGAAAACTTACTTCAACTCTATAGCATGACTTAGAAATTGAAGAAGGGAAACATTTCCTAAAACGTCTCATGACCTGCTACTCATAGATGTGTTGCATAACACAACCTTTAATAAGACTCTAATCAATGTGGTATGTTGGACTCCGAGGATATAACAACCTAGTGTTCTGAAACCATCTTGATCATGACCCAAGCCTAGGATATAGACGTGACCCGCGAATGGGGAACCCGAAGGAACCCCAAACAAGCCTGCAGCATATCATTACACATCCTTGGTAATGAACAAAATACAAAAAGAAATAGTAAATTGGGAAAACTGGGGCTAAGGGGACACTTTCATATTATAAACAACAAGAGTCAATAGAGTCAACACTCATAGCATAGATACATAACATATCAAACAACACCTCTACTACATAGATAAGAACAGGGGACACAACAAGCAATCGGTCTCACCCTTATAGTCAATACGTGAATAAAAGTAAGATAGTCTTAGTACAAAGCAAGAGATCATAAGAAACATCCCCGAAATGGAGGACTCACAAACAAGTTTGAGAGACAATAGTTCTAGCCATGTGGAGGAGGAGGATGACTGAGCGGTGCTCCGGTTCCTACATGGTAATATCAAGCAGGCATGAAGTATGTGTTAGTATGTTTGAATGTACTAAGTTTGTAGGATCCAATGCAACAATATATAGGTATCATAGTCAAAATGCTTAATTAGTTAATGGATGAGCATATGGAAACATAACATGTATGGAAGATGCTTGAAGTAAATCATACTTTCACAGAAAATAAAGCTTGTGTAGGGAGTGACCATTCTTAGTGCAATCCAAGGCCTACCACCTCCTTGGAGAGGAGCATGAGGTACAAACTCCTTCATGAGGTTGATGGAGTACAAACTCCCCAACAGATTGATGGGCACAAACCGCCAACATGGTTTATGGAGTACAAACCCTCAACAAGGTTGATGGAGTATAAATTCTCAAACAAGGTTGATGTGTACCAACCTAGAACAAGGTTACCCGAGCCTACCAGCCCAGAGCTAGGCTATCGAGGTACCAAACCCTCAATAGGTTACCCGAGCCTACAACCCCTCAAGCTAGGCTTAGTCATCCCCAATATTATAGAGACAATATCATACATACACATATATATATTTCTCTCATCATCATATATACATCTTAACCATACATTCTTCTCATAAACGTATAATGATCAGATTCACACATTCCCTTCATCATCATATAGTCATCATATATATGAATTACTTTCATCATCATTTCATCATCATATTATCATCATTTCATCGTCATTTCATCTTCATATAATCATCATATAATCATTCTACTCATAATACATGCATTGGATCTTCAATTCTTCAAGAATCCATAACCGAAAATTTTATCAAACACTTGGAGTGTGTGTAGTGTTACTGTAAAATCATGCAATTAAAGAGTAAAATCATGTTAGTAAATTCAATGTAAAATCTTCAATAGATACTTGGTAATACCTCAAGCAATATACATCAAAACCCTTCATCAAATCTTACAATAAACCTTAGATTCATAGCTCAAAATATTTTAAAACAGTCACAATTTCATGAACCCCAACATAGTGTGAAATGATTTTCATAATAGATAAAATACATAATTAAATCAACTTTAAATCATACAATTTTGAGTAACGAGAGCTTGGGTATCATGGATGAAAGGAACCCATAGAAGAAACCCACATACCTTAGCTTTGGAGATGAACTTAATGAAGATTGGACATGGAGGCTTAAAGTTTGAGAGGAAATCCTTAGATCTGGAGAGGGTTTTGAGACTTGAGTTTAGGAGTAAAATATTTGGCTAAGTGTTTGAATGAGTATTGGAGAATGTTTAGAATGATATTAGGGTGAGAAATGGCTACGTATAGGTATTTTCACATTTGGGAACACTTAGGACCAAGACTTAAAAGTCTTGGATCGAAGTCAAAATTGAACAAAAAAATTCACTAGTGCATGCCCATGGCGCGTCGCATCAGGGGCGTGAAAAGCTCACTAGAAATCAATTTTATTTTTTTTAAAATTGAAATTGCTTATCGTTTACTTAAATCGAGAATAGACCCATCCTCCACTTGAAATGATCCCTTGTACAAGAATATTAAGTCGTATTTTTGATATCGCATACCGATTTTGAGATATATGGAAATTATGATTCCGGGCGCTTTCTAGGCACATTTTTGGGCACCTTTTGGGGTTATTTTATAACCCCAATTTTAGCGCGAACAATTCACAATTTCGATTTTTAATGTGATGAATTATAGTAGTTGAAGCGTGCCTCTATTTTTGGTGTCAGTTTTAAAGTTCGGTCCAAGACTTTTAAGTCTTGGGCCTAAGTCTTCCCACACGTGAAAATACCTATACTTAGCTATTTTTCACCCTCATATGATTCCAAAACATTCTCCAATACTCACTCAAACACTTAATCTTATATTTCTCTCAAGATTCAAGTGCCAAAACCCTCTCCGGACCTTAAGGAATTCAACCAAGCTTCAAGTCTCCATCTCCAATCTTCATCAAGTTCATCTCCAAAGCTAAGGTATGTGGGTTTCTTTCATGGGTTCCTTTTACCCATGATACCCAAGCTTCCTTTTACTTAAATTTGCATGATTTTAGATGATTTACTCATAGGTCCTAAATATTATGAAAATCATTGCATACTATGTTGGGCTTATGAAATTGTGACTGTTTTGCTATGTTTTGAGCTATGAAACCAAGGTATACTATAATATTTGATGAAGGGTTTTGATGCATATTACTTGAGGGTGTTACCGAGTATCTAATGAAGGTTTCACATTTATATTTCTAGCATGATTTCACTCTTGAATTGCATGAAGTTACACTAGCACTACACACCCTTTAAGTGTTTGATAAAATGTCCAGTTATGGTTTCTTGAGGAATTTAAGGTCCAATGCATGTCTTATGAGTTGAAAGACTATATTATGATGAAATGATATTAAAATGACAATGAAATTATGATGAGAGTGATGTATGTATATGATGACTATATGATGATGAAATGATTGTGGAATGGATGTGTATGTATATTATTCTCTTCTGTAGTGTTGGAATGTGAGCATGCCCTACTCGGGGGTTGTGCACTGGGTAATGTTGTTAGGGCTTTGTACCCATCAACCTATCTCGGGTTTTGTGCTCCGTCACCACAGGTGGTAGGGTCCGATTATCCATCAACCTTGTTGGGGGTTTGTACCTATCAACCTATCAGGGGGTCTGTGCTCCAGCACCACGGGTGGTAGGGTGCGATGATCCACCAACCTATCGAGGGTTTTGTACTCTAGCACCATGGGTGGTAGGGTGCGACAATCAACCTATCGAGGGGTTTGTACCTTGATAACCTATCAGGGGGTTTGTACTCCGATCACCAAGGTGGTAGTGTGTGACAATCTACCAATAATTAGTGGTCTTTTCTTACACATATATTATATTTTATGTAAACATGTTTTATTTAAGCATTTATCATACATTTTATATTGTTACTATGCTATCTATTGCTTATCTCCATGCATTTTGACTATGACGCCCATATTTTGTTGCATTGCATCCCACTTACTTAGTATATTCAAACGTACTAATGCATACTCTATGCCTACATGATGTTAGTATGCAAAAACAGGAGCCCCGCTTGAGCATCTCCACCCACATGGCTAGTATGATATAACTCAAGCTTTTTGGTGGGTCTTCCATTTTGGGGACATTGCTTATGATCCCTTATTATGTAATAAGACTATCATTCTTTTAGTTATGTATTGACCATGAGGGTGAGCCTGTTACTAGTCTTGCCCCCCGTTATTATCTATGTAGTAGAGGTGTTATTGGATATGTTATGTATCTATGCTATAAGCCTTGACTCTCTTGTTTCTTGATGTTTATGGTATGGAAGTTTACCCTTAGTCCCATTTCCTTTTGTTTAAGCTTATTTCTTTTGTCATTCTGCTTTCTTCCGCAATCAAGGATGTGTAATGATATGCTATGAGGCTTGTTTGGGGTTCCTTCGGATTTCGCATTCGCCAGTCATGTCTAGGCCCTAGGCTTGGGTCATGACATTTTACTCTTGAATTGCATGGTTTTACACTAGGATTACACACCCGTCAAGTGCTTGATAAAATGTCCAGATTATGCATCTTGAGTTGTTGAAGGTCTAAAGCATGATATATGAGTTGAATAACTTTATGATGATAAAAGATGGTATTCATGTGTTGATTTCATGGAAAGTATCTATAGTGATGGAAATTAACCAAATTGAGGGGTTCGTACCTCATTAACCGAATTGAGGGGTTGGTAGTTCATTAATCGAATTGAGAGTTTGGTACCTCATTAACTGAATTGAGGGGTTGGTACCTCATTAACCAAATTGAGGGGTTGGTACTTCAATTATCAAGATAGGGCTGGTACATAAGGGATTTGTACCTCAAGCCCCTAGGATGGGAGATGATAAACCCATTAGCCAAATGATCTTATTTTTCTACGCATGTAATATGCTCTATATAAGCATTGTTTTCTTCAAGTATCATTCATACATGTCATATTGTTAGTATGTTATTCATTGCTTATGATTGTGCATTTTGGCTATGATGCCTATCTCTTGTTGCATAGCATCCTATATACTTAGTACATTCAAATGTACGATTACATACTCTATACCTATATGATGTTACCATGTAGGAACTGGAGCTCCATTTGGTCATCACTCCATGTGGCTAGTACAAATTATCTCAAGCTAGTTGGTGAGTCCTCCATTCTGGGGATAATGTCTATGTTTTATGTTATGTATTATGACTCTCTTTCTTTATGGTATACTTTGACTATGAGGGTGAGCCTAGTTGCTTGTCTTGGCCCTGCTAAGTCCTATGCTTAGAGGTGTCGTTGGACAAGTTATGTATTATGCTTGAGATTTGACTCATTTATGTTATTCTAGTGTTTAACTTTTTCCTTTAGTCCCAATTTCCCTTGTTTTATGTTCTTATGTTGTCCTATTTTGCTTCCGCGACCAAGGATGTGCGTATGATTTGGGGTTCATTCGGGTTCCCCATTCGTCGTGTCACATCTAGGCCCTATTTTAGATCGTGATAAACTTGGTATCAGAGCACTAGGTTGTTAGGTCCTCTGCATCAGAGTCTTGTTCATGGTTGTGTTATGCACCACAACTATGAGCAAGAGGCTATGAGATGTTTTATATAATATTTGCCTTCTTTATGGTCAATGTCATGCTATAGAGTTGAGGTAAGGTTATTTTACCCTTAATGAATGTTCTTTGATATGCTAGTTGATCATGTCCAACACAAGAAGAAGAAGAGCCCGCACTCCCGAGGAACAACTGACTCCTCCCTCTCGTCAAGCTCCTCAAGAAGGAGGACCGGTTCATGAAGAGTTTCGGGATGCTCTCACTTTTCTAGCTCAAGTCGTGTCTAATCAAGTCAAGCAAGGGGCCTAAGCCCGTCATGTTCCTACTCCAGCATCTCGAGTGAAGGACTTCAAGAGGATGAATCTACTGGAGTTCTATGGGTCAAAAGTAGATGAGGAGCCTCAAGAATTCATTGATGAGGTTTACAAAGTATTGACTATTATGGGTGTTAGATCGGAAGAGAAGGCGGAGTTGGCGGCTTTACTAACTCAAGGGGGTGGCCCAAATATGGTATGCTCAATGGAAGCAGGAGAAGGGAAACAATAATGTGGTTCTATGGGAGGAATTTAAGGTGCTCTTTCTTAATCAGTTCTTCTCTCTTGAGCTTAGGGAGGCCAAGTTGGTGGAGTTCATAAATTTGAAGCAAGGTTCTATGAGTGTGAGGGAGTATGTCCTCAAGTTTAATCAACTCTCAAAATATGCTCCTCAATTGGTGGTCTATCCAAGGTCTAGGACGAATAAGTTTCTAATGGGTGTATCCGACTTGGTAAGTGAAGAGTCTCAGTCCGCTATGTTGATTAGAGACATGGATTTGTCCTGCTTGATGATTTATGTTGAACGAATGGAGGAGGAAAAGATAAGGAAGAGAAGGGCTAAAGAGGCCAAGAGAGCCCTTTTTGAAGGGAAGTTCCAAAGTCTCAAAGATAGAGATGATGCTATGTCCAACATATGGTAAGGTTCATAGAGGCCCATATTTGAAGGAGACCAATGCTTGTTTCCGTTGTGGTAAAGAGGGACATAAGAAGAAGGATTATCCTCATAAGCAAGGTAAGGGTGAAGATCTTCGTCCTCAAGGTGAAACCCCAAGGCACAATCGGTTCTATAATCTTCAAAGAAGGCAAGAAGGGGATGAGATGCTCGATGATGCTACTGGTAAGTTAGAGGTTTGCCTTGATCTTGTTGTGCATGCTTTGATGGTTCCGGGAGTTGCTATTTCTTTCATTATTCCTTTGTTTCTAGTAAGATTTGGTTATGATGGCCTATTGGTGCTAGAAAGGCTTATAAGGGTTACTCCATGTTCTTATTGGATAAAGTCTTGTCTTGTGATTTTGGTTGAATTTGTTTTGATAGCTGGAGATCAGGGGGTGGTTTGGCTACTTATATAGCATGCTTCCAATTAGTGTAGAACCCGTAAGGTTATAATACGATGGTTAAGTATGGTCAATCTAATTGGTCAACCACAATGGGTCTGTCGCTTCCCTAAAATTAATCTTTGGTTCAGGTTCTGTCCCCAAGTGAGGATGAGGGTAGGTGATATCCCTAAGTGTCTTTTCGGATTAGGAGTGAGCATTATGGGTATTGGTGGGGTTGGTTGTCTTATGCGCTGGCTATATTTATGGGTTTCATGACGTCACGACCCAAGCCTAGGGCCTAGACGTGACACGGCGAATGGGTAACTCGAAGGTACCCCAAACAAGCCTCTTGAATTCTCATTACACATCCTTGGTCGTCGAAGCATACAAAAACACATAGATTGAGAATAGGGACAATGGGACTAAGGGAAATCTTGCATAAATGCCATAATCAAGAGTCAAGATTCAAAGCTCATACATAAATACACAACATCTCCAACAAACACCTCTAAATACATAGATAGAGCGGGGGCCAAGACAAAGCAATCGGGCTTACCCTCATAGTCAAATAGAACATAAGATAGTGTCTCAATACATAGATAAGAGGAAAACATAAAAAAAATCCCCAAAATAGAGGACTCACCAACAATCTTGGAATAGCACTGTCTAGCAACATAGAGGAGGATGATCAACTTGGGCATCGGTTCCCGCATGGTGATATCAGGTAGGTAAGAGTATGCGTTAGTACATTTTTGAATGTAGTAAGTATATGGGATGCAATGCAACAAGAAAGAAGCTTCATAATCAACATACGTAGCAATAAGCAATAGGCAAGATATAACAATATGTCATGTGTGATCAATGAATAAGTAAAACATGCTTAGGTAATCCATGCTCATATAGAATATCATATGTAAAGATGTGACTAAGCTAGCTTTACAAGGTATGAACCCCTCGGTAGGTTGGTGATGTTGCCACACCATCACCTAGGTGGAGATGAGTATTAACCCTCATTCTAGGTTAGTGATGTTGCCACCCCATCAACTAGATGGTGATGAGCATTAACCCTTATTCTAGGTTAGTGATGTTGCCACCCTATCACCTAGGTGGAGATGAGTATTAACCCTCATTCTAGGTTGATGACGATGCTACCTCGCTACCCTAGATGAGATGAGTATTATCTCTCATTCTAGGTTACCCGGGCTCTTGTTTCCCTGGATCGGGCATGGTCTATGCAACACTTTATATAGCATTCATCATAAGCTCTAATGCAATACCTCATGTAGGATTAATCATAATCATGAACATAAGTTCATTTCATTATCATAACATCAATCATATCATATATCATGCTTTAGACCTTCAATTGCTCAAGAAAACATAATCGGTCATTTTGTCAAACACCTTGGGGGTGTGTAATGGTGGTAAAAGAGCATGTAATTTGGATATGAAATCATGTAGGAATTAGTGGTAAAACCTTTAATCAACACCTTGCAATACCCCCAACACATTCATATCAAAAACCCTCATCAAATCCAACATTAGATCCAAGATTTGAAGACTAAAATATGCTAAAACAACCATACTTTCATGAACTAACATCATTGTGCAATAGATTTCTCAATATGCAAGACCCACATGCAAAATGAACTTAAATCATGAATTATTAGTAAAAAGAGGGTTTAGGCACCATGGGTTAAAGGACCAAATGGTTCAACACCACATACCTTAGCTTTTGTGAAGTTTTTAAAGAAGACTCTAATGGAGATTTGGAGCTTGGATGAGATCTTTGAAGAAATCCTTGAGATTGTCCTTGAGTTTCAGACTTGAATTTAGGGTTAGAAATAACTCTAAGTGTTTGGGGAAATATTGTGGAATGTTTTGGGTGATATGAGAGTGAAATAAAGCTAAGTATAGGTGAAAATATATTTGGGAAAACTTAGGTCCAACACTTAGAAAAATCTGGGTGAACAAGGAAAAGACAGTGCATAAATAACACGTCTTCGCATCACGGAGAGAACGCGGAGGTTCTCTGGAAATCGCACCAAGCGAAATTTTATAATTCGAGATATACCTTTGTCACCATAATTTGGTCACTCTAAACAAGAATATGAAGTCAAATTTTTGAAATTCCAAATGGATTTTTAGATATTCGAAAAAACAAGATTTCGGGCACTTTTGAGGCATATTTTTGGAAACTTTTTGCATTCGTTTCAATATCTCCCCCTTGGAAACATTCGTCCCCGAATGTAGAAGTGATGTACAAGACAATAATAATCATGAAAAAATCAGCCCCAACATGAATGCAATATTATGTTTAAAACATCACTTTCAAAATCTCATTATAAGTGTGAAATCATCATAAATTGTCAACTTAAACAAGAATGTACATGAATGACATAGGGGATGAAATATAAGACTTGAGAGAACATAGAGGACTTAAAATTAGTACCTTAGGCCTGAGTGGAGTGGAAGTGATAAGGTTACTGCTTTTGCATGTCCAATTCGGCCTCCTAAGTAGCACTTTTGACTACTTGGTTGCTCCAAAGGACCTTAACGGATGTCACCTCTTTGTTCCTCAATCTTTTTACTTGCCTATCCAAGATCTGAACCGGAACCTCCTCATTAGTAAATTTATCCTCAACAACACCCACAACATCAAGAGGCACAATGGAATTAAGACTACCAACACAATTTCTCAACATAGAAACATGGAATACCGGATGAACCAAATTCATTTTGCTAGGCAACTTCAACTCATAAGCTACCTTGCCAACCCTCTTTATCACCTCGTAAGGACCAACATAGCTTGACACAACTTCCCTTTCTTGTCAAAACATACCACGCCTTTTATTGGAAAAACTTTCAAATAAACCCAATCCCCCACTTGGAATTCTAGGTCTTTTCTCCTTACATCAGCATAGGATTTTTCATGACTTTGGGCTATCATCCACCTTTCCCTAATAATCTTAACCTTCTCAAAAGCATCCATAACTAGATTTGGCCCCAATTAGCCCACCTCTCCAACCTTAAACCAACCCATTGGTGATCTAAAATGTCTCCCATAAAGAGCTTCAAAAGGAGCCATACCGATGCTAGAGTGATAGCTATTATAGTAGGCAAACTCAATCAATAGAAGATGGTCATCCCAACTACCTTTAAGCTCCAAGACACAAGTCCTAAGAATATCCTCAAGGGATTGAATTTTCCTCTTGTCTTGACTATCCGTTTGAGGGTGGAAGGCCGTATTAAGGTGAATTTTTGTTCCAAGACACCTTTGAAAAGATCTCCAAAAGTGTGAAGTAAATTGTGCACCACGATCTGATATAATGGATAAGGGAACCCCATACAACCTCACCAACTCATGAATGTACATCCTTGCATGCTCTTAAGCCCCATATGAAGTCTTGATCGGTAGAAAGTGAGCCGATTTCGTCATCCTATCAACCACAACCCATATGGAATCAAAACCTTTTCTAGTCTTGGGCAACCCAACCATAAAATCTATATTAATCACCTCCCACTTCCAAGTAGGAAGCTCTATGTCTTGGGTTAGGCCACCGGCCTTTGATGCTCGGCTTTGACTTGTTGGCAAATATGGCAACCGGAAACTAATTTAGCAATATCTCTCATCATACCTCCCCACCAATACATATCCCTCAAGTCTCTATACATTTTGGTGGAACCGAGGTGGATAGAATAAGAAGAATTATGGGATTCATCAAGAATTCTCTCTCTCAAACCATTAACACATGGCACACACAACTACCTTGGCATCTAAGGTACCCATCTCCCCTTGGGAGAAAACCTCTATCTTGCCTTCTTTCACCAAGGCCTTCAACACAAGCAAGGAGGAGTCTAGATCTTCCTTAGCTGTCACCTCATCAACCAAATAAGATTTAGAATCATAGACAACAACAATACCATCACCCACATCTTCTAGCCTCACCCCTAGTTAGTCAATTTATGAACCTCCCTAGCCATCTCCCTATCACCACAATCTATATGAGGTAGGCTACCCATAGATACCCAATTTAAGGCATCAACCACAACATTTGCCTTACCCGGATGGAAATACAGACTCATGTCATAGTCCTTGAGGAGTTCTAGCCACCTTTTTTTCTCAAGTTGAGATCTTTTTGAGTAAAGACATATTGAAGGCTCTTATGATTGGTGAAAATATCAGCATGCACCCCATACAAGTAATGATGCCAAATCTTTAATGCAAACATCACGGCAGCCAATTCAAGATCATAGGTAGGGTAGATCTTTTCATGCACTTTGAGTTTCCTAGAAGCATAGACTATGACCTTAACATTCTGCATTAGCACACAATCCAAACCAACTCTAGATGCATCAGATTACACAACAAAACCCTTAAACCCACCTCGTAGTGACAACATAGGAGCAGACACAAGTCTATCTTTCTATGTTAGGAAACTTTTCTCACATTCATCGGTCCACATAAACTTAACCTTCTTTTTAGTCAATTTTGTCATAGGAGAAGCAATGGAGGAGAACCCATTCACAAACCTTCTATAGTAACCCACAAGGCCCAAGAAACTCCTAATATCCGACGAGGTCAATGGTCTAGGCCAATTCGTAGTCACATCTATTTTCTTAGGATCCACTTTTATACCATCCCCGGACACCACATGACCTAAAAATGCAACCTCTTTCAACAAAAATTCACAGTTGTCATATCTAGCATACAATCTTTTGTCCCTCAATCTTTGCAACATGACCCTCAAATGGCCCATATGCTCTTCTCTACTATGTGAACAAATCAAAATATCATCAATGAAGACCACAACAAAGGAATCAAGATAGGTCTTGAAGATCCTATTCATTTGGTCCATGAAGATGACCGACACATTAGTCAATCCAAAGGACATCATCACAAATTCCTAATGCCCATACCTAGTCTGGAAGGCCATCTTTCGAATATCACACTCCCTCACCCTCACCTGATGGTACCCAGACCAAAGATCAATCTTAGAGAAAAAGCTAGCCTCTTGAAATTGGTCAAACAAGTGATCAATCCTTGGAAGAAGATATATATTCTTTATAGTGACCCTATTGAGTTGCCGATAGTCAATGCACATTCTAAATGACCCATCTTTCTTCTTTACAAACAATATCGGTGCACCCCAAAGTGATTAGCTAGTTCTAATAAATCCCTTCTCCAACAAATCTTTCAATTGCTTCTTTAACTCTTTCAACTACATCAGGGCCATACTGTAAGGGGAATGGAGATAGGTTGGGTGTCGGGAAAGAGATCTATGACAAAATCTATCTCCCTTTCGGGAGAAAACTCGAGAAGGTCATTCGGGAATACATCAAGAAATTCATTTACAATTGGAATCACCTCAATTGAAGGGACTTTGGACTCCATATCTTTGACTCTCACAAGATGATACAAACAACCCTTGGAAATCAACCTATGGGCTTTAATGCATGAGATGAACCTACCCCTCACTATTACATCATGACTTTCCCACTTAAGGATGGGTTTGTTTGAAAATTGAAACTTGACCCTACGGATCCTACAATCAATAGAAGCATAGTATGCATGCAACCAATCCATCCCAAGGATAACATCAAAATCAACCATATCTAATTGAACAAGATCACAAGACAAGAACTTATGCAAGATAATTTCTACACACCCTCCTAGCAACAATAGATGTACCAATAGGAGTAGACACCTCATATCACTCTTGCAACAACTTCGACTCAACATAGAACTTTTTAGCAACAAAGGGGGTAACAAAGGAAAGGGTGACACCTGGATCAATCAAAGCATATACATCAAGATAAAAGATTTTCAACATATCGGTAACAACATCGGGGACCTCACCAACTCCCATAAAGGGCATAAAATTGATTGTGCCTTGGGGAACCACTTGAGGACTAACTTTATCCAATGGAACCGCATTTGCACCCTGAACCTTGCCACGATTTCTAGGACAATCTACTTTCTTGTGACCAAGCTTCCCATATTTAAAATATCCATTGGAAACCTTCAAACTTGGGCCCTTATGAATTTTCCCACACGTAGTACACATATCAATGGGAGCTACACCACCAACACCTTGAGGCCTAGGGATGTCATTGGCAAACCCCTTATTTGTAGCATGAGGAGGCCCTTGGCCTTGATAGAATCGGCTGCCCCTATAGAGCTTGCCCCCAATATCAATGGAAGCTACACCACCAACACCTTGAGGCCTAAGGATGTCATTGGCAAACCCCTTATTTGTAGCATGAGGAGGCCCTTGGCCTTGATGGAATCGACTTCCCCTATAGAGCTTTCCCCCAATATGAGCTCTCTTGGCCTCATAAGCCCTCATCTTTCTCAATTTTTCTTCTTCTATTTTCTTGGAATATGTCATTAACCGAGGTAAGTCCATATCACTAATAAGCAAGGTGGACTGGCACTCTTCACTTACCAAATCGAAGACGCCCATAACAAACTTATTTATCCTTGACCTAGGGCCTGCCACCAAATGAGGAGAATACTTTTAAAGTTGATTAAGTTTGAGGGGATACTCCCTCATACTCATACCACCTTGTTTCAAGTTCATAAATTCAACCAACTTTACTTCCCTAAGCTCAAGAGGGAAGAACCGATTAAGGAAGGCCAATTTGAATTCCTCCCAAAGCACCACATAGCCATTACCCTTCTCACCTTTCCATTGATCAAACCAAATTTGGGCCACCCCCTTGAGTTGGCACGCCGCCAACTCCGCCTTCTCATTTTGCCCAATACCCATGATTGACAAGATTTTGTAGACTTTAGCAATACACTCTTGTAGATCCTCATCCACCTTTGACCCATGGAAAATCAGAGGATTCATCCTCATGAAGTCCCTTACCCTAGCTCCTGGGGTAGTAGCCTGAGGGGCTTGGGCCCCTTATTGGACTTTGTTGGCCACCACTTGGGCAAGCATAGTAAGAGCATCCCCGAGCTCACCATTTGTAGGTTGCTCCTTGGGAGTTTGGGCCCGTCTTCCTCTAGTATTCGGCATGACCTAGCATAGTAAAGAACAATTATTAGGGGGGAATACTTATCACAACTCAATAGCAAGACTTAGGATATAAATAAGGGAAACATTTCCCAAAACGCCTCATAGCATCCTATTCATAATCATGGCGTACTTCACAACCATGAATAGGACTCTAATTAACGCGGTGTGTTGGGCTCCGAGGATCTATCAACCTAGTGCTATGATACCAAGTTTGTAATGACTCAAGCCTAGGGCCTAGACATGACACGATGAATGGAGAACCCGAAGTTACCCCAAACAAGCCTCTTGACTAAGTAAAACTTGCATAAACGTCATAATCAAGAGTCAAGAGTCAAAGGTCATATATAAATACACAACATGTCCAACAAACACCTCTAAATACATAGATAGAGCAGGGGCCAAGACAAAGAAATCGAGCTCACCCTCATAGTTGAATAGAATATAAGATAGTGTCTCAACACATAGATAAGAGGAAAACATAAAAAAATCCCTAAAATAGAGGACTCACCAACAAGCTTGGAATAGCACCGTCTAGCCATGTGAAGGAGGATGATCAACTTGGGCACCGATTCCTACTTGGTGATATCATGTAGGTAAGAGTATCCGTTAGTACATTTGAACGTACTAAGTATGTGGGATGCAACGCAACAAGAAAGAAGCTTCAAAATCAACATGCATAAGTATAGGCAATAGGCATGATATAGCAATATGTCATGTATGATCAATGCATAAGTAAAACATGCTTAGGTAATCTATGCTCATATAGAATATGATATGTGAAGATAAGACCAAGCTAGCTTTACAAGGTATGAACCCCTCGATAGGTTGGTGATGTTGCCACCACATCATCTAGGTGGAGATGAGTACTAGGTTGGTGATGTTGCTAACCTATCACCTAGGTGGAGATGAGTATTAACCCTCATTCTAGGTTGGTGATGTTACCACCCCATCACCTAGGTGAAGATGAGTATTAACCCTCATTTAGGTTGATGAGGATGCTGACATATCACCCTGTGTAAATGAGTATTAACCCTCATTCTAGGTTACCCTGTCTCTTGTCCACCCGGATTGGGAATGTCTATGCAACACTTTATATAGGATTCATCATAAGCTCTAATGCAATACCTCATGTAGGGATAATCATGTACATAAGCTCATTTCATTATCATAACATCATTCATATCATATCTCATGCTTTGGACATCCAATTCCTCAAGAAAACATAACCGAAGATTTTATCGAACACTTTAGGGGTGTGTAATGTGGGTAAAATAGCATGCAATTTAGAGATGAAACCATGCAGGAAAATCAGTGGTAAAACCTTTAATCAGCACCTTGCAACACCCCTAAGATATTCATTTTAAAACCCCTCGTCAAATCCAATATTAGATCCAAGATTTGAAGTTCAAAACATGCTAAAAAAACTATACTTTCATGAACTAAAATCACTGTGTAGTATATTTCTCTATATGCAAGACCCGTATGTAAAATCAACTTTAAATCATGAATTATTAGTAACAAGAGGGTTCAGGCACCATCGATGGAAGGACCCAAAGTTTCAACATCACATAACTTAACTTTTGTGAAGTTCTTGAAGAAGAATCTAATGGAGATTTAAAGCTTCGGTGAGATACTTAAAGAAATCCTTGACATTGGCCTTGAGTTTGGGACTTGAATTTAGGGTTAGAAATGAGTTAAGTGTTTGGGGAAATATTAGGGAATGTTTTGGGTAATATGAGGGTGAAATAAGGCTAATTATCGGTGAACATACATTTGGAAAAACTTAGGTCCAACAATTAGAAAAGTCTAGTTGAACTAGGAAAAGACACTGTAGAAATAACACATCTCCACATCGCGAAGAGGATGCAGAGGCTCTCTGGAAATTGCACCAAGCAAAATTTCGTAATTCGATTTTAAATTTGAGGTTAGACCCTCGTGACCCTAATTTGGATCCACTGAATAAGAATATGAAGTCAGATTTTTGAAAATCCAAACAAAATTTTAAATATACGGAAAACAAGATTCTAGACACTTCCAAGGCACGTTTTCAGGAACTTTTTGGGGTCGTTTAACATGATTAGGGTTTAAAACCCTATCTTGATGTGATTGAGGTGGCCTCTAGTGGTGGAGCATAGATTTATTTAGAGCTTGTGAATCCTTTTGGGGGTAGTGATGCAAGTCTTGGGAGATGAGAGGTTGTTTGCTAAATATGATAGGTGTGAGTTGAGGATAACAAGAAGATGGTTAGAACTCCTTAAGGATTATGATACAAGTGTGAATTATTTCCCCAGTGATACTAATGTTATGGTCGATGCTCTAAGTAGGGTGTCTATGGGTAACCTAATATATGTTGATGATGGTGGCAAGAGGTGACAACTTAGGTTGGAAGAGGTTGACTATAGTAGTGTAGCATTCTTGATGGTTCTAAATCTTCTTTTGTTGAAGGGGTCTAATTTAAGCAAGGCTTTGATTCCGCCTTATTAGAGTTGGAGATTTTGGGTGAAAGATGGTAGAGTGGAGGTTGTCTCCTAATATGGTGGTTTATGGTACCAAGTGGATTACGTGTATTTAAGGTTAACAATTAGGTAAAAGTTTGTAGGTCCTTATAGAGTTTAGAGGAGAAATAGGTAAGGTTGCATAAGGATTGGAATTACCTAGGTATGTGTATATGGTTCGTCCGGTTCTTCATGCTTCTAGGTTGAGGGGATGTGTTGGTGACTTTAGTGCTATAGAACTCTTTGAGGTTGTGGTGGGTGTTATGGAGGATAAGTTGGCTTAAGAGAGGGTCCCGGTGGAGGTTTTGGATGAAAGGGAGGAAGAGTTGACTAATAAGAATGTGGTGTTTGTCAAGACCCTTTGGAGGATTTGTCAAGTCAAAAGTGTCTCTTTGGGAGCTGGAGCGGGCATGGAGAAGTGATATCTGTAACTCTTCCATCCTATTCAAGCTTATGATAACACGTCTAGTCCTTTATATGATTCCAACTATTATGTTACAATCCCTATGTCATTTGCATGCATTCATGTTTATGTGGATAAGTTCATGATGATTTTAACACTTATGTTAAGATTTTTAAATTGTTGTTTAAATGTGTTGATGCATTCATGTTGAGGTATATTCATGATTATACTTATCATGTACGTTTCTTTCACATTCAAGGACGAATGTTCTCAAGGGGGAGATATTGAGACGACCGCAAAATTGCCTGAATATGTTCCTCAGAAGTGCCCGGAATCGTAATTTCTATATATCTCAAAATTCGTATGTTATTTTGAAAATTCAACTTTATATTCTTGTTCATGGGGCAAAATTTAGTAAGAAAAGGGTCTAACCCCGATTTTAGAGAGAATGATTCACAATTTCAAATTTCAAAGTGTCAAATTTCAGTGGCCTCTGTGCATCGCGCCAGGGTGTTTTTTTCTGGCCAGTTTTCTATCTTGGTCCAAGACTTTTGGGTCTTGGGCCTAAGCCTTCCCACACGTTAAAATACCTATATTATGGATATTTCATCTTTATATCATACAAGATATTCCCCAAAACCCTCTCAACATTTAGACTATTATTTCACTCAAAATAAAGTGTCCAAATCTCTTCCAGATCTTAAGGAATTCATCTAAGCTTCAAGTCTCCATCTCCAATCTTCATCAATAAATTCTCCAAAGTCAAGGTATGTGGGTTTTAACCATTGGGTCCTTCCACCCATGGTGCCCAACTTTACTTTTTACTTAAATTACATGATTCTAAGTTGATTTACTTATGGGTCTTACTTATAATGAATTTCACTATAAACTATGTTGGGGTTTTATAAAGTGTGATAGTTTTAGCATGTTTCGAGCTATGAGTCTTGGATCCATCTTGAAGTTTGATGAATGGTTTTGATGTATATATCATGATGGTATTACCAAGTGTTAGTGGGTGGTTTTACCTTGAATTTTCTTCTATGATTTGATGCTTTAATTGCATGATTTTACACTAACATTACAGACCCGCCAAGTGTTCAATAAAATGTCCGGATTAAGCATCTTGACATGTTGAAGGTCTAAAGCATGGTTTATGAGTTGAATGACTTTATGATGATGAAAGAATGGTATTCATGTGTTTATTTCATAGAAAGTATCTGTAGTGATGGAAATTAACTGAATTGAGTCAGCCATGTCCCAAGCCTAGGGCCTGGACGTGACACGACGAATGGAGAATCCGAAGGTACCCCAATCAAGCCTCTTAACTAGTCATTACACATCATTGGTCGTCAAAGCATATAAAAGCCATAAAGTAAGCAAAAGGAACAAGGGGCTAAGGGATAGCTTGTCAAAACATCAACATCAAGGACAAGGAGTCATAACTCATATCATAAATACACAACACGTCTAATAAACACCTCTAAATACACAGATAGAGCGAAGGATAAGACAAAGCTACTGGGCTCACCTTCATAGTCAATAGAACACAAGATAGTGTCTCAATACATAGAAAATAGCAACATAGACTAAGGTCCCCAAAATGGAGGACTCACCAACAAACATGGAATAGCGCCGACTTGCCACTTGGAGGAGGATGGTAAACTTGAGCACCGTTTCCTACATGGTGATATCATGTAGGCAACAGTATGCATTAGTACATTTGAATGTACTAAGTATGTAGGATACAATACAACAAGAATTAGGTATCATAGTCAAAATGCACGATATTAAGCAATAGATATAATATACAATATGCCATGTATGATCAATGTTTAAGTAAAATGTGCTTACGTAACTTATGCTTGTATAGGATATCATATGTAAAGAAGAGACCAAGCTAGATTTCCAAATGTATAACCCTTTGGTAGGTTAGTGATGATGCCGCCCCATCACTTAGGTGGATAGGTACTAACTCTCATCTAGGTTGGTTATAATGCTGCCCCATCACCAAGGTTGATGAGTACTAACCCTCATCTAGGTTCATGAGTACTAACCCCCGTCTAGGTTAGTGATGATGACACCCCATCACTTAGGTGGATGAGTACTAACCCTCATCTAGTTGGATGAGTACTAAACCCAATCTAGGTTAGTGATGATGCCTCCCCATTACTAGGTGGAGAAGTACAAATCCTTCACTAGGTTATCCGGGCGCTTAGACCTCCTAGATTGGGCATAGTCGAGCTTTACACTTTATATAGGATTCATCATATGGTCTAATGAAACACTTCATATAGGAATAATCACATACATAGGCTCACTTCATCATCATAAAATCATTCATATCATATCTCATGCTTAGGACCTTCAATTCCTCAAGAAACTATAACCGGACATTTTATCAAACACTTTGGGGGTGTGTAGTGGGGGTAAAAGACCATGCAATTTAGAGATGAAATCATGCAAGAAAATCTATAGTAAAACCATCAATAAATACCTTTAAGCAACCCCAAGACATTCACATTAAAAACTCTCACCAAAACGTACAATAGATCCAAGATATATAGCTCATAACATCGCAAAATAGTCACAAATTTACATAGCTTTAACATAGTTCATAAAAATATTCATGCTCGTAAACCCATTTTGTAAATTAAAATTTAAATCATGAAATTTAGGAAAAAAGAAGATTAGGTATCATGGGTGAAAGGAACCTATGAAAGAAACCCACATACCTTAGGTCTAGAGTTGTTTGGAATTGAGATTGGGAAGAATGGAGGATTGGAACTGATCTTTGAATCCAATCTTGTTCTTGGGTTTCCTTGAAATTGAGTTGGGGCTTGATGGAGCCTTTTGAGAGAATTGAGAGTGTATTTGAGATGATAGTAATGAGTTTGATCGTTTCAAAATATTGTTTAGGTCTTTTAGGAAGGTTAAGATAGTATTAAAAGTGTAAAAATGACATTAAGTAATTAAAATTTACGGATATGCCATAAGTGAATGGATGGAAAAATTGGCAAAGTGTCGTCTCACTGGAGACTTCACTGGCCGTGTGGCACTCCACGGGTCATGTGGAGTGCCCTTGTGAAGTGCCTTAGTGAAAAAAATGGAAGTTGGGAAACTTCGAAAATTGACATCTCGTCACTTTGACGGACCGCTTCATGGACCGTATGGCATTACATGGACCGTGTACTGGTCCGTCCCATCTCACCTAGACAGAAAAAATGTTGCAGGCCACCACAAGTCCAAGTGCAAAAGGCTGTCCCACTCCACATGGCCCGTCAACAGTGCCCTTCGCACCACCCTCACCCATATTTTCCCCAATTTTCAACAAGCTCCCATTGGCACACCTTGTGGCTATCCCCATAGTCAGTGGTGAGTCACACGGCCTGTACCACTTGTCGTGCCACCTTCCTTAGTTCTAAAAATGGCCTTTTCCAACCCCAGCTGCCCCAAGCTGCCCGTCAAAGGCCACACTGGCCGTCAAACAGTACGTGTGACAACACTGCACAGGATGGCCTCACGAGAACAATCATAACTCCTTCAATCGACCTCGGAATGAGGTGAAACCAAGTGCGTTGTGAAGCTAAAAATGTCATGGGCCACCCAGTTCCAAATGGGCTAAGAATTATACTAGTTTAAAGTTGACCCTTGTATGAAACAACACCCAAAACTCAACTTGGAGGTAAGTCTTGAACTCGTTTAGATACTAGGAATCTCCCATGAATCTAGTACACCCCCTACCTAACAAAATGAGGCTTGAAACATGGATATACAAGAGCATAAAGTTACATGGTGTCACAATATCTCCCATTGGGAACATTCTTCCCTGAATGTCAAAGAAACGTACACAAGGAAAGTAGTCATGAAGACTTTAGCCCAAACATGAATGCAACAATGCACATAAACATGATTTCTAAGGAGATTTCAACTTGTACATCAAAATTCTCATAATCTTATTGACATGAACATGAATGCATGCAATGACATAAGGGTCGAAGCTTGAGACTCGTAATTATAAAAAGGACTTGACATGTAATCATAAGCTTGAATAGAATGAAAGAGATACGAATATTGCTTCTCCATGCCCGCACCAGCTCCCCGAGAAACACCTACGGATGGACGACACTTCCAAAGGGGCCTTGACGAACACCATATCCTCATCAATAAACTTTTCCACTCATCCATCCAACACCTCCATCGGAACCTTCCTTTAAGCCAACATGTCCCCCACATCATCCACAATTTCAAGGAGTACTATAGAACTAGAGTTACCAACACATCCTACCACCTAGAAGCATAAAGAACCGGATGAACCATATCTACATCCATAGGCAATCCCAAACTTATGCAACCTTACCAACCTCCATCTATACTCTATAAATGACTCACAATCCTCAACTCAATTGTCAACCTTAAACACACCTAGTCCACTTGGTACCATAACCATCATCTCCTCCTTGGGAGACAACTTCCACTCTATTATTTTCTCACCCAAAACTTCCAACTTGAACAAGGCGGAATCAAGGCCTTGCTAATCTCGGCCTCTTAACTCAAGAATTTCAAAATCACCAAGGACACTATACTATCATTCCCAACTTCCCTCATCTTACATCCAGCATAGCCAACCAATGGACCATACTAGTCTCCTGTTTGCCACCATTATCCACATATGCTAAGCTACCCATAGTCAACCTATTTAGAGCACCAACCACAACTGTGGCCTTACCAAAAAAGAACTAAAGCACACTCATATCATAATTCTTAAAGAATTCTAACCACCTTCTTGTTATTCACAAAGCACACTTATCATCTTTTAGTAAACAACCTCTTATCCTTCAAGACTCGCAACACTACCCCTAAATAATTCACAGGCTCTACACAATTCAATACCTCATTACTAAAAACCACCACAAACATATAAAAGTAGGGCTTTAAGACCCTATTCTAGAGACACATAAACGTAGCCAATGCATACATCAACCAATCTCCATGAAGACACAACATCCATGCAACTATTTCATCCCAAGTATAACACCACAAACCACCACACCAACTCTAACAAGTTACAAGGCAAAACCTAATGCAAGATGAACATGGATCAACACTTATGGACTTTCTAGCAACCAAAAAGAATAAAGAGAAAAATAATGGCACACCATCCCCAACAATGCACACACATCAAAGCCAAGGAAACTTCAAATTATGGATAATAACATCGGACACTTCTTTCCTCCTTTGAAGAGCATAGAAACGATTACTCCTTGGAGAATCCCCTCTATCAACTTCACCACATTTACCCTTGTTGCGATACGAGGGCATTCAAACTTTTCGTGACCCATCTCCCCACAACTAAAACACGTATTAATGCCCCTCAAGCATGCGCCACTATGAACCTTATCAAACTTTGGACACCCGACATTCGGAGCCACACTTTCAACACCTTGGGCCCTTGGGAAATCATTAGCAAATCCCACCATAGAATCATGAGAAGACCCTTGGCCATGATGAGACAGGCCACCCTTTTGGAACTTACGCTCAAAACGGGCCGTCTTGTCCTCATGATCTCTTCTCTTAGTTTCTCCTCCTCCATTTATTCGGCATATGTCATCAAACGAGACAAGTCCATGTCACTAATTAGCAAAGTGGACCGGCATTCTTCACTCACCAAATTGGAGATCCCCATCACAAACTTATTCATCCTAGATCTAGGATCGGCCACCAAATGAGAAACATACTTTGAATGTTGATTAAACATGAGGGCATACTCCCTCACACTCATAGCACCTTGTTTCAAGTTCATAAACTCCACCAACTCAGCTTTCCTAAGCTCAAGAGGGAAACACTGATTGAGGAAAGCTAATTTGAACTCCTCCCAAAGTATTACATAGTCATTTCCCTTCTCCCCCTTCCATTGATCATACAAAATTTGGGATACCCCCTTGAGTTCGTATGCCGCTAACTCTGAATCCAACACCCATATATTCAAGATTTTATAGACCTCATTAATGAACTCTCATGGGTCTTCCTCCACCTTTAACCCATAGAAAATCGGAGGATTCATCCTCATGAAGTCTCATATCCTAGCTCCTGAGGTAGTAGCATGAGGGGCTTGGGCCCCTTGGTTGATTTGATTGGGCACAACTTGGGCAAGCATAGTGAGGGTATCCTGGAGCTCACCATTGGTAGGTTGCTCCTCGGGAGTTTGGGCCCTTCTTCCTCGAGTGTTAGGCATGATCTAGCATAGCAAAGAATAATGGTTAGGGGGTAAAACTTACTAAAACTCTATAGCACGACTTAGAATTTGAAAAAGGGAAACATTTCCTGAAACATCTCATAGCCTCCTATTCATAGTCATGGCGCGCTTCACAACTATGAATAAAACTCTAATCGACGTAGTGTGTTGGACTCTGAGGATCTATCAACCAAGTGCTCTGATACAAAGTTTGTCACGTCCCAAGCCTGGGGCCTAGAAGTGACACGGCGAATGGGGAACCCGAAGGAAACCCAATCAAGCATTTTAACTTGTCATTACACATACTTGTCATTAGCACTAGGCACACACAACCCACCTTGGTACCTATTGAAATAGGTTGACTGTCGGGAAGGAGATCTACGCCAAAATCTATTTCCCTATCGGGAGGAACATGGGAAGCTCACTAGGGAAGACATCTAGGAATTCATTAACAAGGATAGGTAATAATATGCTATGAGGTTTGTTTGGGTTAGAGTCTTATTCATGGTTGTGTAATGACAAGTTAAGAGGCTTGATTGGGGACATTCCCAAGATGACCTTCCAAACTAGGTATGGGCATTAAGAGTTCATGATTATGAATTTTTGATTGAACAATGCATCGGGTATCTTCATGGAGCTTATGAATAGGGTCTTTAAACCCTACCTTGATTTGTTGGTTGTGGTTTTCATTGATGATATCTTGATCTACTCTCATAATGAGGATGAGCATGTGGATCATTTGAGGGTAGTGTTGCAAAAATTTAGGGAAGAGAAGTGGTATGCCAAGTATAAGGTGAACCTAAGTGCGTTCGAAAGTTGATTCAAAGAGCTTTAATTTGGTAGGTCTTGGGCCACCAAGTTCTATGTGTGCTAAGAGATATGCCCCTCCAAAGTTGACCCTCCTAAATCGCTTTTTTTGCAATTCTCAGATTTTGATACGGTTGCTCTAAAATTCAGGTTAGACCCACTCCCCACAAAATTCGACCCCCTATATAAGAATATGAAGTCAAAATTTTGAAATAACAAACGAATTTTTAGTTATATGAAAATTACGATTCTAGGAACTTCCGAGGCACATTTTCGGGCACTTTTTTGGGGGTCGTTTCAATATCTTCTCCATGGGAACATTCGTCCCCAAATGTAAAAGAAATGTACATTAGAAGAATAATCGTAAACAAATCCACCCCAACAAGAATGTAACATTATGTTTAAAATACTATTTTAAAAATCCCAACATAAGTGTAAAATCATCATAAACTTGCCAACTTAAACATGAATTCATATGATTGACATAAGGGCTGAAATGCAAGACTTGAAATCATGAAAAGGACTTGACATGTTATCATAAACTTGAAAAACATGAAAGAGATATGGATATTGTTCCTCCATGCCCGCTCCGGCTCCTTGAGAGGTACCTACAAATAGACACTCTCCCCAAAGGGCCTTGAAGAACACTATATCATTAATCAACTTCCCCACTCATCCATCCAACACCCCCACTGGGACCTTCTCTAAAGACAACTTACCCTCCTTAACACCCACAACATCAAAGTGTTCTATAACACTAAAGTCACCAACTCATCACATCCACCTAGAAGCATGAAGAACCGGACGAACTATATCTACATCCATAGGCAACTCCCCAAACTTATGCAACCTTACCAACCTCCCTCTACACTCTATAAGGACTCATAATCCTCAACTCAAGTGTCAACCTTAAATTCACCTAACCCACTTGTTACCATAGCCACCATCTCCCCCTTAGGAGACAACCTCCACTCTATCGTCTTCTCACCCAAAGCTTCAAACTCTAATAAGGCGGAATCAAGGACTTGCTTAAACTAGACCACCCCTCCTTAACCAAAGAAAATTTAGAACCACCAAGAACACTATACTATCATTCTCCACTTCCCCCCACCTACTTCCAACCTAGCCAACTGATGGACCCCACTAGTCTCGTCCTTGCCACCATTATTCACAGATGCTAAGTTACCCATAGGCACCCTACTAAGAGCATCAACCATAACACTAGCCGTACCGGGAAAATAAAACACACTCATTCACAATCCTTAAAGAATCCTAACCACCTTCTTGCTATCCACAATGTACACCTATCATATTAAAACCTTACGGGTTCTAAACTCATTAGAAACATGCTATGCAAGTAGCCCAAACTACCCCAAGACCCCCAACACAACAAGCTAAGTCGTCATACCACAAGAATACTTATAATATGTATGTACATACCTTCAAAGAGGAAATAGTCATTTTCCAAATCATTCCAATGCACTATTGGCCTTAAAAGCCAAAAATTATTCATAATAATTCATACTTAGGATCAATTGCCAAGATCATAATTTCATAGTCATAATACTCATGCATAAGAACAGCCCATTCATATACAAGATGGTGCAAGCAACCAAAATGCTTAAAGAGCCAAAACCAAAGACATATATGTGATTATAATATTCTCATAACCAATCTTTTATCAAAATCATACCATAAAATGAGATTGGCCTTATCCATAACATAAATAAATTTAAAAAACATAATCCGTGTACCTGAATGCATATGCTATGAACACTGAGGTAATGATATGGGTAATTAAGACTCCATTTAAAATCAACATTTATATTACAAAGTTCAAGTGAAAACACAATTAATTCCATATTGAAATCCATAGTGTAATCTCTCATGCATAAATGATTTCAAAAGGGGGATATGCATACTTATATCTTCATGAACCCAAAGTAAATCCTCATATAATGGTTTAAATCACATTAGAATCATCAAATAAACACTACTCATGAATCAACAGAATTTTAGGAATCATAATATTCAAATCCCGAATTAAAATAAGTAAAATCCATGTAGCTTTTCTTGAAACTAAATTTTGGGTCTCCTCAATTGGAAGGGATCAAGGATCAATCTACGTACATATGAATCCTACTAGCACCAAAGAATAACAGAAGAAATAGCAACCCTCGGACCTATCAAATCACCCTACTCGCAACCTCCGACAATAGCCCACCAAACCCTAGAGGGTCCTAGTATCTAAGGAAGTCAAGGTATAGGCTAACACCTAATCACCTTTATCTTACTAAAGTCCACCTTAATACCATCACCCAGTACCACACAACCTAGGAAGGCAACCTCTTACCACAAAAATTCCCATCTCACCTACTTAGCACCCAACCTTCTTCCTTGAACTCATAGTACTACCTTCAAATGATTCACATGCACTACCTAATTAGGGAACAAACCACATTCTCATCACCAAAACTACTATAAACCTATTAGAGTAGGGACAAAAGATCTTACTCATGAGACTTATAGGCATAACTGGCATACTAGTCAAACCAAAAGACACTACCCCAAATTCAAAATATCGGAAAGGGGCATTCAAGGCCTTATCTACCATCAACAACAATTCTATAAACAAAACAACTCAGGTTCAACACCTCCAATTCTAACAAGATGATAAATGCAATCCTTTAGAGACTAATTGTACCTTAAGACATGAAATGGATCTACCTCCCTTGCTATCGCTTAACAACCTCACCCTCAAAGACGAGCTTATCAGGGAATCGGGAGCAAGCTCTATGGGTCCTACCATCCATGAAGACACAACATGCATGCAACCATTCCATTCCTATAATGACATCAAAATCCACCATGCCAATCCCAATAACCACAAATCAAGACCTAACGCAATACAAACCTTGATCAACACCTATGAACTTTCTAGCAAAAATACACCCAACCAAGGGATAAACACCAAAGGTTCACATCACAACTCAGGGCACACAAGAAGCCCCACTATCAAGTAAAAGAATATAGGAGAAATATTGTAACTCGGATCTATCCAAATCAAAACCTTCTACTTACCTTCCTTCACCTCCCTCTTTGAAGTGGCATGATCAACTAAAAGAGTAAAGAACATTCGTTAGAGGGGAAGGCCCTATCTCACTTCTAAAGCATGACATAGACCATGAAGAAGGGAAACATTTCCTAAAACGTCTCATAGCCTTCTACTCATACTTGTGGTGCACAACACAACCATGAATAAGACTCTAATCGACGTGGTGTTTAATTGGGTCAACTTAGTCATGGGAGAAGCAATAGAAGAGAACCTATTCACAAATCTCCGGTAGTATCCTGCTAAGCCCAAGAAACTTCTAATGTCCATTGGAGTCAAAAGTCTAGGCAAATTTCTAATCACCTCCATTTTCCTAGGGTCCACCTTAATGCCATCTCCCGACACAACATGACCTAGGAAGGCAACCTCTTTCAACCAGAATTCACATTTTTCATACTTGGCATACAACTTCTCTCACCTTAATTTTTGCAACACTACCCTCAAATGACTCACATGCTCATCCTCACTATGAGAGTAGGTCAAGATATCATCAATGAAAACCACAATTAACAAATTAAGGTAGGGTATAAAGACCCTATTCATAAGATCTATGAAGATAGCTGGTGCATTAGTCAACCCAAAATTCATGATCATGAATACATAATGCCCATACCTAGTCCGGAAGGCCGTCTTGGGAATGTCACACTCCCTCACCTTCACTTGATGATACCCGGACCAAAATTAATCTTAGATAAGTGACTAGCCCCTTGAAGTTGGTCAAATATTCAATCCTTAGTAGAAGATATTTATTCTTTAAGGTAACCCTATTAAGTTCCGATAGTCAATACACATTATAAGTGAACCATCCTTCTTCTTCAGAAACTAACCGGTGCACCCCAAGGTGATTGAGTAGGTCTAATTAAACCCTTCTCCAAAAGGTCCCTCAATTGCTCCTTTCAACTCCTTTAACTCAACCGAGGCCATATGATAAGGGGGAATAACAATGGGTTGAGTATGGGGAAGGAGGTCTATACCAAAATCTATTTTCTTTTCGGGAGGAACACCGGGAAGATCACTAGGAAAGACATTATGGAACTTATTCACCACTGGAACCTACTCTATAGGAAAGACTTTGTAATCAACATCCCTAACCCTCACAAGATGATAGAGACACCCTTTAGAGATCAACTTTTAGGCTTTAATGCAAGAGATAAATCTACCCTTGACCACCACATCATGACTCTCCCACTTAAGGATGGGTTCATTTGGGAATTAGAACTTCACCCTATGGGTTCTATAATCGATAGAAGCATAATATGCACACAAACAATCTATCCCAAGAATAACATCAAAATCAACCAGTCATTACCCAGACATAGGGACTAGACGTGACATGGCAAATGGGGAATCCTAAGGGTCTCCAAAAAAGTCTCTTAGTATATTATTAGACATACTTAGTCACAGAAGCTATATAAACAACAACAAGAAAGTAAAATAGGGATAAATGGGACTTAGGGAATACTATAATAGCATAAAACATAGAATACTCAAGAGTCAATACCATAACATAGATACATCATAATATTCTAAAAACACCTCTAAACATAGACAGGAGTGGGGCTATGACACTTTCCAGGCTCACCCTCATAAAGTCAAATATCAACATAAAGAAGTTTTAGAAATAACAAGAGAAAATGTATAATGTCCTCGAACTTGAACATTCACTAAGCTTATCTTTAAGATGTAAAACTAGCCACGTGGAGGAGAATAGTCAAATAAAGATCCGAACCCCACATGGTAACATAATGTAGGCATATAGTATGCGTTAGTACGTTTGAATGTACTAAGTATGTAGGATGCAATGCAACAAGAGATAGGCAACATAGTCAAAATGCAAAATGATAAGCAATATATAGCACAATAACAATATGACATGTATGATCAATGCTTAAAGTAAAATGTGCTTTGCAAATCATTCACCTTACATAAAACATAGTATACATATAAGTGTGGCAAGAAACCTCAACTGACATAAAATAAGACCAAGCAAGCTACAACTTGAAATCCGATGTCAACCCTACTGTTAGACCCCATATTTCTTTAAATCAAGGATAATTATCCAAGTGAAAAATCTTGTTGTGGATGTTGTATAATTTGAACTTAAGTACATTTTTTTCGGTGCATGATCAGAGTATCAAGTGAAATTGGCGTGCATAATTAAGTTGGAGTCAGAAGTCCTCAATTGGATCAAGATAGAAAAGTTTG
>JAABOM020000007.1:10902702-10924490 GCA_011800125.2 Solanum clarkiae
TTTTATAAAACCATACATTAGAACTACGACCTCATATCAGCTCCAATTCTATTCCCATACTAAGAAATTGACTTTAACATCTATGCTCTATTAAGAATCCTCAATTAAAATCCTATATCATATGAAGGATGACTCGGTCTTATCTTTAAAAAATTGGGTTGTTACATTACAACTGATTATGAAAGAAATCTACAGATTAAAATCTCAAGGAGAACATCAAAACTCTGTAATCTCAATTAAAATAATAGCAAAATAGTGTTCTCTCGGCATTCTTGGTCCCCAGCAGTCGATAATCGTGAAAATGGAATATAAAAATCATATATATACATGGGAAAACCTGATGCTAATTAAAATAGAAAAATAAAAGCCAACATGGAGCACAAATATTTGAATGGCTCGTGAATCGTTTCACGAACCATGAAAATTGTCTGTGATCTTCCGCTTGGGCTTCTCGATTGCGCTCTATTCCATGATGGGACACATGGGCTTTGTGAGGTTCACGGCCTTCTTAACAGTCTGTGAACCTTGCCTTGGAAGAATTCTTAGTTGCCTACCACCTCTTCATCTCCACGACCCTCTTCACGGTTCGTAGTTGTTCCACAGCCCATGGAGGGTCACCATTGAATCATACTTGCACTAATTTATTAATTTTTGGCGGTGGTCTCTAAGTTACGTAACTCTCTACAGCAATTTCCATGATTTGTGTGAGGTTACACGGTCTGTAAAAGGTACAGCGGAACCAACCTTGCTTCATGCCTTGCCACTCAATTGAATCACGCCTAAGTGAGGAGTCACGATGAGGTTCCATGGTCCGAGCAAATGTTCACGGGCCGTATGGTTGTCCATGGACCCTCACTTGGATTATTTCACTCCACCTTTGTTCATTGCTAATACCACGATGGTCTTCACGGTCCATGTAGTGTTGCATGGGCCATAGAAGTAGCCGTCTATCCCCGTCAGCATCTTTGTTGCTTATTTTCTTGAATTTCATCCGATTTTTCATACTTTATTCATTTTCCTTCAAATTCATACAAAACAAACATTAAACCAATAAAATTACTTGAGAACTCGCAAAAATTCATGTCTAAGGCATCGTAAGAGTCGTATTTTCATGACTTATCAAAACCTTCAACTTAGAATTATTACTTTCCCTCAAGCAATGACTAACAAAACTACACAACACGTAAATACAAGTACCCATCAGAGATCATACACTAGCCCCACAATTCTCAAATGTATGCCCTTATAGTAAACTTTTGATGCACTCGCACCCAACCAACTCATGAAAACCAAGTTACACATCATATACATACACATTTTGTCTAATAAACTCAAGAATGAAGATGCACTCATTAGATCACTGACCAAATAGTGCAACGATAGTGTCCTCACCATAACAAAGTCTCTCACATAGTGTATAAATGCAAAACAGAACTAGGATGTAGACACTCTTGCTCAGAAATGACGTCCAATTAACACACAAGACCACTACAAGAAAATAAATCATTAACGAGAAAAAATTTTGTCGCTAAAAGTATAAATATGATCATTATTAGTCAATAATGATCGGTAAAAATTCCATCATCAACAATTGCTAAAAGCTCTACCGTTAAAAGATTAACGACTGGATTAAATTTGGTTATTAAAAAAAGCTTTAACAATGACAAAAGTCTGGTCGTTATACCTCTTTTCAATAACCAGATTTTTCCTTCATTAATTGATAATCTAGTTATTAAAAAAATTGCAAGCCCAGTGTACTTCCAAGGAAGGGCCTGACCACAAGTATCTATTATACATAGTTTTACCTTGCATTTCTGCCAGATGATGTTACAAAGGTTTGAACCTGTGACCTTCTGGTCACATGACAACAACTTTGTTAATTACTCCAAGGATTCCTTCAATTCTAGTTATTAAAACCTTAATTATAACCACAAATCATATCAGCAAAAGTGCATATATATACACGCACGCACATACAAATACGTGTACATATGAAATCATATAACTTGATTTTATTCGTATTAAATTTCATAGTTAACTATAAAGAATGATATTGTGTAACGTTACAAGAATATAGACATATAAATTGTATGATATCATATTTTTAACTCTTAGTAAAAGAAAAACTAAAATATCCTTACACAATTTCTTGAATATGAAATGCATTCTTCTGTGCTTCAAAAAATTTTTGTTGCTTATACTTCTTTACGCTTTCTCTAAGGATGACTTCTTCAAATTTCATGATCTATCAAAAGATAAGTATAAAATCTTTATGTAAGGTTTTTAATAATACTCCTAATAACTATTATCTTCTTTTTCTTTTTCGCAAAATCAAAGATTAACTATAATAAAATATAAAATTTGTTTCTATTCTCATGATCAAATAAAAAGAAAGTTGGTTTTTCTAATTCTAGACATAAAGTTGTTTGTTTTGTATTTTGCACCTTAAGTTATTGACTTTTTGCACATTGATTCATGGATAAAACTCCCAACTTCTTTTAGCTTCACTTTTTATACTAATAGTATTCACCTAATATAAATAATTCAATATCATTAAAATTTTTATGAGATGTGAATCAATTATATCATCTTAAATTTTAAATAATAAAAAAAATCACGATTTCTTAATTAATTTAGTAGTTGATTATATGTCATGTAGAGCTTTTTGAATTATTTGTTTGTAAAATTTCACTTCATACTTTTCTAAGTCAAACGAATGATTTTTGTTTTGTATACACTTGTTAGTTTCACAACCAATATGTATCTTTTTTATTAGAAGAAACATTATTACTGAATATTGATTCTTAAGTCTATTGATTGAGGTAATTTGTAAGAGGAGAAACATTTATCCTCTTGAGAAAATTACTTACAACCAAATTTATTTAATTTTTCTACCTTAAACATCTATCCTCTGTCCCTATTTTAAGTGACACTCTTTCCTTTTTGGTCCTTCCCAAAAAGAACGTCATCTTGCTCTAATTAGAAATAACTTACCTTTAAAATTTCTTTTTTAACCATTAATGAAATGATTCTCAGCCACACAAATATTTAAGAATGATTTTAGACCACAAGTTTTAAAAGTCTTCCTTTTTTTCTTAAACACTGTGTCAAATCAAAGGGTGCCACATAAAATGAGTCGGAGGGAGTATTCAATATTATTACTTCTATTTTAATTTTTTTTGTTTCATTACAATTTCTTAATTTGACCTACTTCATCTTGCATATTTAAAAAGGTCAAGTAAAGATGAACAAATTGTCGCTCAAAATAAAAATATATGTAGAAACTATATTAAGAAAATATTTAAGTTAGAAAAATTGTGCCAAAAAATTATAACTAAATGCTTTTACAATGTTTCAAAATTTTATATAATTGATTATAATAAGAATGATGGATAGAGTTATTAGAAAATAATATATTAATATTTTTTATTAAACTTTTTTTTTATGAAATAAACAAAATTATAAAAGATGGAGGATTCTTATGAGAGTGATGGAATGATTAATAAAATGCTATTTGTTATACTTATAACATGATTTGGTTTGATCTCTTTGTACACATATTAATTAAAATATATTTTTACACTAACTAATATGTTTTAACAATGGAATGTTATGTTTTTAATGATCAAATTTATCCTCTCGTTAACACTATATTAAAATTTGTCTTTAACAACCAAAAAAAAAAATTTAACCACTATAAGTGTATTTATAATGACCGAAAAAAATTCGATCGCTATAAGTATATTTATAACGACCAAAAAAAATTTGGTCGCTATAAGTATATTTATAACGACTGAAAAATTTGGATCGCTATAAGTGTATTTATAACAACTAGATCATTTCCTGAAAATATATCTAATATTATCCGTTATTAGTCTCAAATTCAAATTTCAATCATGTGATTTCTTCTCATTTTCCCAAGTCGTGATGTACAAAATTACCGGATTCCTTGCTAGTAAGAGGTAGCAAGCACCTGGTGAAATTGGTTGAGATGCATATATGCTTACAATAACTCCATACATACCTAAATTAAATGGACCAGTGGAAAGATCTGAACGGGAAAGTAGTGATGGTGACAGAAGCGTCATTGGGAATCGGGTGAGAGTCCTGTCTCCACTTGATATAAGAGGAGATTCCACTGTCTCATGACTCATAGGATTTCGGGGCTACACTGGGTTTGTTGTTATTTCCTGAATCCACTTACATGAAATCTTGGCTTGGTGTAGAAAATTTTATTGAGCATGTAATATTAAATGGTTAACTGAGAAATCTTAATAGCTTTGTTTAATACCTTATGATTCTCAACTCACCTTCACATTAAATGCTCGAGGTTAACGAGTATTTACAAAGAGAATTCAGTCGTGAAAGACTATCAAAATGAACAGACATAATGATGCATATAAACTGCGCATTTAACTTACAGAACTTGTAGTTTTATATATATTAAAACAGGCAATTTACCCAAAAGAGAGACTGATCATCTTGCACAGCTTTAAATGTTCAATGTGTTTTCTCAAAAGAGGGATGGATCGGCTTAAAACATATACATGAAAGCATACTATTTACCCAAAAGATACATTGACCAGTTTCCGGAGCTTTATAATACACAAAAACATGTCATTTTACCTAGTATCAGTTTTCCTTCATTTGCAGATCGTTTCATGTATTGCTTCACTCAACAGCCAGATGTCGCACAAAAAGACAACTTGTGACATCTACTCTGTATTAGTTTTTTCTTTCAGACATATAGTTAGACGAAAAGCATATTAGAACAAGCCTTCATTCCGTATTAGGCATCAGCGCTTCTCCTTCTGACATTAAAGTTCACATCAGCTGTACGCAGTCAACATACAACATCTAAGCGAAGGAAGGACAGTTAAAAAAAATGTTTTTTTTTTAATTGATACTAAGGAATATTCTGAATTTATATACTTGACGCTATGTTACTGTACCTTCCAGTCGTTGTAATTCTATCTCAAGATAAACTGGTGCCGTACAGCTTCACGATGTGTAGTGCACCGAGGAACTGGAGATTTGATTCATCATTTTACAATTCAGAAAGGAATCAGTGAAAAGGTACAAGCAAAGAGATTCTTGTTAACATCAGGTTTGTCCTTGGCAGTTTTGTTAGTGTTAATATATTTTGATTAATGACAAATTACAGGAAAGCATCAAAAAGGAAACAGTCGGCTAAGATATATCTTGGAGTAATCTGTCAAGCAAAATCTAGCTGGAGATATCAATGACTCAATTATTGGAAGAAGTCAATCTAGTACTAAACAGGAAAGGAAAACCAATCACTGAGATCTAATCTGGAACAATCAAGAAGATTAGCGCAATCAAGAGAATCAATCGAGAAGTATTAAATCTACAAAAACTAGAGTGTTGGTGAAAAATTACAAAATATTACAAAAGTACAATTGAAAAATAAAAATAAAGAATAATATTCTTCAGGCTGAGGCGCGGATATCTCACTTTAAGGAGATTCAAGCCCACTGCAGCAAAATAAAAATATTTTCACCGGCAGTATTCTCGTTGAATTGTTTCCAGGATAAACAACCTTTTCCACAAAATGTGTAACTCAATAACTTTGGACAAGAATAGAGTCTTAAGCTCCACACAAATAATTATACTTCCTTTCAACTAATAAAACTCTCAAAATATTATATAGACAAATTAATCTTTTCTTGTTTTTCTGGTGTAGCTGCGTAGAATGAGGAGCAAATTACTCCTTCATATAGGAGTAATCAGCCTCCTCTGAAAGTTACCATAATAATCAAAAATACAATTGAAAAATAAAAATGAAGAATATAATTCTTTAGGCTGAGGCGTGGATATCTCGCTCTTTTTAAGGAGATTCAAGTCCACTGCGATAAAATAAAATATTTTCACCGATCCAGCAGTATTCTCGTTGACTTGTTCCCTCTAGAATACAATAGCTTTTTCACAAAAAATGTGTAACTCAACAATTCTGGACAAAAGTTGAGTCTTAAGTTCTACAATAGTGTTAATCACTTTTTTACACCACAAAATATTTTATAAGCTAATTTTTTTTCACAGTGTACTCTCTCTATTTTTTCTGGGCTTCAGTTCTGCAAAATGAAGGAGTTGAATGCTCCTTTTATAAGCAAATTTAGCACCCTTAATTTGACAATTTAAGCATTCCTAATTTGACAATTTACACAAAGTTGGTGGACAACTTTGTTTGAACAATACACAGCACGCCACATTTGAAAACAAAGAATTGTCTTGCAAACCAATTTTGATAGGAATTGGTAGGTAGGTGTGCCCCAACAAGGATTAAAAATATATTCAATATTAAAAATGCAATAACAATCTCCCACTCATTTTTTATATTATAGAGAGTCTATCAACTGAAGGAAGATTATTATACAAAATGAAGGTGTGCTCTGCATTGAACCTCCACTTAGTGAAATAGTAATTTTTATTCCAGAGTCATAGTGGTCTCAGACTTGAACTATGGTTGCTTAAGGGAAATGAAATATTACTACTTGCACATAATAATCAACGTGTTATCATGAGCTTATAGCCAGCAATTACGGACTTGTGCTATTTCAGTTTCAACAGTGCCTTTGAGAATAAGCCTAATACTCATAGAAAGCGGTCTACTTCCACACTCATATAGGTGAAATTTGTCAAGAGTGTTCCTATATAATTTACACTCCATCCATATGAGCTACAAATTTTCATTAGAGATTTTTATAAACTCAACCTCCACAACTCACTACAGGAAATAATGCACTCACATCATAGTGAGAGAATAAATAATAGTGCATTCTTCACAACAAGTCATCCTAAGATTCATTCTTCCTACTGAATCTGGTTATAGGATCTCTAGTCCTCAGGTTGGGTTTCCTCATATATGACTTAGGAATTTATAGACATCAATCCCATCCCCTTCAATGTTCTCCAGACCTTCTCTCTTGTTAAGGCCTTAGTAATAGGATCTGCAAGATTGTCACAAGATTTGACATAATAAACATTAATGGTACCAGTTGTCAAATATGATCTTACACTACTATGTTTCCTTTGTATAGGTCTGGATTTACCATTGTAATAACGGTTTTGAACTATACCAATTGCAGCAGTGCTATCACAATGAATTAAAATAGGAGGAATTGCTTTTTCAAAATAAGGTATTTGAAATAACAAATCTCTCAACCAATTCGCTTCCTCACTAGCTGATGCCAAAGCAATTAATTCAACCTTCATGTTTGAGTTAACAATAATAGTTTGTTTTTTAGATTTCCAATAATAGCACCACCACCCAAAATAAAAATATATCCAGTGGTAGAACAAGAATCACCTGATAAAGTATTCAAGTCTGCATCACAAAAGCCTTCAAGTACAGTAGGATATTTGTCATAGAACAAACCATAATTTTTTGTTTCAATTAAATATCTCATAACTCTCGTTATAGCATGTCAATGTTCTTTACCAGTCTTGCTAGTAAACCTGCTAAGTACTCCTACAGCATATGTAATATCAGGCCTAATGCAATCAGTCACATATCTCAAACTTCTGATTAAGCTAGCATATTCCTTTCAATTTATCACATCATTTTCACTTTGTACAGGAAATAAGTGAATACTAGAATCAAAAGGAGTCACAACATGCTTGTAATCAACAAAGTTATATTTTTTTAAAATTTTCTCAACATAATGTGACTAGTGTTAGAATCTTTGCAGGTATGACTATACTGTTTTGATGATGACAAATGGAGCCAACAACAGTAGAATGAGGAACCAGGTCCAGTATATGTGCACCAGTGAAGACATGCAGAGTCCCAGTCAAAAATAGGAGTGCTATTTATGGAAACAGAATCAGTACAAGATACGATGAAGGTAGCAATATAGGAAAAGGGCTCCTTTATGGAAAAGAATGACATGCCCTACTCAAGAAAGGATTCCCACACGGAAGTCTCTAGGGTCCATATAAATACACTTACCAACCCTAGAAGACACAGCTTTTGCAATCTGAAATCGGTGAGAGCATTCAACAGAAGCATGGGCACTTGACAAGAGCACTCAAGCAAGATCCAGTGTTAGGTTTTCGTGCTTGTTCAAGTCTGTTTGATCATCTTCTTAGAGTCTTTTTTAAGTGACAAAAACTGTAAAAAGTTTTTTTCTTTTTTTTTTGTGAGAGTGGTTGCTTGAGAGTGGGTTTGACTCTCGAGAGTTGAGCGTGTTGGAAGAGTTGTAAGTTGAACATTGCTCGCTAGTGAAGTTTTTGAAATCCTATGAGTGTAGGAAGTGGTTGTTTCTCCCTTGAGCAAGGAGTTTCTCCACTATAAGTTGTTTGTCTTTTGTTACTGCTTTCATAAACACGTTAGTACTGTTCATTGAACTTGATTCACTAGAAGTTTAGGGGCACTAATCCTTTCAATTGGTATCATAACAAGTCTTTTCGAAACAAGGCTAACTACCTCAAAAGGATAATGGAGCCCCACCTACAGCACAAGAAGGAGCTTCTCTGTCCAAAGCACCGCTGCTCGACGGACAATACTATGGTTGGTAGAAAACTAGGATGATGAATCATATTGAGGGTGAACATCCTGATCTTTGGAATGTGGTACTCAATGGACCAACTATTCCAATGAAGAATGCCTCTACTGAGGGTGCGCCAAGGATATCCAAGGAACGCAGTGAATGGAATGATGCTGACAAAATTGCCATTCTGAATAATGTCAAGGCTAAGAAGATCTTGTTGTACGGCATCGGTCTCAACAAATATAACAAGATATCATCATACCAAAATGCTAAACAAATATGGGATACTCTAGAAGTTGCTCAGGAAGGTACCTCTCAGGTGAAAAAGGCTAGGAATGATAATCTCAATCGACAGTATGAGTTGTTCAAAATGCATGAAGGCGATACAAATACATACGATGGAAATCAGGTTCTCCGCTATTTTCAATGAAATCTACTCCTTGGGAGAAGTCATCCCCATAGGGAAGGCCATCCAGAAGCTGCTAAGTGCATTACCTGAATCCTGTGAAAGCAAGGTTGGAGCTATCATTGAAGCTAAGGTTCTAGACACCATGACTATGGATCAGTTGATTGGAACTCTGGTCACTTATGAATTCAAGAAGAATCGGGAAAAGTAGCTCAATAATAAGAGGAAGGACAAGAACCTGGTTCTAAAAGCCACAAAGAAAGAGGATTATGAAGAAGAAAACATAGCCTTGATTACCAAGAAGTTCCAACAGGTGCTGAAAAGAGGAAACGTTTGACAAAAAGAACCACTCAACGAATAGCTGAAAAAGATCTGAGGGAACAATTATGCCACAAGTGTGGTAGCCCCGAATATTTCATCAAGTTCTGTCCACTTTGGGCACTTGAGTACAAGAAAAACAATCTAGAGAAGCCTAACGAACCCAAGGCTGAACCCTATGTTCGCAAAGACAGAAGGATGACGAGTTAGGAAGAGGATCTTTCGGTACAAAGAGCATTAGCGGTGCTAGTTGGCAATCTGTGTGGAGAATCAGATGGCGAGACTCTTGAGATTAAATCTCTCATGGCAGTCGAGGAACCAGAAAAATATGACTTTCTTGCTCTCTTTGCCATGGATGAGTCCGATGATGAAGGAGGCAAGGAACAGATAATTGGAACTGCTGATTCTAATGATGACAAAGCTGAAGTTGGGAAGAAGAATTTGGCACTGATAGCAGGAGTAAGTTCTCATGATCAGGACAGTGCTCTACTAGATACCAAGGTAAGTATTGAACAAGCTAAAGCCAATATTCATACTTATTTTAAGAAAAACCTTGAGTCCCTGTCATAGCTCTTGATTGAAGCCTATCTGACCGTTTGTGACTTTAAGAACCTTCTTTTGGAAGACTATGATCTGCTGAGAACTGATAATGTTGACCTTAACAATGTCAATCAAAAACTACAGTTGGAGATTGATGGTTTTAAGTCCTCTAGGAAAGAGAAAAATGTCGTGAGTGTGACCCAATCTGATATGGAAGAAAAGGTTATGAATCTAGGAGAAGAGCTAGGCAATATGAGTCATAAGAATAAGGTTCTCCTAAAATAACTCGACTAGACCAAAGCTAAATTAGAGCGCACTATGAAGTGGACCAAGTCCTCTGCTATGCTCGATGATATGCAGCAAAGACAGTTCACCACCAAGTATGGGATTAGGTTCAAAATTAACGAACCCAAGAATCAGGAAATAAATCATGGCGTTTTGTGCACATTGTGTGGGATATCCGGACATTTGAGAGAGAAATGCAATAAAAATGTCAAAGCCCTCAACAGTGACATCTCTTACATTAACAGAAACCATGAAAAGGGTAACCTAAGAAGGGAAATAGGACAAAGGTATTCTTGTAAGAGTAATAGAAAGATACCCTCCTAGAACTAATAGGAATCAGTCAGGAAGAAGGTATCCCCACAGGTTTAGTTGGTTTGATAATGAAGAAAGATGCCCCCCAGAACCAACAGGAACCGGTTAGGCAAAAGACACCCTCTTACATCTTACTGGTTCAGTGATGAAAGTAGATATACTACCAAAACCACTAGAGCTAGAAGAACCAGCAGGGATCTTCCTGCCTGGGCAAAAAGGGATCTTATTTACCCTTTTTACAATCAAAAGGGACCAAAGTGGATCTAGGTACCCAAATCTCACCTCTGTTAATTGTGCAAGTACCAGTAGAAGGAAAACAGAAGCAGTGGTACTTGGATAATGCATGCTCCAGTCACATGACGGGCGATAAATGCAACTTTCTTCTACTAAGTGACTTCCAGGGCAGAAACGTAGGCTTTGGAAAAGGAAAACAAGTTGAAATTAAAGGCATTGGAAAGATAAGACCATCTATGTCCCAATGCATTGAAAATGTGTACTATGTGGAAGGTCTAAAACATAACCTTCTAAGCATTTCCCAAATGTGTGATAAAGGAAACGATGTACTCTTTACTGCATCAGAATGCAAGGTAACAAATACAGTATCCAAGAGGCTAATCCTGAGGGGGAAGAGACACAAGAATGTGTACAAGGCAGATATCAATGGTCTGTGTCAACCAGAGATGAAGTGTTTAAGTGCCATGAGTGATGCTTCCTCACTATGGCACAAAAGGCTAGGACATGCAGTTTTTCTACAATCAATAAAATAATCCTCAAGGAACTGTTTTTAGGACTGCCTGAAGGAAAAATCAATGAAGATCAAGTGTGTGGAGTGTGTGCTTAGGGTAAGCATACTAGGAGCAGCTTTCAACTAGTAGGGTTGGTCAGCACCAACGGACCCTTGGAACTGGTTCAGATGGATCTCTGCAGACCCATGAAAGTACTAAAAAGAGGCGATGATAGGAACAGGTACAAAGAAAGGACACAACTAGCAGCCAAAGAGAGTCAGATGATAAGGACGATAGGGAGAAGGGAAGTGGACCAAGATCATTGTCTCCAGGTGACGGGGAGAGAGTGGTCTTACCTCCTACAACAGTCGCTCCTCAGAGTAGAGATAGTTCATCAAGGACGCCTCACCGAGGTGAACCTGGTCCCTCTGATACAATCAGAACCAGTTTTGTGCCTGAATGTATAGGGCATAATTGGAAACACAACAGCTCCTATCCTCTTGATAATCTGCTGACCCCTCTTGACTCAGGAATATCCACTAGATTAAAGCTCAGAAACATGTGTGCCTTCTCTGCAAACATATCCCTGGTTGAACCAAAAAATGTTAAAGAAGCATTTCTCGATGAAGAGTGGATAGTTGTTATGCAGGAAGAACTCCTATAGTTTGAGCGCAACAAGGTGTGGCACCTGGTTTGCCTCCCCCTCCCCCTCGAACATTGAACTATCATTAAAACAAAATAGGTTTTTCAGAACAAGCTGGATGAACAAGAAATGGTCACTAGGAATAAGGCTAGACTAGTGGTGCAAGAGTATAATCAAGAGGAGGGTATCGACTATGATGAGACCTTTTCTCTTGTTGCTCGCATTGAAGTCATTCGAATGCTCATAGCTTTTGCAGCTCACATGGAATTCAAGCTATATCAGATGGACGTTAAAAGTGCTTTTCTTAATGGATATCTATAGGAAGAAGTGTACGTGAGACAACCCCCTGTCTTCGAAAGCCATGAGCATCCTAACCATGTGTACAAACTTCACGAAGCTCACTATGAACTGAAACATGCTCCTAGAGCTTAGTATGATCAGCTGTCTAGCTTTCTACTAAATCATGGGTACTCAAGAGGAACAATTGATAAGACCATCTTCTTGAAGAAAAGGGGCTCACATGTATTCATTGTTCAGGTCTATTCGATGACACCACCTTTGGGGAAACAAAAGCATCCCTAGGGAAAGAATTTGCAAAACTCATGGGGAGCGAGTTCGAGATGAGTATGATGGAAGAACTTAATTTCTTCTTAGGACTTCAGATACATCAGGGACAGGCCAGTACATGAATTCATCAGCAGAAATACATCAAGGAGCTCATCACAAAGTTCGGGATGCAGGATGCCAAAGCAAGTGATACTCTCATAGCCACCACTACAAGGTTTGATAAGGATGAAACAGGCGTGGTGGTTAATGAACCCAAGTATAGAGGTATGATTGGATCACTTCTATACTTAAACTGCTAGTAGACTAGATATCATATTTAGTATGGGGATGTGTGCAAGGTTTCAGGCAAAGCACAAGGAATCCCATCTCAAAGCTGTTAAATGGATTCTATGCTGCCTAAAAGGTTCCCTGGACCAAGTATTCTGGTATCCTACCGGGTCCTTCTTTGATCTTGTTGGTTTTGTTGACGCTAATAATGCAGGCTATTTTATAGACAGGAAGAGTACCTCGGGAATGGCACACTTCCTGGGATCCTGCCTGATCTCATGGGCTACCAAGAAACAAAAATCAGTTGCCTTGTCAATAGCTGAAGCTGAATATGTTGTTGCAGCCTTTTGCTTGCTCAACTCTTATGGATCAAACAGTAGCTTGAAGACTTTGGGATCCAAGTTGAATGCATTCACATCATGTGTGACAACACAAATGTTATGAATATAGCAAAGAACCGATTCAGCACAAGCGTACAAAACACATCGATGTGAGGCATCACTTCTTAAGAGATAATGTGGAGAAAGGACTCATTGAAATAGTGTTCTATAAAATTGAGGACCAGGTTGCTGATATATTCACCAAAGCTTTAAGCAGGGAGCAGTTTGAGCTGAATCGTCTTCATTTAGGGTTAATTAAGGAGTTTTAACTTCTCCCCTTACTAACTATTGATTTGTACTTTAAGCATTGTACAAACATCCTAACATGACCAAAATTAGCAGGCTTCCTTCCAAGAAAGTGCTGGTGGACACACAATGCTAGGAATTTCTAATATTACCCTTAGTGTCTATTGCTAGAGTAAGACATCGAGTCAGGGGAAACTGATCCTCTCATGCTGATTTATCAAGAACACACTTTCTATATAGCTTCCATAATTTGAATGATTACACATCCTACAAAAAGGTTGTAAGTAGCTTCCTCCTACACTTGGTTCCCTTTATCTGGTTCTCTACTTGGCAGGAAGGGTTATTACTTTAAAATGGACAATGATCACCATTTCTCGGGATCCCAAGAGTCGCATCGGCTGCAGTGTCAGTACACATCCTTTCAGTCCTATCCTGGCGCTTCCTCCAACTTCCAATGACATATATCACCTGTGTGCTTAACTTTACTCACAAAGCCTCATTTTTTCAACCTTGCAAAACCCTTCCACAAGAAAACTCCCAAATGGTATCTCTTGTCGACTACTTCGACACGACTCTAATGCCACTGCTCCCTCACCACTACAGGACTTCTTATATGAGGAATTGCACTCATCACCCTCCATCCACAATCAATCTATGCCAATGTCCCCACCACCAACCACTATAACTGAATCCTCTCGTTTTTCTACCTCACTATCCCTGGACCTGCCCTACTATCAACCACTCCCTTCTCTGTCCAAACCCTACCGGATGGCTGTCGACCTGCCCATCCCTGATCCCACACCCTCTAGTCGACTCCTTATTGACGAGCCCTCATCTTCTTCTATTGATACCCCCCTGTTTGGGTCGGGTCGCCTCCGCCTGGCTCCCCACTGCCTTTCATCGCGCCTTCTTCCACGGCGATGTCGTCTGCACCCGAGCCCGATGACTTTCAGGATGACATTCCCTTGACTCAAGTCCACCGCAGTATTCTTCGTTATCCAGTCCCCTCATCGTTGTCACCCGGGCACTCTGCTCTTCGTTCTTGTCGTCCACTTACCAAGACCAAAAAACATGTGTTAGACACCTCTGGTCCCTCATCTGGTCGAAAGAAGACCTATTCTGGTAAGGCTGCTAACTCGTCCTCCTCTTCTGTAAGTGTCCCCTCCTCTCCTGAAGAGAATGATACCCCTGGTTCCCCATCTGTTCCCCCTACCCAATCTCGTGTAAAGTAGCATGTCGAAAACTTCAACAAATTAGGCAAGGAAGTTTATTTTGTCTTAAAGGGTGTGCTTATGGGACGATTTATCGACCCTGAGGTACGCGACTATCTTGTGGTAGTGCAATTATGTGCTGAATTGTCCCCTTAGGGTTGGATCAATCTATTCTTTGACACTTGGACACCAGTTTATGAGGCCGAGCTTGTTGAGTTCTACACCAATTTGTCATTTGTGGAGTAGGATGTGGCTACCTCGAAAGTGCATGGGGTTGATATACTGTTTGACAAGGTTCGCCTTAGGGAGATCTTGCACATTCCTTCTGTGGGCTTGGCGGAGTACACTTGGTTGGAGGACACAGGCTGTGTGTTAGGCTCTAAATTCACTAAGGAGAGGGTCATTGATGTGCCTCCTAAGGTGTATAAAGCGGAGATGCCTCCATTCTTGAAGTTGTTGTTCGAAGTGGTGCATAAAGGGATATTGCCCAGAGGTGAGCGTAGGCATGAGGCCACATTTCGCGATATGGGAATCGCACATGCTATCAACCTTCGAGAGCATATGGACTGGCTGGCGTTGATTCTGCAGCATATGGCGCACAATGCTAACCCAACAGAGGGAACCCAACAATTTGCCTATGGTAACCTGTTAACACATGTCTTCAGGGCTTTTCAGGATCCCCTTGGCACTGGGATGGTATTGACTAAGAAGGACATGATAGATCACCCTACGGCCCTCGAGTGTAAGTGTGCCCCTCCTGTTGTTGCTGTTGTTGCACCTGTTCTACCAAAGTCCACTAGCGCCATTACTCAGCTTATGCAGGAACTTCGTGAAGCTCAGGCTAATTTGGCTCGTCTTCAGGACATGGTTGATGATCTTCAGGCTGAGGCAGCTTGCCTCAAGGATTGGTTTCTTTAGCAGCAGGTGGACCATAATCAGCGGGTGGACTCCCTTCTCAAGCTCCTAAGCACAGGCCCCTCACTTCCTCCCCCTTATTCATTCTTAAACCTTTGTTGTACCTTCTTTTGACTCTGCTATAGACAATTATTTTTTTTGGGTTACATAATTTTTATTGTAGATGCTTATGCAAGCTTGATGCTTGCTTGATATTTTTGCTATAGATATTTGTTTCTTCCTTATTATGATGCGTTGCTTTGTGCTAAATAGATGACTAATATCCTCAGTTCTAGTGAATTTGTGTTCACTGTTGTTTCTGGTTTCTGGTCTGCTAATGTTCTTGTTACTTGACTTATTCTACTGCTTGTTATTTTTTTGTGATGTTAAAAGGGGGAAGTTATGCTTTGAATGGTTTTATGTATGCATATAGGTTTGCCATTATCAAAAGGGAGAATTTGTTAGAATCTTTGCAGGTATGAAAATACTATTTTTGATGATGACAAATGGAGCCAACAACAGTAGAATGAGGAACCAGGTCTAGCATATGTGCACCAGTGAAGACATGCAGAGTCCCAGTCAAAATCAGAGTGATATTTATAGAAATAGAATCAGTACGAGATACGATGAAGGTAGAAGCTTAGGAAAACGACTCCTTTATGGAAAAGAATGGTGTGCCCTACTCCAGAAAGGAGTCCCATATGGAAGGTCTCTAGGGTCCAATATATTATACACTCATTAACCCTAGAAGACATAGCTTTTTCAATTTGAAAATGACGAGAGCATTCAGCAAAAGCATGGTCACTTGGCGAGAGCACTCAAGCAAGATCTGGAGTTAGGTTTTCTTGATTGCTCAAGTATGTTTGAAAATCTTCTTAGAGTCTTTATTTAGCAACAAAAATTGTAAGAAGTTGTTTTATTTTTCTTTGTGAGAGTGGTTGCTTAAGAGTGATTTTGACTCTCAAGAGTTAAGTGTGTTGGAAAAGTTGTAAGTTGAATATTACTCGTTTGAAGTTAGTGAAGTTGTTGAAATCCTACAAGTGTAGGTAGTAGTTGTTTCTCCCTTGAGCAAGGAGTTTTTCCACTATAAGTTGTTTGCCTTTTGTTACTGCTTTCTCAAACACATTAGTACTGTTCATTGAACCTGGTTCACAAGAAGTTTAGGGGAACTAATCCTTTCAACCGGTCCAGCAATATTCTCGTTGACCTGTCACCTCTAGGATAAAATAGCCTTTTGTGGACAAGAGTTGATTCTTAAGCTCCACAATAATAATTACACCTCCCTTCAACTTATAAAACTCTCAAAATATTTTATAAACTAATTTTTTGTCACAATATACTCTCTTTATTTTTTCTGGTCTTTTGTTTTGCAAAATGGAGCTGAATGCTCCTTTTATAGGCAAATTCAGCACCCTTAATTTGACAATTTAAGCATTCCTAATTTGACAATTTACACAAAGTTATATTTTTTCAAAATTTTCTCAACATAATATGACTGGTCAAGGAAAATTTCATCACATATTTTTTTTATTTTTTTCCAAGAATAAAATTTATCTCACCAAGATCTTTCATATCAAAATGGCTTTTAAGAATATTTTTTGCTTCATAAATAACATTCACATTAGAGTCAAAGATCTATAAATCATCAACATATAGGCAAATAATAACATGTGATTTATTCCAAGAATTATAATATATGCACTTATCACACTCATTTGTTTTAAACCCATTTTCAAATCATGCAGGAATCAAATTTTTCATGCCATTGCTTCGGTGCCTGTTTCAAGCTATATAAGGATTTAGAAAGTTTACATACTTTGCTTTCTTGACCTACTTCAACAAAACCTTCGAGTTATTCCATATAAATCTTTTCATTTATTTCTCCATTTGAAAAAGCAGTTTTTAGATCCATTTGATGAATTTATAAATTAAAAATTGCAGTCATAGCAATTAAAAGTCTAATAGATGTAATTCTCGTTCCCGGAGAAAAAGTGTCAAAAAACTCTAGGACTTCAAGTTGCTTAAAGCCTTTACCAACTAGTCTAGTCTTATATTTATCAATAGTTCTATTCAATTTTAACTTTTTTCGGAAGACCCATTTATAACCAATTATTTTACAACCATGTGGTAAATCAACTAACTTCCAAGTTGTATTAGAAATTAGTGATTCTGTTTCATCATTTACAGCCTCTTTCCAGAAAATTGCATCATGTGAAGATAAAGCTTCTTTTAAAGTAAGAGGGTCATCTCCAGTATTAAAGACATAAAAGTCAGGACCAAAATATTTTTCTACTCTAGTTCTTTTACTTCTTTTTAACTCAAAATCATCAATTCTTTTATTTTTTAAAGTAGAAGTAGAAGAACTAGATAGTAACAAAATATTTTGTTCCATCCTTTGACCCCCACTATCTTTAGAATCAAAAAGAAATTTATTTTCATGAAAAATAGCATCACTTGATTCTATTACAATATTATTTTCAAGATTAAAAAATCTGCAGGTTGTACTGTTTGAAACATAACCAAAAAAAGCACAAGTAGTAACTTTCTTACCTAAATTTGTAATCATGGGATCCATTAGCATCACAAAGACTAGACAACCCCAAATTCTTAAATATCTCAAATTTGGCTTGTGTCCTTTCCACAATCCAAAAGGTGTTAGTTTGTACTTTTTATGAAGCGCATGATTTAACACATAACAGCAGTCACAATAGCTTCACCCCAAAAATTTAAAGGTGCACTTGACTCAATAAGCATGGCACTAGTCAATTCAGTCAAAGTTAAAATTTTCCTTTTCGCTACACCGTTAGATGCAAGAGAATAAGGAAGAGGAGTACCATGAATTATTCCCAATGATCTAACAAAAGAATTAAACTTATTTGATTCATATTCATGGCCTTTATCACTTCTTATTCTTTTTATTTTTCTGCCAAACTAATTTTCAACCTCATGGAGTTAAACTTTAAAATACTCAAAAGTATCACTTTTTATTTTTCATTAAGTAAACATATGTAAACTTAGAAAAATAATCACTAAAAGTGATAAAATATTTATTTTCTCCACGAGTTAAAATTCCTCCAAGTTCACAAATATCAATGTGAATTAATTCTAATAAATCAATTTTTCTTTCAACTTGAAAATGAGGCTTTTTAGTGATTTTGTCTTTGTTACAAGCTTCACACTTTTCAAAATCCTTTTTAACCATTGGGATTATTCCTGAACTACTCATGATTCCAATATATAAATCATTTATATGACACAAACGAGCACGCCAAAACTTAGTAGAAGAAAGCATATAAACAGAAGTAGAAGCTTCATTCATTTCAACATTCAATTTGAACATCCCATCACATGCATAACTCTTTCCCACAAAAATACCCTTCTTCAAAATTACATACTGATCAGATTCAATAATATGCTTGAAGCCTGCTTTGTTAAGAAGAAAACTAGACATAATTTTTTTTCTCATGAAAGGAGTAAAAAGTACATCTTTCAAAGTTAAAACCCTTCTAGAGGTAAAACACAACTTGACCTCTCTCATTCAAGCACTTGAGTAGTATGAGAATCACCAAGCATGATGGTTTTGGGTTCTTCAAAAGACGTATATTTTTTGAACCAGTATTTGTCATGACAGACATGACAGTTTGCACCAGAATCAGCCCACCATCCATCAACATTTTCAACCATAAATATATCTGTAATAATTGCCACAAATGGTTCTTTGTTAACATTTGCCTGCGGTGTAGGCCCACGTTTCCAGTATCTGCAAAATCGAGCACTATGCCACTCTTGTCACAGAAAAAACACAATCCTCTTTTTTAAAATTGTTGATTTTATTCTTGATTATTTTTTACATTATTTTTCTTAGGAGGTCTACCATTCTTTTTCTCAAATTTTTTCTTCTAACTTCAAATAGATAATTTTGTTAGAATAAGGATTAGCAGTATTCGAAGTAACTAAATTTATCTTTGATGTAATGTTGCTCTCTTCTATTTTCAAAAGTTCATCGTGGCCTCTTGCCTCCTCCTCCATGCGAATTTTCATAACCAAAGACTCAAGAATGGTTTCTTGTTGTTTGTGGCGCATTGTTTTTTGAAATTCCTTCCAAGAAGGTGGAAGTTTATCAATTATGCCACAAACAATAAGGTTATCCCCAACTTTGATCCCTTTAGATCTCACCTCTGCAACGATCACGGTGAAGTCTTGAGCTTGATCTACCACTGATTTGTTGTCCACTGTTTGGAACCGAAAAAATCGGCTAGCTGCATATTTTTTCACTCCCACCTCCTCGGTATCATACTTACTCTGCAAGGCTTTCCAACTTTTCTTTGTACTAGAATAAGTTCTATCATAATAATCATAAAAATTATCAGATAGACAATTAAGAAGATAATACCGACATTTAAAGGAGTCATCATTATACTTATCACATTTCTCTTGAGGAGCAAGGTGTTCATCATTATTCATTGAGGTGATATTCAACTTTATTTGGATTTTTCTCAGTTAACACATAAGAGACATTGAGAAGACTCAAATAAAAAAGTACTTTACCCTTTCACCTCTTGAAATGAATACCGTTGAACTGGAACGGCTTGTTGAGATCTCCCATCTTGATATCCACGGTTTTTTCAATTGTAGCCATGATGAATCTCCTTAAAATTGTTGGTGAAAATAACAATAATATTACAAAATTATAATTGAAGAATAAAAATAAAGAATATAATTCTTTAGGGTTGAGGCGTGAATATCTAGCTCTCTTTAAGGAGATCCAAGCCTACTGCGATAAAACAAAAATATTTTCACCGGTCCAGCAGTATTCTCGTTGACTTGTCCCCTCCAGGATACAACTTGTTGGTGAAAATTACAATAATAATAAAAAATTACTATTGAAAAAATAAATATGAAGAATATAATTCTTCAGGCTGAGGCGCGGATATCTCCCTCTCTTTAAGGATATTTAAGTCCACTACGGTAAAATAAAAATATATTCACCAGTCCAGTAATATTCTCATTAACCTGTCTCCTCCAGGATACTACATCCTTTTTCACAAAAATTGTGTAACTGAACAACTTTGGACAAGAGTTGACTCTTAAGCTCCATAATAAAACACCTCTCTTCAACTGATAAACTCTCAAAATATATATTTTAATAAACTATTTTTTTTTGGGAGGGGGGAGGGGGGGTAAGTGTACTCTCGTTGTTGTTTTTAATTGTATTCTCTCTTATGCAAAATGTAGGAGCAATTGCTCCTTTATATAGCAATGCAATCCAAGCCTGCTGCGTGCCTTTGTTGAAAATGAGAACAACAAAGGTTGATGCACAATATTATTGACCAAGCTCAATTCAAACAAAGGTTGTCATGGCTTGAAACAGGCACCGAAGCAATGACATGAAAAATTTGATTCATGAATAATTGAAAATGAGTTTAAAATAAATGAGTGTGATAACTGCATATATTATAAGTCTTGGAATAAGTCACATGTTATTATTTGCTTATGTTGATGATTTATTGAACTTTGTTTCTAATGTGAATGTTATTGATAAAGCAAAAAAAAATATTCTTAAAAGACATTTTGATATGAAAAGTCTTGGTGAGGCAAATTTTATTCTTGGAATAAAAATAACTAAAACATATGATAAAATTTTCCTTGACCAATTACATTATGTTGAGAAAATTTTGAAAAAATATAACTTTGTTGATGGCAAGCATGTTGTGACTCCTTTTGATCCTAGTGTTCACTTGTTTCTTGTACAAAGTAAAAAATGATGTGATAAATCAAAAGGAATATGCTAGCTTAATCAAAAGTTTGAGATATGTGACTATCTACACTAGGCTTGATATTGCATTTGCGGTAGGAGTACTTTGCAGGTTTACCAGCAAGCCAGGTAAAGACCATTGGCATGTTATAACTGTCACGACCCAACCCAGGGACCGTGATTAGTACCGATTGGGCACCCAGACAAATACTAAATCGGATTTCCAATTATAATTGCTAAGGAATCTACCGAAATCTCTAACACAAGTCCTAACTGTAGTATAGGTGAGCCGAGGCGACGGTGCCACGCACTCACGTCATAGGATAGGTGAGTCGAGGCGAAGGAGCTAAGCACTCACGTATCATAATGTGTAAAGGTCATCATGCACGTTATATAAGTGAGCCGAGGTGAAGGGGCCCAGCGCTCACACGTCATGATGTCAACATATCCCAAGCCTAGATTCTTATGTCTCTAAACTAAGCAAGGCCGGCTCATGGGCAAACCGACCCGCCGTATCCAACCTACTTCAAAATATATATACATATAGTTATACATAAGCATGATAATAGTCGGCCCGGGAACCGGTGGACGAGACCAAAATGGCACGAATAGAGTTGTGAGAATCACATGCATACAAACTAGTTCCAAAAATTTAGTAATATGCAAAATGTTCATTTTTGAAATCAAGAAGTTAGTCATTTATGAAATTTTGCCAAAGTTGCTCAAATT
>JAABOM020000007.1:10924590-10935248 GCA_011800125.2 Solanum clarkiae
CCAAATTGCCTTGGTTGCCAAATTTGACTTGTAAAGAAAAACGTGTGGGCCCTCCAGTTGGAGGGACCCACCCAACATCCCAAACCTACCATCTCTGAACCTCCACTCCCAAACCTATTCTTGCTAAATAGTGTTTTTACTAGATTACATATACATGATGAATAATATTGTTTTACTTACCAAATCCTAAAAGATAAATAAGACATACTTATTTTTCGATAAAATATTTTTCATCGAAAACATTTTCCTTTCCTACCATGTGAAACATCTCCGAACCCTTCACCATCACAAACATACCATGTCCGAACCTCCACTATCTAACCTATTCTTGCTAAATAATATTTTCACTAGATTACATATACATGTATATATGCTCATGAATAATATTATTTTACTTACTTATCAAATTCTAAAAGATAAATAAAAATATACTTAATTTTTGATAAAATATTTTCCTTTCCTAATATGTGAAACGCCAACGCAGCAAACAGCCCTATAATAAATGAAACAAAGGTAAAAGAAAATGCGGTGAACGTGGATTGAACACGTGACCTTCAGATCTTCAGTCTGACGCTCTCCCAACTGAGCTATCCCCGCATGTTGCTTAATTACTTCGTTATGTTATTATACACAAGTTAAAATCGCAATATCTGTGGCTAATAGAAAAATCGGTTATATTATTTGTGCTTTTTAAGCAAATTCAAGCTCTCTATTTCTCTGTCATTTTCATGGGGAAATTGATAATCTTAACTTATTTCTGCACCCAAAATCAGTCGACAAGCCTAAGGAGAGTTCAAGTTCGAATCCTTAACCTTCATGCTAGAAAAGTTTTCTTGGATCAATGAACTAACTTATCATTTTGAGAATAGTTCCTTTAGCTAATATTTAATATATTCTTTAAGAACTAAACAAGTAATATACTGAATTTAGTCAGTTGATCACAGATTCCTGTGAACAAAAAATGATACATAAATTCACCCTTGAGTTCAAGGGCTCTTGCTTCGTCATATACTTTTCAGGACAACTTTGCCCTTGCAAGAATATGTCGATAATCAGATGATTATCCATTCTACATGTCATGTTAAAAGATGAACTTTTAGTAAACATAAAGGTCTTCTCTTGGTCACCATCTCCTTTGCTGCAAGTGAGAAAGGGCCTTTTCAATTTATTCGTACTCAAGGACTCTTCCATAAATTGTGAAAAACTAAAATAAGAACCGTCAAATAATTTTTTTATCATCTTTATATAACTAAATTATACACTCCTATATATGTTATCTGATGCAATATCAATAGAAATTTGGCGTTTAACATGTCCCTTGAGAAATTCCTCTTTCATCTGTTGATCCCTTAATTAACTTTCTTGGAATGAAATTGCATGATTAGTGCACGTAAATTTATGATTAATAAAACAGGATGCACTGCATTATGGTAAGAGCTATCGGACTCCGTCTCCCACTAAAACTCTTGAATGCCTACACACAAGTACTACTAGACAAATTAATATGGTCCTAATATACTCTTTTACTAATATTTTTTTCGTTTTAATTTATTTGTCTTAATTTTCTTTTTAGGTCATTTAAAAAAGAAAATCTTTTTTTGGAGCAAATTACACCGAGAAACACTAAACTTAAAAAATTACAAAAAAAGAGCCCTCGTTATATAGGCATGTATAGTCAGTGTGTATTTGTGTATCATAATGTATATCAGTGTATAGCTCATGTATAAGTAAATACATTGTATAGTAATGTATACTTTTTATAACTTTTGACAAGCTATATTGTATAGTCATGTATAGTTTCACTGATTTTGGACTATTTTGTATGTAAATAAAATATGTGCTACTTTTTTGTAAATTTCTCACATTTTTGTATATATATGTAATTTTTTCTTTTTTTTTTTTTTTTAAAACAAATCTTTTAGTTTCAATCTTTCATATGATATGTTTATCACCATACAAATAAAAGAATTTAAAGATCACAAGATTCAATTTATTTATTTTTACTTTCTTAAATTTTCTGCCAAATCAAAATAAGATAAATAAATTAAAATGAAGAAATAAATAACTCAGCAATCATATATATAAGTATTGACAAAATTTGGAAGAGTAGTAAAAATACTGAATATATGGACAGGCAAGACAAAGGGCATTACATCAATTATTTGGTCTGTGCAAAAGCATTACTTTAATGTCCCTAAAATCTAGGCAATTTTTGAATGCCTAAACGACACCCCCCACCCTCCCCCCATTAGTACAATTTTAGATGATGATGAACATCTAGATATTATTGTATAGTTAGAAGGTTAATTTAGTCTTTTGTATTATATTTATATATTATAAATACCTTTTATAATTATTTAATGTATCTATCAAGATAGTTGTTGTTTCATGGTATCAAAGACCCAGGTACTCTCTAACTCCTCTGCCCCTAAGTTTCATCATAGTTTCATCTACATCCCTCGATACTCAAACTTCTCCTTCCTCCTTCGTGGCTACCATCCCTGTTGCGCCTCCTATTCCAAATTCAGTTGTTTCTATTCTAATATCAAAATCTTGATTCCTACCATGCTGATTATATAAAAATATGCTTTGGAGAGAGTTATTTCTTCTGGTGTTCAAAGGACATGGTGTCTATGGCTTCATCGATGGAAGTCATCCATGTCTAGAACCTACTCTTACCATGGATAATGGTGTTTCGACTGTTAATCCCATTTTTTTTAACAATGGGTCCAACTTGACTCCATTGTTTTGTCATTGATTCAAGCCACAATTTCTCAAGAGATACTTCATAGCTATTATTCCTCCTAACCACACTCTTATTGCCGTGAGGCATGGCTACAGATTGAACATTTTTTTTGTGATCATGCTAGTTTCCGAACTCGCTGAAAACAGTCGCTTTATATTTTTAAACATAGGGGTTAGGCTGCGTACATCCGACCCTCCCACCCTGCAATGAGCGAAAGCCTTTTGAGGCATTGGGGTATGTTGTTGTTGTTGTTGCTAGTTTCCGAACTCTCCAACTCAAGGTTCATTTACATAAGCTTAAGAAAGTTTCCCTTTCTATTTCTGATTATGTGCACTACTTCAAATCCATTGTGGATGCCTTGACATCAATTGGTAATCGTATCACTGATTCAGATCTTATTCTCCAAGTTCTTTTTGGCTTATCTATCGAATATCTCTCTGTTAGCTCTTCAACCTCTACCAGAGTTCCGCTTACCAGTTTTCTTTTATTTCTTCATGAAACTCAATTATATGGTCTTTCCTGTGATACATCAGATTTTTCTACTGCTTTACTTGCTAAATAGAATTCGTCTTCTCACAGAAGTGGATGTGGAAAAAATTCTAATGGTGGCCATGGTAGAGGCCACAACAATAACAACAACAATGGCTATCATAGAAATTATTTCACTGCTCCTTCCCAATTTGCTCGAAGTCCACATGCTCCTTCGATTCTAGCTAGGTGCTGCTCCGCAGATTATTCCTTCTTTTATTCTAGTTATTCAACAACACCTTCTTTTCAATGTTAATTATGTTTTCAACCTACTTATAATGCAAGAGATTGTCAATCTCTTGGTTCTAAAGCACTGTATTCTTATCTTCAGTCTTCTTCCTTTGTACATTCATATATATTAGAAGTGTAAAATAAGACGCGACAGCACTCACCACAAATCGATGAAAGAGGGATCGATGAATCAAAAATGAGGAGAAAATTGCAAAATACATGACATTGTTACCAAAGCCAAGTTGTTGAATGATCCATGAATAAGTTAAAATTAGAAGTGATTTATAGATATGGAAAAGTAATAAGTCAAAAGGATATTAAATAATATTTTATCTTATTTAGAACAAAATTTATCATCATATAATTAGGATTCATGTTGAAATTAAAAAAAAAAAGAATTAAACAAAAAGATTAAAAAAATATATGGACTAACCGATTAACTCTTTCAAAATATTTTCAACCATAAATAAAATATTTAAAAGATTTCATGAAAATCCTTTTGGTTATTAAAAAAATCAGACTTAAACTTGTCGTCATATAATTCAACTCATGTAACGACCGATGGATCAAAAGTATATGAGGTAATATCCTAATTTGTTACACCTAGAATTTAGGAAAGATGGTTATTAAAATATCGGAACAAAATAAATCATTCTTTAATTAAGTTTAGTGCTTTTTTAGGTTTTTTTTTTTTTTTTTAGAATTTTGTATGTCGGTGAGGATTTTTTTAATTTTAGTATATGATAGGATTTAATTAGGATCTTTCAAGTTTCTACTTATATGGATTTACCATTCAATTAAAATATGTGATAAGATTCCAACTCATATAGATTTTTAATATAATTAATATTAAAGGACAATAATAAAAGAAAAATAATGAAAAAACGATTTCTCTAAAGTGAAAGTCTTTAACGAAGGGCAAAAAATTCAAACAATATTTCTAAGAGCCTTTACACATATAGTATAAATACAAATATATATAGATTAGTTTTGTTCCTCTTATAAATACTCACGTTTAACATGTAATAGTCCACGAAAGTTAGAATAATTTTGTCATTATAAAAATATTATATGATGGCGTTTGATTTATGTTGGATTAATTAGACATAAAATTTGAGAAAACATAATTATGTTTTAATATATCATTAAAATGTTATAATCATAACATATGCCATTAAAAATGAAATAAAAAAAGACTTAAAGTTAAACTGATTTTAAATATAAAAAAGTGAGGCACGGTTCAATTGGGTGCTTATTCAAAGTTGGATAGAGGAGTGCAATGAATTTCCAGTGAAATGATTATAATAATCTATTATGATAAAAATAATTCAAATTAAATTTTAAAATTATTTTTATAATAAAAAATTGTAGTAATTTTAATTATGTGATCCCTATCATATCTCTATTTAATTAGAACTTAGAATCCTATTAAAAAGAGGAAAACAACGTGCCTTTTCTGATTCAAGATTTGTGTTGGTTTTGGTCTCCCTTTTGGACTGAAAAAAGTTCTCCATAAGTAAAAGTTCTCTTAACCTAGAGAATGAACATAAATTTTCTAATTCTTTTAACCTAGAGAAAGAACATAAATTTTCTACACGATACTTTCCACTCAATTGTGGATTTGTTTAGTTTTAAGAGGTATTTATTGAATTAAATTTTAGAATATTTATGTTTTCTAGATCGTATGATTTACAAGTAAATAGAGATCATGAAGAAATTAATAATAAATTCTCAGATATGTCAATGGTGGAATTGAAATTTGATATGAAATTTTTTGTGTGTATTTTCCTTGTTCAATTTGATATAAATTAAATTTGATGTTGAAATTTGGTTCAGAGGATGAGGGATCACATAGCAGAGTTGGTGCAGGAAGTTGCTAAAATTTTGAACCTCGATGAATCAGGTTGGTTAATTTTACCAATAAACAATTCTTCATACTTATTTTTTTGTTCCTAGCACACAGAATTGTAGAGAAATATAGCAGAAGAAATGCATAATCGGGAGACCTTCTGCTAGCTCAAGATCGTTAATTAAGATCGAAAAATTCAACTAAAGAAGTAGAAGCTAGAAAGGAGAAGAAATATTTTGGAAAGGAGAACTTTATAACATAAGAACAGTCTTTGTTTTGGTTTTGATTTTGCTTGGTTTACAAATGCCTAAGGTCACCCCTATCCTTGTCTAGGGATGGTTCTAGATATTAAATTTACAAGAAATATTTAGATATTATTCTCTAAATATCTAGATATTAACAAAACACTAGATTGTTCTACACATATCTTTTACAAATATCTAATATAAGACTATTTAGATTTTTCTTCTTAAGTACAGATATTAAAGATATTATTTTTATAAGATTCTAGAAAATTTTACTAAATATCTAGGATATTTTTACATCTCAAAAATTTTCGCAATCAATGATTGGACCATGCAAACTAGAAATGCTTTTTCTTGGCTAAAGAAAGAGATTACTCGATCTATTTTCGTATTGCTGGAAAATCTGTCGACTTTAAAAATCGTGAGAGTCAAAAAATGACTTTATCTTGGATAAATCATTTTTATTCTTCACACTCCCCTTAAAGTGATTTTTTGGAAACTATCCCTATCTTGTCAAATAGAAACTCAAACGAGGCTTTAGGAAGTGACTTGGTGAAGATATTAGCAATATTCTCCTTACTTCATACATACTAACTTTTTCTCGGATAAAATGATGTTCCGCCTCAATATGCTTAGTTCTTGCATGAAATACCAAATTATTTGCGATCTTGATAGCACTTTGATTGTCTCCAAATATAATAGTTGGCTTTGATATAGATAGATGCAAATCTTCAACAAGTCTTTGGAGCTATACACATTCTTGAGCAGTAAGAGCTACTACTTTATATATTGCCTATGTTGTTGATAAAGAGACAGTCTTGTTTCTTGCTGCACCAAGAAATACCTGTTCCACCATATATAAAAATATATCTTGATGCAGATCTTCGATCGTCCATATCACCACCAAAATCGGCATCGGTATAACTGATTAAAACTAAGTCATTCTTCTTTTGGAAGAATAGCCCATATCTGATGTTGAGTAATATATTTCAATATTCTCTTTGCAGCTTCCAAATGCGGCTTTCTTGGTGATTTCATAAATCTGCTAACACATCCAATAGAAAATGCAATGTCTGGCCTTGTAATAGTCAAATACAGAAGACTCCAACTAGAGCTCAAGAAGGCTTGGGATCTACAAGAAGTGAGCCTTCTTCACGCCTTAACCTTGTGCTAGTCTCCAGAGGAGTAGAACATTTTTTGTTTTGTTTTACTCCAAACCTGTCAATAAGCTTTTTGGAATACCCTTCTTGGGTAACAAAGATCCCTTTACTTATGTTTGTCATATCTAAGCCAAGAAAATGACATTGTTCTCTCAACTTCTTGATATTAAATCTTATAGCAAGCTCTTCTTGAAGCCTTGAGACTTCATTATCGTTGTTTCCTGTTATTATCATATCATCCACGTACAAGAGGATAACCATATGTAAGTATCTTTGTTTTTTAACAAACAGGCTAGGATCTGAATGTGATGCATCATATCCACAGAAATGTAGATATTGAGCAATTTTTCTATACCATACTCGTGGAGCCTACTTGAGTCCATAAAGTGCTTTCTTAAGTTCACAAACATAATCAGGATGTAAGTTAGAGACATATCCGGGTGGTTGCTCCATATAAATATCTTTATCAAGTTCTCCATATAGAAAGGCATTCTTCACATCAAGTTGTCATAGTTTCCATCCATACGAGCCTGTCATGGCTAGAACAACTCGAACTGAAACCATCTTAGCCACCGGACTAAAGGTTTCTTCATAGTCTTCTCCATATTTTTTAGAAAATCCTTGAGCTACCAACCTTGCTTTATATCTGTCAATGTTGCGCTCTGGTCTTCTTTTGATCTTGTAAACCCATTTGCACAAAATGGGTTGTACATCTCTTGGCTTTGGAACAAGGCTCCAAGTTTTATTTTTCATTAGAGCCTTTATTTCATCATCCATAGCAAGCTCCCACTCTTTGACACCTTTAGTTTCTTCAAAATATGAAGGCTCCTCATCATCAATTAGTCCTGCAAAGAAATAAGAATACGTACTAATAAAGTTTTTATCTCTGAAGCGGGCTGGCTTAACAATTGTTCTGCTTGGCCTTCGTGGAACCGATGAATCATCTTCTTGGTAAGTTTCATATTGTTGAGTTTCTGGGCTCCCCCTGTCACTTAGCTTCTCATCAACTGTGTTATCCATAAAAGTATCTGTGACGGGAAAGTTTGAAACTCCAGAGCTCAATACTTTAGAACCCTCTCCTTTTGCAGCACCTTCATAATATAAAAAAATATCATCAAATACAACATCTCGTGAACAATAAAGCGATAAGTTTTTGGATCCATACACTTCCAACCCTTTTTCCTTTCATCATATCCGACAAAGATGCATTTTCTTGCCCTGTGATCCAACTTGCTCCATTGAGAATCTGGGATATGAACATAATAAATAGAGCCAAACACTCCTAGGTGTTTGATACTAGGCTTTTTTTCAAATAATAATTCATATGGTGACTTCACGTTGTTCGGAGAAAGCGGCATTCTGTTGATCACATAGGTTGCATACTTCATACCTTCAACCTATAGGGCTTTAGGTAAATTTTTGGCATGAAGCCAACTTTTATATGTCTCTGTTAGGTGTCAAATCTTTCTTTCTGCCACTCCATTTTGTTGTGGGGTATCAGCACAAGTAAGATCTCTTTTAGTTCTATGTTTACGACAAAAGGAGAGAAATTCTTCAGAGGTGAACTCACCACCATTATCTATTCATAACTGCCTTATTCTTGAACCAAGCTCACCTTCAATAGTTTCTTTGAATTCCATAAACTTGTTGAAAACTTCTGACTTTTGCTTTACAAAATAAACCCATGTGAATCTAGTAAAATCATCAATAAAAATTAGCATATAAGAGTAGCCAGAGAACGAAGGAGTTCTCGTTGGCCCCATCAAATCACTGTGAATTAGTTCTAGAGGAGTATTGCATCTTGATAAGGATCTATCAAATGGAAGATGACGTGCCTTTCCGTATTAACATCCTTCACAAATTTCTCCTCTACCAAAGTTGCTTAAGTTAGGTAATTCTTTTACTAGATTCAATTTTACCATGACTTTTAATTTGTCCATGTTAAGATGTGCAATTCTAGCAAGTCATAGATATGCGGTATCATTGCTATTCATCTCCTTAATATATGAGTTAGAAGCAGATAAGATATATAAATCATTAACTCTCTTACTGGTATGAATGATATCTGCCTTGAGTTCTTTGATGTTTTGAAGAAACTTCACGTCATGTGGGCCACACATGACATAATTTCCCGCATCTACGGCATTTGCAACTGACAATAGATTTTTCCTTATGCATGGAACATGAAATACACTATTAAGAGTGATTGAGTCTTCCTGCTTCTCATTGATGATAATCGTGCACTCTTTCTCTACTTGATGAATTGTATTATCTACTATTACAATGATGTCATGACCATTGTATTTGCAAAAGTTAGAGAATTTAGATTCATCTCCAGTGAGATGATGCCCACACCCTGAATCCACGATCCAGTCTCTTTTCAAAATTGGTGGTAGTCATGGCATTTATTGGTTGAGTCTCCACTACGAAATATTTTTCCCATTCTTTCTTCTTCAGGAACTTTCTCAGCATGAGCTATATTACTCTCTTTAGCTTGACAAAATCTTTTAATATGTTCAATTTTGCCGCATCGATAACATCTGAGAGTCTTATAGTTATTAGTAGACTCGCTCTCATTTCCTGGTGGGGTTGACCCACTTTGGCATCGAGAATATGACCTATCTCTTACTTCTTTTCCTTTGAATTTCCTCTTGTTGGCTACAAGAGCATTTTCTTCTTCCTTTTTGATGGATACACTAGCCATTTGTTTTGCTAATAACTTCTGTGATGACAACAAATTCTCAAACTCCTCCAAGGATGGCTGTTGAGCCCATCCTTGAATTGATGTACAAAAGGAATATATTGTAGTTTTAAACCACAAATAATACTTCTTCTTATTCGTGCTACAGAGATAGCCTCATCCGGATTCAATAAGGATATCTCAGAACATAAATTTTTAATCTTTAAAAAGTACTCAGTTATAGAAAGATTACCTTGAGTGGTGTTAACCAATTCATTCTCCAATATCTGTAGTCGAGCCTTATTCTTCTTGTTGAACAGCTGATCGAGGGTCTTTTATATTTTATGAGCTGATTTTCACCTTATAATATGATCAAATAAACTAGAGGATATTGACCTCTTCATAATGAACTCCGCTTTTGCATTCGTCTGCTTCCACTTCTTATATGCACTGCTTTTCTCCGGTCCGTCATCAGGAGGACTTGTGTTACTTCCATTAACAACATCCCAAAAATCCTCACCCACAAGGTATGCCTCCATATATATCTACCATACCTTGTAATTGGATTGGTTCAATAATTTCACCCCCAATCCGTTAGCACGACCATTGAAATCCATCTATACAAACTAGTGAATCAAACCACTAACAGATCTTGAAACAAATCCAAGAGTCAATATATGGCTATAGCTCTGATACCATGTAGAAAAATATAGCAGAAGAAATGTATAATCGGGAGACCTTCTGCTAGCCCAAGATTATTAACTAAGATCGGATGATTCAACTAAAGAAGTAGAAGCTAGAGAGGAGAAGAAATATTTTGGAAAGGAGAACTTCATAATATAAGAAGACTCTTTGTTCTGGTTTTGATTTTGCTTTGTTTACAAATGCCTAAGGTCACCCCTATTTATACTTGTCTAGGGATGGTTCTAGATATTACATTTACAAGAAATATCTAGATATTATTTTCTAAATATCTAGATATTAACAAAATACTAGATTGTTCTACACATATCTTTTACAAATATCTAATATAAAACTATCTAGATTTTTCTTCTTAATTACAAATATCAAAGATATTATTTTAATAAATGTCACGCCCCAAAGTCCCGTAGGGCGGACCGGCACCCATTGCCGATAAGGCACGGGAGAACCAATCTGTAACTATGCGTTTACTGTACGTTTCTACCTTTAGAATGCCTTAAAGTAGGTAAACAAATGA